>CM051238.1:231655640-232051640 GCA_027917425.1 Gastrophryne carolinensis | reverse complement strand
AGGTAGCGCGAGCTGCACGCTTGCCATTTAAGGCAATCGGAGCCCTTTTCCAAAGGATGTAAACAATGCAAAGGGCACCGATTGGACGAGAGCTTGCGCATGTGCCGTTGGACCGAAGAGGTGAGTTCTACTGGGTGAACTGGGAGGCATCCTAATTTGGGATACGCTGAGGGCATTCACGGAGTTTGGATTCTTTCATTTTGTAGTTGGCTGGTGGCCCGCATCTTCAGCATGGGAATCCTGGAGCAGTGAGTCTTTCTCAGCGATCTGTGGAGTTTCACATTGTGGGCAGCCCGCTTGCTGCTCTGCCAGGGGGAAACACCTGGGTGACTAGTGAAGGAAATCTGTGGCCAGTGTTCTCAGACTGCATTGGTCCATCACATTGTGGGCAGCCCGCTTGCTGCTCTGTCAGGGGGAAACACCTGGGTGACTAGTGAAGGAAATCTGTGGCCAGAGTTCTCAGACTGCATTGGTCCATCACATTGTGGGCAGCCCGCTTGCTGCTCTGTCAGGGGGAAACACCTGGGTGACTAGTGAAGGAAATCTGTGGCCAGAGTTCTTCAGACTGCATTGGTCCATCACATTGTGGGCAGCCCGCTTGCTGCTCTGCCAGGGGGAAACACCTGGGTGACTAGTGAAGGAAATCTGTGGCCAGAGTTCTCAGACTGCATTGGTCCATCACATTGTGGGCAGCCCGCTTGCTGCTCTGCCAGGGGGAAACACCTGGGTGACTAGTGAAGGAAATCTGTGGCCAGAGTTCTCAGACTGCATTGGTCCATCACATTGTGGGCAGCCCGCTTGCTGCTCTGTCAGGGGGAAACACCTGGGTGACTAGTGAAGGAAATCTGTGGCCAGAGTTCTCAGACTGCATTGGTCCATCACATTGTGGGCAGCCCGCTTGCTGCTCTGCCAGGGGGAAACACCTGGGTGACTAGTGAAGGAAATCTGTGGCCAGAGTTCTCAGACTGCATTGGTCCATCACATTGTGGGCAGCCCGCTTGCTGCTCTGCCAGGGGGAAACACCTGGGTGACTAGTGAAGGAAATCTGTGGCCAGAGTTCTCAGACTGCATTGGTCCATCACATTGTGGGCAGCCCGCTTGCTGCTCTGCCAGGGGGAAACACCTGGGTGACTAGTGAAGGGGAAAAAAAATCTGTGGCCAGAGTTCTCAGACTGCATTGGTCCATCACATTGTGGGCAGCCCGCTTGCTGCTCTGCCAGGGGAAACACCTGGGTGACTAGTGAAGGAAAATCTGTGGCCAGAGTTCTCAGACTGCATTGGTCCATCACATTGTGGGCAGCCCGCTTGCTGCTCTGTCAGGGGGAAACACCTGGGTGACTAGTGAAGGAAATCTGTGGCCAGAGTTCTCAGACTGCATTGGTCCATCACATTGTGGGGCAGCCCGCTTGCTGCTCTGCCAGGGGGAAACACCTGGGTGACTAGTGAAGGAAATCTGTGGCCAGAGTTCTCAGACTGCATTGGTCCATCACATTGTGGGCAGCCCGCTTGCTGCTCTGCCAGGGGGAAACACCTGGGTGACTAGTGAAGGAAATCTGTGGCCAGAGTTCTCAGACTGCATTGGTCCATCACATTGTGGGCAGCCCGCTTGCTGCTCTGCCAGGGGGAAACACCTGGGTGACTAGTGAAGGAAATCTGTGGCCAGAGTTCTCAGACTGCATTGGTCCATCACATTGTGGGCAGCCCGCTTGCTGCTCTGCCAGGGGGAAACACCTGGGTGACTAGTGAAGGAAATCTGTGGCCAGAGTTCTCAGACTGCATTGGTCCATCACATTGTGGGCAGCCCGCTTGCTGCTCTGCCAGGGGGAAACACCTGGGTGACTAGTGAAGGAAATCTGTGGCCAGAGTTCTCAGACTGCATTGGTCCATCACACTCGGAAGTCTTGGAAATGTAGAAATAGTTGCAATGCGTTAGGGGCCTTAGGATGATGAGCTGCTGTTTGAGGCCTGTTTGCTTTAAATTAGCTATTCAAAATCATTTTTTTGTCATCAGGAGTTTCTTGTGAGCGCCCACTTTGGGGATACAGTGACTCCTTGGTGAAGACACATGAGACACATGTCCTGTTGTCCTAAGGAGCAGACATTTACTGTGATTTCCAATGAAAGCTATATTTGCTCTGTTATTAAATGGAAGTAGTAATGTGCCTATTTGTCTGTATCCTCAGCTATGACTTCACGCCATTGGACTCCTCTGCGGTGTATGTTCTGAGCAGTATGGCACGTCAGCGCCGGGCTTCCTTATCCTATACCGGCAGCCCTGACCCCGATGGCAAGGACTGCACCTCCTCACACACTTCATTGTGTAATAAAACTGGCAGGAGCCACAACTCAGGGACTGTAAACTCTGTGATGGCCACATCCCCCAGCAAGTGCAAAAGACCAATGAATGCCTTCATGTTGTTTGCCAAAAAGTACCGAGTGGAATACACACAAATGTACCCAGGAAAAGATAACCGGTAAATCAGGGAGATTTATTTAACTTGTAACTGCCTACATTTCTTTGAGGTCTTTGTGCATTTGAAGACCGTGCTGTGGCACATGCAAGGGAAGCAATAATAAGGCTCTAACATGCAGGGACGTGATGTCTGAGCAGTAAACTTTTATTGGTTCCAGTTGTTTAAAGCACTGATCAGGTGTGATCTGTATCGGGGGGGGGGGGGGGGGGGGGTCAGGGCTACAGTGCTTGCGGCCTTAGCACATAGGAAGAAGCCTTACATACATGGTGAAGGAAACCTGGATTTAAAATGACTGTTTACATCACGGAGGGTGCCTCCGGAAGAGGTGTTATATGGTGCCCGTGCTGATTGTGTCTAATAATATTTATAGTCTCATAATCCTGTATGTAGTCTCTAAACAGCCCTTCAGGCAATTTTCTTATAATGGATGTTAAAGGGTAAGTCCACTTTCAATGTAAACCTAAATCTGTGGAAAAGCCTGTTACAGCAACAACAGCTGAAGGTTTGAAAAGAGGATTAGAGGCTTAAAGTGTTACTGCATGTAAAGGTAACCGTTAGACCAGGGATCCGCAACCCTGTTCTCAAGGCCCATCAACAAGTCGGGTTTTGCAGATCTCGTAGATTCCAGGGCCGGGCCTGTTTGGGTTTTTTCCATTTTATAAAGAGCAAATATTGTTTAGCATTACAGTTGTAATCTAGAAAAAAGTGTCTGTGGTAACATCACTGTCTAGAAGAGGGCAAAAGTGTCTGTACCTCCATTACTTGCTTGTACAGAATTGACAGGAGTATTGATTGAATCCATTAGAGGCGTGCCTCTCCCACCATGAGGAGCGTGTGATGTGTATCATGTATAATACAGTAATGTATTCATCTTTCCGGCAAATCAATGTCCCCAGTGTTTGGGAAGCATTACTGGTGACTTTCCTGACAGATTATGGATAGTGTCTTGAGGTAAAATCATTTGTCACAGAAAGGTCACTGTATGAAGCCTTTATGGTGTTACCCCAATGACCAGAAAAATATAGGCAGACCTGTTGCGTTCTGCCCAGGTATCTGGTCATTTTTAATACATGCTAAATTACCACATTTATTTTTATAACCTTTTTATTACAAAACCAAAAATCCAAGGAAGGTGGATCATGATCCATCTCTCGTGCTTTATGCAGAAGGTGGAGCAGTCCTATTTGTAATAGTCTTTGCTTCTCTTAGAATAAGAATAAGCTTGGTGGGGTAGTTTTTCACATACGGTGTATAAATAAGCCTAAATCTAGCAGCTGTGTAATATTAGATCGAGTTACAGGGGGCAGAGGCTGAGCAATGACCCCCCTCCATTGCATGTGGTTCTGACACTGGAGCACACTGCTACCACGCCATGTTGTCTATGAATCTTACACAAGGGTTTAGTTATATGTTGTTTATGTTTCCTAGGGTGGGGAGGCTACACCTACTATAGAAACAGCCGAGCAAAGTGCTAGAATTCTAACGGCCTTGCTAGGTAACTGCTTCCTAGGAAAATGCAGATGGAAGAGTAGGGAATTGTCAATAAGGAAATACAACTGCATGTCCAGTTGCCTGGGTTTATTCCTCCAGATATATAAAATGATGATTTTTTTTTTCTTCATGGGTGGGGGTAAATACTGACCACCACTTTGTGTTACAATACATGTAACAGGCCCTGCTGAAGTGTTTGTGTCTATGCTGCACCCGCCATATTGGCCATGTCAGATGCTGAGGGGATGCGTAATCAGGCCTGGGGGGGGTGGTGGTGGCCGGCTGTTTATGTATATGTCTGCTAGAACTTGTCTTTCCTCTTATTTTATTTTTTTTCAATCCAGCTATTGAGAGCATTCATTGCTGACCACTTTGAGGATACTGTGTAGTAGGGGTGTGAATTGGCAAGAATCTGGTGATTGAGACAGAATCGGGATATATTTTATCATCATGCAAGTATCGCGATACGTATCATAAGACGATATATTGCGTTTTATTTTTTTTTTTTTGTTTTAAATAAAAAAAAAAAAAAAAAGCATAGGGACCCCCCCCCTCCTTTCCGGGGAATTTTAAGGATAAAAACTCAAAAATTCCCCCCAAAAATTGCATAACCAGCCCGTACCGGCTATGGGGGCTTGTAGAACAGGGCGCACAGTGGCCCTGGCCCTACAGGCTACAAGCCGCCATAGCGGGACAGGAGTGTCCAGCTCAGGCAGTTTTTAGCAGAAGTGGGAACAGTAGGCAACTTGGCTCTTGGTGCACTTGCCTAGGGTTAAGGCAAGTTAAAGGGGCAGTCCAGTCTAACTCTTGTGGGTCTAGGTAGCAGCTAGGATAGGATTACTGTGGCATGCCTCCCAATTGTTTTCTCTTGTGATGTATGAGACGAATCACCCCCCCCCCCCCCCAAGAGGACAATGGGGGTGGCATGTTGCATGTAATTCCATCATGGCTGCTGCTATGAACTTCAAGAGTTTAGACTAGACTGTCCCTTTGAGGCTTTATATTTGTACACCGTACCGGTTTCTGTATACATTGTTCTCGCCCCTCCCTTGGCCATAGAACTGTGCCAAAAGCCTCAATTGCAGGTTATTTCTGGACTTGTCAGAACATTTACCATATGGTTCAATAATTCTACTGATGGTTATATTGGTGTTCAGGGTAATTACAGGAAGCTGCTAGTTCTTATCATACAATAATGTTCCCCCTCTATCCCTCTTATAAACTTACACAAATTACTCCATTTGTACATGCAGTTATAATAGGAAACAGAATTCACTGTTATCATTTATCCGTTTATTCACTTAAATTGGAACAATTCGGGTCATCCTGAATTGGGATACCCCTCTATGACCCCCCCCAGATCACCAGCATGCGTGGGTTTTCTTCCAATCAAAGCCATTTGCTGTTCCTATGTAATTTAGCAACTGGCTCTGTTTGCAATGGGGAGCGAGAGTGGTTGCATCCTCCGGCTGTGCGCGCTCCCTCCCCAGTCATTTAGACTTTAGCCTGGGACATGAGTGCGCACTTCTGTGGATGCGGTCACGTGCTCTCCCATTGAACAACATCAGAGCCATTTGCCAAATGACAGTTCTCTGATTGGACGAGAGCCCACGCGTGTGCAGTAGGACGTTTTATATTTCAGCTTGGTCACCATGTTGTGGACCTGTGCAGTGCCATCAGTATTTCCATAATGCGGTGTTTCATTAAAAAGGATATATACTCCCATGTGGACCTAGTGACAGATGCTTCTCTTGGAAAGGGCGTGCATGGTCATGGCAGGAGAGCAAGATCTGTGGAAACTCATGTGTGACACTTGTTTCTTGCAGAGCCATAAGCGTGATACTTGGAGACAGGTGGAAAAAGATGAAAAATGAGGAAAGGAGAATATACACAATAGAAGCAAAAGCTCTGGCTGAAGAGCAAAAACGTTTAAATCCCGACTGTTGGAAAAGGAAACGGACAAATTCTGTGAGTACCAGGCATTTCTACCCCCCATGGTAGGGCATCCCAAATCAGGTGGGGCTATTACTATCGACTAAAAAGCTCAAAATACTCACCCTTACGGGATGGTGGCTGCTGCCTGGTCCATGCTTCCACACTGCTCCTGCCTCCCACTCTGCTAGTGGCCATAGGTATACTGGGGTGGAAATGCATGTGCTCTGCATGGCGGCACACTCCAGCCAGACAAACACTACTGGTCGTCTTGTATGATGCAGAGACACCTGGTGAGTTATTTTGCCCAATGTTGGGCTTCCTTTAAATTAAATCCCTGTTAACCAGCAGTGAATTCTAAATTAGGATGCCCCGGGCGGGTGGACATGTGAACAGAACCATTTAAAAAAAATCTGCCACAGCTTATTCTTTTGTCTTGTCTCCCCCCCCCAGGGTAAGGCTATGAAACCATGCTAAATGCAGGGTGCTCACGATTCCCAGGCGCTGTGTGCAGCGCCTGGGGGTGTTCAGCTCTAGCGCTCTCCACTCACATGGAGCGGAATTGCTGGTGCTGCCCCCTCAGGATGCTGCTGGCAGGGCTTTTGCGTGATTTTTCACATGAAAATGCCCATAGCTTACCATGGCTAGCTTTTCACAGATGGTTGCAGGGCACTCGCCTAAAAGCATGAGTGCTTCTTATCCATACTATTGTGAAACCAGCCCTAGTGCAATGTCAGACAAGCCTTGCATCCATTGGCTCCAGGCTTATGTGGGGCATCCAAACTTAGGCAGTTGTCCCCACACTCATGACCTTAAGAGGAAAACCACCCAGGATATTCTTTAGTATACAGTACGTCCTGCTCCAGAAGATTCATTTACATCTGGGTATTACTCCGCCAGATAGCGCTGGACTGCAGAGACGGCTAAATTGGATCCTCCCGGCCCCTAAGATACCCGGGACCTCCCACAAATCCCCAGATTTTCTCTGCAGTCTGGACTGCGAAGGACAAGAAGATGGCTCTCTCTTCTCGCAGGTGAGCGGGGCTTTTAGCCTGCGGCCCTGTAGGACTATTCCCACCCGTTCCATTCTTAATGTGCCTCCCAGCCTTGACTGCGCTGGTTTGGTTGATGGTAGACAGCACCGCTGTCAGGTGCTTAGAGGCGCTGCTCCTCTGCAATCCCCCACTAAAGGGTAGGCGGTATAGGCACATGGTGAGCCTTTATGGGATGCCCCTCCCGCACTATTGCCCTTTGCCCCTGTCTATCGGTGGGCCCTACGTTAGGTGGCCGCTGCCCTCCCTCGCTCTCCCTTGTAGTTCTGGGGGGGGGGGGCGCTTGCACGGTGTTCCGCGGTGGCATTACCTCTGGTGCTGCTGCGCCATCATTGGTTCAATTTGTCACGTGTGCGGCTTCGCGCTCTTCAGGGGGGGGGCGGGCCTTGCGGATGGCGTGTTCCACATCACTGTCTCCGCGGCCTGCCCCTTGAGGTATTCTCGGCGCCATTGGGCTTCCTCGTGCTGCGTGGCTGGCGCCTACCTACCGCGGTCCGTGAGTGCCCCTACGGCACTGTATGCATGTCGCTTACGGTGCCCTTTTGCTCATGTCTTACAGGCGGGTCAAACTCAATTGGTTTCTCCCGGCCCTGTCCCCTCTATTAGTTATTAAACTTATTGAGGCCTAGTGTGCTATTTCCTCCCACTTCCCTAGCGGGCTATTGGGGCATCCCGGGTTGCTTTTATAGCGTGAATCCCTATCGGCCGATTGTGCCGCTATCATCCCCATATGGAGGCGTCTCAGGATGATGTGCTTGAGGTTCCTTCGGGACAAGCCCGGCTGTGTGTGGCGTGTGGGGTGTCCCCTACAAGTGTTTACAATGTGCGGGTTTGTGTACCTTGTGACCAGCAGGTGCTTGCGCTGCAGCCTGGTTTACCGGCAGCTGGGCCTGAACCTCGTTTGGCTTCGCCTACTCTCCCCACGCTTACATCTGACTCCCAGTGAGCTGCATACCAGTGGGGAGTCTCAACCCGATGTGTCTACTAGACTGGCTAGTGTTGAAAAGTTGCTTGCTAATACTATGGGGCATAAGGCCTCTGCTAAGAGGCGGCATTTGGCGCCTGATGTTACTCTTTTCCCTATGGAGGCTGAAGATTTCTTGGATCTGTCTGGTTATACTCCCCTGGAAGAAGGGGAATTGTTCTCGGACTCAGAATCATCTGAACGGCCCAGGGGTTATGCTGATTCTGGCTCTGATCCCTGGGCCCCAGATGATACTGATAGGCTTTTGACTCGGATCTTTGAAGTGCTTTTTATCTCTACCCCGGCCGCAGCTCCTAAGCAGCAGGGGGAATTGTTTCATATTGCTAAGCCACGTTTAGAGTTCCCTGAACAATCTCATTTTAATAATCTCGTGCTCAAAGAATGGGAGCGTCCTAGCAGGCTCCCTGGAGTCCCTAAGAGTTGCGATAAGAGATATCCCTTTCCTGCTGATGTGGTTAAACGTTGGTCATCCCCTCCCGAAGTGGATGCTCCGATTCTGGGTTTGTCTAACACCTCTGTCATGCATTCCCCTGACTCTACTACCCTGAAGGATAGTGAGGACCGGCGTATTGATCAGCTGGCTTCCCATGCCTTTGCCTGTGTGGGAACAGCACTGTGCCCGGTTTGTGCCTCTGCCATTACAGCTGTGGCTTTTAGGACTCTGCTTAAACGTGTCCTAGATGGAGCTCCTGATGTTTCTAGTGAATAATATAATGCACTCTCGCGTTGTGAGGTATTAGTGGCTTATGTCCTCTCTGCCTTGGATGATACCATTAGGATGTGTGGCAGAGCCTCTGCCTTGCTGGTGGCTATACGCCGCTCGGTTTGGCTGCGCCAGTGGGCAGCTGACAATGCTGCCAAGAAGGCTCTCACTGGTCTTCCCTTCAACGGACTATGCCTATTCGGGGAACGCCTGGACCTGTTTGCTAAGGGAGGTAGGTTACCCCAGCACAGAAGACGTTCTCGGCCCTTTCGGGGCCCGGGCTCCTTTCCTTCCCCCTACCGTGGATCCAGAATGGGGAGAGGGGACTCCTTTACTGGGGCCCGAGGAGATTTCTGGGGTAGGGTCAGAGGACTTGGACGCCCTGGCCTATCCTGGGGCTCCAAAGCCTTAGCCTTCCCCCAAGCCCCCTCAGGCATGAAGAGTCGCCCTCACCCATCCGGGTGGGGGGACGGCTTCAGCTCTTTGCTCACGTCTGGAGGCATCATGTCTTAGACTGGTGGATTCAGGAGGTAGTGTCCTCCGGTTACAAGATAGTTTGCTGCCTGGCCGCCCCCACGATTCATCAGATCCCGGATGTCTCAGGACCCTATGTCGGCTCAGGCTCTGATTCTGGCGGTGCTAAGCCTTGTGGAGCTGGGGGTCGTCTGTCAGGTCCCCTTACGAGAAAGAGGCAAGGGTTTTTATTCCAATCTTTTCATCGTACCCAAGAGAGATGGGTCAGTCAGGCCCAACCTGGATTTGAAGATCCTCAACAAATTTGTCAGATGCAGGCGCTTTCGCATGGAAACTCTGCGCTCTATCAGTTCCCTGCGTCCAGGGGACTTCATGACCTCTGTGGACATCAAGGATGCTTACCTTCATATTCCCATCTTTCCTGGCCATCAAAGATTCCTCGGGTTCGCTCTGGGGGATCAGCACTACCAATTTGTGGCATTGCCCTTCGGTCTCACTTTGGCTCCCAGAGTGTTCACCAAGGTGTTGGCAGGGGTGATGTCTCTGCTCAGGTCTCAGGGCATTCACATTCTGCCCTATTTGGACGACATTCTCATCACTTCTCAGTCTCTCCAACAGGCAGAACTGGATACTCAGCGAGTAGTGTCCACGCTGGAGTCAATCGGCTGGGTGATCAATCATCCAAAATCTTCCCTGTCTCCCTCCCTGGTGATGCCATTTCTGGGAATGAATCTGGATACAGTTCAGGCAAGGATCTTTCTTCCTCAGCAGAAGGTGGACAGTCTGCTGGCGCAGGCTCAGTTCCTTCTGTCTTGCCCTCATCCCTCCATCAGGCAGGTATTGTGTCGTGCTTCGAGGCGGTTCCTTATGCCCAGTTTCACATGAGGCCTCTGCAACTCCACCTCTTGTCAGTATGGGACAAGGATCCTGCGTCCCTGGACCAGGTCCTTGTTCTGTCCCCCCCAGCCAGGCGGTCCCTCTTGTGGTGGCTGGACTCCAGGAACCTGCTGGCGGGCAGATCCTTTCTGGCCCCCTACTGGGAGACGGTCACCACGGATGCCAGTCTGACAGGTTGGGGGGCTTCTGGTCCCTACAATTCCAAGGGCGGCGGGGCCCTCGGGAGGCCCACGCCCCTATCAACTTTCTGGAACTGAGGGCGATCAGGTTGGTTCTGGCTCACTTGACCCAACACCTTCGGGGCCTGCCTGTTCAGGTACGCTTGGACAACCAGACGGCGGTTGCCTACATCAATCAGGGAGGGACCCGGAGCAAGGGGGCCCTCAAGGAAGTGTCTCTGATCCTGTCTTGGGCGGAGAACAATGTTCCCTGCATCTCAGCTGTGTACATTCCTGGGATGGAGAATCTGCAGGCAGACTCTCTGAGCAGAGGGACTTCTCGCCTGAGAGAATGGTCCCTCAGCGACAGGGTGTTCCACATCTGGCTGACCCCAACAATGACACAGAGTGAGAATCTGTTTGCGTCCCGTCACAATCACAAGCTCCCAGTCTTTGTCTCCCTGTCCCAGGACCCTCATGACTTTAAGCTTCTGTATGTCTTCCCCCATTCCCCTTGTTGGGCAGGGTTCTGCGCAAGATGGCTCAGGAAGGGGTCCCGGCAATCCTGGTGGCTCCCTGTTGGCCAAGAAGAGTGTGGTTCGCAGACATAGTGCCTACATTGACTGGTTTGAGTCTAGGTCTCTTCCCTGTCGTGTCTTCTCTATCCCCAGGATTCTGGAGTTCCTTCGACATGGTTTGGATCTGGGGCTTCAACTCAGTACTCTGAAGGGCCATGTTTCTGCCCTGGCTGTTTTCTTCCAAAGACCTTTTGCTCAGCATTCTCTGGTTAAGACCTTTTTCCAGGGGGTTACTCATGTGCGTCCTCCACGTAAGCCTCTTTTACCTGTTTGGGACTTGAACTTGGTCCTTTCTGCCCTGCAGGGTGCTCCCTTTGAGCCTGTGCAGGAAGCTGCATTGGCCATTCTTACTCTCAAGGTTGTTTTTATGGTGGCTATCACTTCTGTTAGGCGTGTTTCTGAGTTGGCAGCGCTTTCCATCCAGCCCCCCTACTTTTGAGAGACACCAGGACAAGGTGGTGTTTCGCTTTAAACCAGATTTTTTGCCTAAGGTTGTGTCTGCCTTTCATCTTAATCAGGACATTGTTTTACCTTCCTTGTGCCCTAATCCTAGTAACGCTAAGGATAGGGTTTTGCATTCCTTGGATGTGGTCAGGAATCTGAAGTTCTCTCTGGTGGCTACTGCACCTTTTAGGAAAACTGATGCTCTTTTTGTGGTCCCTTCTGGTCCTAGGAAGGGTTTGTGTCCTGCTAAATCTACTATGGACAAATGGATTCGTCAGGCTGTGATTCAGGCCTATTCTGCTAAGGGGAAGAATCCTCCCTTCTGCCTTACTGCTCATTCCACTCGTGCTATTAGTGCCTCTTGGGCTTTTCAGCACCAGGCTTCTGTTGAACAAGTTTGCAATGCTGCTACTTGGTCTTCTGTTCATACCTTTTCCAAGCTTTACAAGGTTGATGTTCGGGCTTCAGCTGATGCTGTTTTTGGCCACAGGGTTCTGCAGGCGGCAGTGATCTGACCTGCCGTTGTAGCCTTTTGGGGATCCCACCCTACTTTACGGACACTATTGGATGTCCCAGACATAATGAATCTTCTGGAGCCGGACGTACTGTATACTAAGAATAATACAATTCTGTGATTACTTACCTGTAGAATTGGTATTATGAGTATACAGTACGTCCTGCTCCAACCCACCCTTGGTTTGCATTTTCTTGTATCCCCTGTATGGTGATTATCTTTGTTGGTTTAGTTAATGGCTGATTACGTTATCATTCTCCCGGCTTCTTGTTAACGGCTTTTCAATACTGGGAATTTGTAGGAGGGTATTTGAGGGGCTGGGAGGAGCCAATTTCGCTGTCTCTGCAGTCCAGCGCCATATGGCGGAGTAATACCCAGACGTAATGAATCTTCTGGAGCAGGACGTACTGTATACTCATAATACCAATTCTACAGGTGAGTAATCACAGAATTGTATTTTTCACTCTCCTGGCTCTTGTTCTCTATTCTCTTGATTTGCTATACCTTGCTGTGCCATAGCAAATAGAGGAACCTCTGGTAAAAACTCTGGTAAGATCTCTGGCTGTGCATTACACAATCAGGGGCTTGCATTCTATTCATTCCTTACTTGGTCAATGTGGTGTCAGATAGGCTTAGTAAGCTGGATAGTGTGTGCACTGGTGGCAGCTCCCCCGCACCAGCTGTTCAGAAATACCTAGGCTGTGGGCCGCACATGTGCCATGAGATAGCCGCTCAGCTCATGCTGCGATGCCGGGGCTTTCACACAGTGGGCATCACAAATCGGGTTGCCCTGGGATTGAGTATATCCTTCTGCCTGGAGTCTCAAGGCTGTTCTTTAAGTAAACCAAAACTTTAAATTTAACATTTCATAGAGATGGGTTGTAGCTCATTGCCCTCTACTTGTGTGCAGAAGCCCTACAAGGGCTTTACCATATCATTTTAATCCCCCAGTTTTAATATCTAGATTGTAAATCTTAGCAGAGCTGGAGTTCAACGTAGACCCGCTGCCTGCAGTGGAAATAACATAGCGTCACTGTGGTAACAATCGTAAGCCCTTTCCCCTATATGTAAAATGCATCAATGTAAAAAAAAAAGCTATTGCGTAGATGTATTACTGCAAAACTACTGGAGTTACCTTTTATTTATTTTTACTGTTTTAATAAAAATGAAAACAAATCATGGCCCCTCCAGATTACCAGGCTAGTACACCAGTCTGGTCACTCACTAGACCCTTTAGCCCAGATTTGATGCTCCGTTTGGGGTGTCGTTATATTTTTTTGACTGTTTTAATTTAAAACTGCTAATTCCAGTTACTGACCTGGTCTTTTTGGGTAATAAAAAAAACATTGTAAAAAAATAGTGTGATTCAGCAATCGCTAGAGGTTTCAGTTGTATGTTTTTTCACTTTAGACAATTTTTCTTCACTATGAGCGAAGACGAGTGAAATCTAGTGTAGAAAATAAAGCATGTTTTTCAAATTGTTGTGATTCAGCCCATTGTGTATAGGCGTATGAATCTGCCGTGAACTGGTTTCCCTGGACAGGAGCAGATATGTCTGTTATTCCAAGTATGTCACACACCCCGCATCCAATATTCATGACATATGGGTTATGTCCAGTAGAGGGCGAACTTCTGCAGAGATGACTAGAAAAAAAGAAGCCCCTCCCGGTCCATAAATACCTGGGACCTCCCACACATTCCCCAGTATTCTCTGCAGGAGTTGGCGAGCAAGTCAGAAGATGGCTGTCTCTTCCTTGCAGGTACACCGGGTTCACACCCGGCCATATTTGTCCCTATTTCTGCCCGGACCTTGTAAATTTAAACCCCTATGCCTCCCAGCTTAGGCTGCAGGTCCGGGTGAGGGTAGGATACACCTTATTAGGTGTACTGATAGGAGCCTTGCTCCTCCGTGAGACCCCATTACAGGGGGTAGGCGGCTACCAGGTTGGTGACCCTGGTTTGGGATGCCCTGTCCGTTTCTCCACTAGCTTCTATTGTAGTTGGGGACTTCCCCTTCCATTACTCCCTTTCCCGCAATGGGGGGGGGGGGGGGGGGGGGGGGCGGTGTCTTTTCACTTTGGTCTTCTTCCTTGTTTTGATGTATGTATGACTGTGTGTAGTGTTTTTACTGTGCCAGTGTTTTCTCTGGCGCTGCCGCGCGCCTGGGGCCTTCGGCTCTGCACTCCGTGGGGAGAGCTTCTTCCCCTCCTGTTGGTCCGGGGAGGGGGCCGAGCGCTCGGCACGCCGGTGGCGGCCCTTCCCCCTCTGGCGCCCTTTGCGGTGCCTGGCATTGGCTGGGAACCGCGTCTATGGGGAAGGGGCGGGGCCAGCTGCGGCGATCCGCGCTGGTCCGGCCCTTCTTCTCCCTCTGTGGTCTGCACTGGCTGGACGGAGGCACCCTCTGTGGTCTGCACTGGCTGGACGGAGGCACCATTATGGATTTGTGAGTGCCCCGAGGGGCTACCCTTTTGTCCTTTACCTGCTCAATCGTATAGTGTGCACATTGTCTAATGCGGCTGCTGCCATTATATTACAGTCTCAGTACACAGTGTTTTTTATCATTTTACTGTCTGCAAGCATGTTTGCTATTGAAAGTGTGTCTTGCTTACGGGGTTCCCCCTCTCCCTCTTATGTCTTTCAGGAGGACCCTACTTAGTTGAAAGGGGGTTCTCCCGGTCCTAGGGTCCCTTGGAAAAATTGTGGGCAATATTAATATTATTGATATTATTATCATTGTAAAAATCCTCCCACTAATGGACTTAAGGGGCATCCCGGGTAGCTTCTAGCGTCTGGGTCCGAGCCTCCGGCCTCATCTCCTACCCCACCCTGCCTTATCCGCGCCCCAAGTGACACTGTCATTGGCGGGGAGTCGCAATCTGATGTATGTGCTAGATTGGCCAACATCGAGAAATTGATTTCTAGCTCTGCAGCCAGAAAGGCCCAAACTAAGAGAAGACATCTGTCTCCGGCCGCGCCGGTTCTGGATTTTGATGACTGATTCCCTTGACTGGCCTGATTATTCCCCGCTTGAGGAGGGGGAATTGTTTGCTGAATCTGATGTTGAGGATCAGCAGTTTTTTTTGATGCTGATACTGGGCAGGTGCAGGGGGATGCCATTGATGCCCCCAAAGTCCTGGCCCATTTATTTGAGGTGCTAGATATTTCTCTTCCAGCAGAGTCGTCTCCGCAGAAGGGGGAATTCTTTGGGACTTCTAAGCCTCGCTTGGAGTTCCCAAATCAGAATCATTTTGAAAGCATGATTCTTAAGGAATGGGAAAGACCTAGCCGGCTCCCCGGTGTTCCTCAGGGATGGGATAGGAAGTATCCCTTTCCGGTGGACGCGGTGAAGCGCTGGTCGTCCCCTCCCGAGGTCGATGCGCCCATTCTGGGATTGTCCAACACCTCTGTTGTACATTCTCCAGACGCCACCACTCTTAAAGATGGTGAGGACAAGCGAATTGACCTGCCTGCCATGCCTTCACTAGTGTGGGTTCAGCCTTGCGGCCTGTTTGTGCGTCTGCGCTCACGGCTGTGGCTACCAGGTCTGTGGTTGAGTGGTTCCCAGCTTAACCCAGCCAGTGATGAATTCACGGCCCTTTAGCGGTGTGAATTGTTCATGTCTTTTGTTTCTGCCTTGGATGACACACAATATGTATGTGTAGTAGAACCCCGGCGTTACTGGTGGCTATTCGCCGATCGGTCTCGTTGCGCCAATGGGCAGCTGACATTGCGGCTAAGAAATCACTTACAGGGCTACCCTTCCTGGGTATGCGGCTGCTTGGAGATGAGTTGGATTCGGTGGCAAAAGGGGGAAAGTTACCACAACGTAAGAAGCAGCGTCACTCCTTTCGGGAGGCAGGCTCCTTTTAATCCCTCCTTTTGCAGTGCCAGAGCAGGCAGAGGTTTTGCCTACTCTGCCTCTGTTCCAGGAATCACCTCTGAAGGTAGAGGACGTGCTCGTCCGGGACCTGCCTGGGGTTCCAAGCCCAAGCCCGCTGCCAAGCCAGCACAGCAATGAGGGGGCGCCCCCACCCTTGCGGGTGGGGGGACGGCTGCGACACTTCTTCCAGGTTTGGGCCTGGGAGGTCACAGACAAATGGATCTTGGAAGTGGTCTCTTCCGGGTACAAACTGGAGTTCGAGTACCGGCCTCCTCACAGATTCCTCAGATCTCGGGTGCCCTCGGATACCGGGGCTGCGCAGGGGCTCCTGTGGGCAGTAAAAAATCTTCTGGACATGGAAGTCATATGCCCGGTGCCTTTCTCGGAGAGAGGCCAGGGCTATTATTCCAACCTCTTCACGGTTCCCAAAAAGGATGGATCCATAAGACCCATTCTGGGTCTGAAGCTTCTCAACAGGTTCATTTGAACCAAGAAGTTCCGCATGGAGACTTTGCGCTCAGCCATCCTTTCTCTTCGTCAGGGGGACTTCATGACGTCCATAGACATCAAGGATGCTTACCTTCATGTACCGATCTTCCCAGCACACCAGAGATTTCTCAGGTTTGTCGTGGGAGATCGGCATTTTCAGTTTGTGGCCCTTCCGTTCGGGCTGACCTCGGCACCAAGAGTGTTCACCAAGGTGCTGGTGGGTATAATGGCCCTCCTCAGAGCCCAGGGCATTCGCATTGTGCCTCCTCATTACGGCATCCTCTCTCAGACAGGCGGAGCTAGACACCAGGACGGTGGTGACGACGCTGAAGAGGTTCGGCTGGGTGATCAACCATCCCAAGTCTTCTCTATCCCCGTCAAGGGGGATTTCGTTTCTGGGCATGAATCTGGATACCGTTCAGACCAGGGTATTCCTACCTCAGTCGAAGGTGCAAATGGTTCAAGATCTGATACGTCTTCTCCTGTCCAACCCTTGCCCATCTATCCGGCTAGGGATGAGACTGGTGGGATTGATGGTGGCTTCCTTAGAGGCAGTTCCCTTTGCTCAGTTCCACATGAGGTTGCTTCAACTCCATTTACTGTTGGCTTGGGACAGATGTCCGCTGTCATTGGATCAGTCATTTCTGATGTCTCCCCTGGTTCGGCAGTCTCTTCAGTGGTGGCTGGAACCAAGGAATCTTCTGAGGGGCAGGTCTTTTCTGACCCCTTGTTGGGAGACGGTCACCACGGATGCCAGCCTGTCGGGCTGGGGGGGGGGGGGGGGGGGGTTCTGGAAGGAACATCAGTTCCAGGGGCTCTGGGGTCACTCATGTGCGGCCCCCTAGATAGCCCTTGTTGCCCATTTGGGATTTGAATTTGGTTCTGTCGGCCCTCCAGGGGCCTCCCTTTGAGCCAATGCAGGATGTTCCACTTTCTATTCTCACACAAAAGGTTGCCTTTTTGGTGGCTATTACCTCTGTTCGGCGTGTCTCTGAGTTGGCGGCTCTGTCCATTCAGGCCCCTTACTTTGAGAGACACCAGGACAAGGTGGTTTTTCGCCTATTCTGCCAAGAGGAAGGGTTCCCCCTTTTCAGATCACTGCTCATTCTACTCGTGCTGTTGGGGCTTCCTGGGCTTTTCAGCACCAGGCTTCTGTTGAACAAGTTTGTAAGGCTGCTACTTGGTCTTCCGTTCATACTTTTTCCAAGTTTTACAAGGTTGATGTGCGGGCCTCAGCGGATGCTGTTTTTGGCCACAAGGTTCTGCAAGCTGCAGTGGTTTGGATTTGTGCATTATTGCCTTTTTTGGGATCCCCATCCATGTTAGACACTGCTATTGGATGTCCCATATGTCATGAATATTGGAAGCGGGGTGTGACATACTTGGAATAATACCATTTTGTGAATACTCACCTTGTAAAATGGGTATTATGAGTGTGTCATACACCCCGCTTTATCCCGCCCTTATTGTATTCTGGATCCTTTATATGGTGAACTTTTATTAAGATTTTTGGATTTGGCTCTTCCTGGTCCCCTTACTGCTTTCCTATACTGGGTAATGTGTGGGAGGTCCCAGGTATTTATGGATCGGGAGGGGCTTCTTTTTTTCCTGTCATCTCTGCAGAAGTTCGCCCTCTACTGGTTATAAGCCATATGTCATGAATATTGGAAGCGGGGTGTGTGACATACTTATAATACCCATTTTACAGGTGAGTAATCACAAAATGGTATTTTTGGTGACGGCACCCCCTTTTGGTTGTCTTGCAGGGCTCACAGCAGCATTAGACCTGGATGGGACAGAGCGGTGTGGAAACGTGCTATTCGCTGTATGGAGGAGGAAACTGACATCATCGGTCCTGAAGACGTGACCAGAGCCTGCGAGCTGCCGTCACAGAAATGATCTAGTAGAAGGTTTTCTCTTTTAAACTATAGCATTGCATATGCAAACTATCAATATTTTAAACCAAATTGCCTTATTTTGAAAATGTATGTATCAGGTAACATAGGCTTGAAAAAATGGATATCCTGTGGTGCTACATTGATGTGTATCAGCATATCGCTATAAAACAAAAGTTTAAAATAAGGGGGGTGGGGGAAGGGATTGTAAAACCTATAACTGCTGTTTATCAACCCTACTGCTTATTAATATGTATTGCACAGATTTCATTATCTCCGACGTTGGAATTTATACCTTTCTGACGCGATATGTTTAATGCGAGGTGCATGAGCACTGACTATCCATCGCCACTTGGTTCTAATATGGCGGCTGGAGCATTGGCTTCCTTCTGGAAGGAGGGGGCAGTCCCCTGGAGATGCCGAGCGCTTAGAGTCTACAGCTAGATTTTATTTTACTATGAGATGATGATAAAGTCATATATGATGGGGGGCGACTTTGCACTTAAAGCTGGTGCAACACTTGCACTTTACTTTGTTTCCTGTATCTAGTGTTGTGTGTTCAGGCTGGATGGCTGATTTGTGCTGCAGTCAGAGCTCGGGAATCACACGCTGGAAAGCAATTTGTCTGACTTGTCAACATTATATTGCCCCAGTAATTTTGCACAATATATATATACTTGTATAATTTCAAATAAATGTTGAAATAGTGACAGATGGTGGTTATGTTATTTCACAAACACAACAGCACTTGGGGAGAGAAAGCTTTATTACAAGTGTCACTGTACACAATTAAAACCAAATATTTCACAGCCCAAACCATTCGACACAATGCATGAATAAGTCGCTGTACAATACCAGTAATTAAGCCTAACCTGCACCCACCATGCGATATAGCACTTCGTGAAAAGATGACTGAAAATTATAATATATATAAAAAATATATACTGGATGATGGGAGAAGGGGGTCACTTATACTCCCAGCATCAGGAAATATCCAGCCAGACTTGTTTCTTTCTTTTAATGGAAGGAAATCGGGGGTGACTGGTTTGAATGTGATTGGGGGGCATAGAACCTGTCACCCCTGGATTTTATTCCCACCAGCAGAAAAACTACAAACTTGGTGGGCATTATATTCTGTTTGGGTACATGTGACCCAACGTTTTTATATTTAAAATTACAGAAATTTGCGATGCACCTCTTCACTTTTGGGGATGTTGTTCCTCTCAGTAGGGGCATCCTAAATTGGGATGCCCTGCTGTGCCCCCCCCCCCCCAAGGCAGCCTTATTCACTCACCTTCCTGTCGCTCCCACAATGCAGAGGGTGAAAATGAGTGTGTGATTGGCTGAGCGTCCTGCTCAAACAATCAGAGTGTGCTTGCTTTCATTCAGCTCTACTGAGATCTAAGCAGCTGAGCCAAGTGCGCTGTTGGACGCATCCCCCGCTCACCTCCTAGTCATTGCATGCCCGCTCCACCCATTCAGAAAGGCCAGGAGTAGGTACATGCATGGCTAGAGGCGAGTCGGGCTCCGGGTGAAGGTGACTGGGGGGTATCTAAGTTCTTTTAGACTCCATGACCTCTGATGTGCCCCTTTAAAGTGGACCTATAGACAAACAGGACTCTCACTTGTAATAATGCCCTATGTTTGCAATGGCCAAAATAAAAGAAAAAATAATTCTCACCTAGTTTCTCCTGCATAAAACTGTGTGATGAGATTGTAAATACGGTGGGGTGTACATTGTAATCTAGAATGTTCCTGTACCTCTCTGTCACTGGGTAGAGTTCCTTGTATCTACACTGCAGAGATGCGATCTTGGGAGAAAATTCATTTTGTTCACCAAGACAAATAAAGGTTGGTTAGGAAAGGTACCTTTCCTAACCAACCTTTATTTGTCTTGGCGAACAAAATATATAAATACCCTTCCCCCCCCCCCCCCCCCCCCTTCTCTGCCAGCAAGCAAACCTCATTGGCTGTTGCAGCACAGACAGGCTCAGTAATAAAGCCCAATCTGGAGTAACATCCAAAATTAGGATGTCCCGAGGAGATTGTTACAAGCAGGTCATTTGGGACCATAAATATACTTTTTAACATAACATACAGTCTTCTTTTCATGCCTCCTAATCAAAAATGATTGAATAAAAAGCATCATAAGAATGTGTTATAGGTGCTCCTGGACCATCTACGCCCATAGCCCCCTCTCCCAAGCAGAGCTGTTATATGAAAGCCACATTCTGTCTTACAATCTGATGCCGTAACATGTAGGGATTCTGTCTGATTCGGTGAATCTAATCTAAACCCTCTGTATACACATTTCCCAATTTGGTCCACAACCTCGTGTAAATATAATTCCTGTCAGAAGCAGCTACTGAAGAGATGCCATTGCTTTCTGAAGAAGCTGAACCATGATTGGATAGACTGGAGCAAATTCCTTGCCCTCTCTGGCCTTCACAGACTGCACATAGGCCTCCAGAGCTCCCCTAGAAATAAACACACAGACCTGTGTATTAATATACAAGTTTAAGGACAATGCACTGTTAATATAATACCCACCTACATCACAAGCATTCCTGCCACTTGGGGGATGGGAAAGAGGGGCAGCCAGTGTACACCCCCCTCCAGTATAATCTGTCACTTAATGGCCAGCTTTTTTTCCTTCACTTCCTTTGTGCAGTGGCTAAGGATAAACTGCCAACATAGTCTATTAGTGTCTCCCTAGTTACAGACAGTGGCTTCCACTATGTTTCTACATGGAGCTTGTGATGAACTCGTGCCTCCATCTGCGATAGAGCCTCTGATACAGCAACATGACACACGCTTATATGTAGATGGGAACAAACATGGAGAGAACTTACATTTTCTCAGCAGCCTATGAAACTGACCTAAACATGAGGCTGTGGCTTTAGGTATTTGCCCAGGCACCACCGCAATAGGAACTTCAGATCCAAGGTGGAACTCTGGGATGATTCAGGATTGCCAGGTGGTCTTTTATACCTCCATTTCCCTTCGCAACCAAGGGGTGAGAGAATGTGTACTATGATCAGATGACTTACCTGCATGGACAGCTTTGGTGGGTACCATCTGCATGGGTAAGTCTTAATGGTTCTGCAGTTTTGGTAAATAAACTGGGGGCTAGCTAGTATGCTGTGTCATATCATTTCACAACAGAAGAGTGGGTAAACAAAAGCAGCAGCCGACATGTTACACAGTGCTGCAAAGACCTGGGGTGTCCACAGCTATAAGCACGAAAAAAAGGAGCAAAACCAGCTCAATGCTAAAGTTCCTGCCTGTGCCAAACATTGCTATACTTACTTTATCTTCCCCCCCCCCAAAGGCATAAACCAAACCCTCTCTGCATGCATACGGCATCCTAAGCAGGTCCTTATCTGATGTAACTGTGGCTTGTAGGAGCTACTCCCCTGCTTCAGAAATAGAGCAAATACGTATTTGGACACTGGCACAAATTTCGTTTTTTGTACCCGTTTACTGAAACATTCAAGTTATAGTTCTGTTTTTAAAGGCACCAAAAGTCATTGGAAAATTGACTCAAATGCTGTTTGATGGGCAGGGGTGGACAATTCCTTCATTATGTCATTCTCAGTTAAGCATATTAAAGGCCTGGCATTAATTTGGAGATGTGGTGCTTACATTTGGAAGATTGTGTGGTGAAGAAAACATGCAGACAAAGGAGCTCCCCTTGTAGGTGAGAAGCCAAGTGGCAAAATCTACAGTTTGCTACATCCAGAGAAAGAAGGAAAGCATTGGTGAAATCATGGAGTTCTGGAGGAACATTCTCTGGCCAGATGAAACCATGATCAACCTCTACCAGAATGATGGGAATTAAAAAAGTATGGTGAAGGTGTGGTCCAACTCATGATCCAAAGCATAACACATCCTCTGTAAAACACAGATGAGGCAGTGTGATGGCCTGGGCATGCATGGCTGCCAGTGGCACTGGGTCACTAGTGTTTACTGATCATGTGACACAGGACAGAAGCAGCCGGATGAATTCTGAGCTATTCAGAGACTCCAAATACTGCCAAACAGATTGGTCGGTGTTTCATAATACAGATGGACATTGTACTAAACATAAAGCCAAAGCTACCAATTAGTTTTTAAAGCAAAGAAGTGGAATATTCTTGAATGGCCAAGTCAGTCACCTGATACTAAACTTTTGAAAGAAAGGTCCACAAACTGAAAACCGCTGCAGTAAAGGCCTGACAGAGCATTAAAAAGGAGGAAACACAGCGTCTGGTGATGCCAATGATTGCCTGAACTGTGGAGAGACCCATGTTAGGCTTTATATAGGGGGGCTAAAGAGACCAAAAAAATTTGAAGCTAATCCTTGGCATTGCACCCTTAGCGTTTCTAAGGGCCTTGGATGGCACAGAGATGTAAAGAGATTATTTGCATAGCTCCGCCTACTGCAAGGGTAGATGGGTAATGCTATCTGTCCTTGGACTGGGTACTGTGCAAATACTTTCCGTTCTAGGGAAGCCACTCCCAACCAAGTATTAGAAATTAACATTGTATTTACAATTATTTCATTTGTCCAATTACTTTTGAGCCCTCAAAATGAACGGATTGTGTTTAAAGGGACTCTGGGCAAGGTGCATAAACACCGACCAATCAGTTTGGCAGTATTTGGAGTCTCTGAATAGCTCAGAATTCATCCGACTGCTTCTGTCCTGTGTCACATGATCAGTAAACACTAGTGACCCAGTCATTCAGCAGCTCTCCTCATCATGGCTGTCCTCTCCCTTCCTATCAGAACACAGATGCTTCTGAAAGTAGAAGCAAGGCAAAGAGTAGTGGCACACCCCCTGAATTCCTCTGCCACAGACCACCAATCATATTGCTAGGCTGGTGGTCTAAAGCTCAGCATTATCCGAGTGTGGACACTGGGAGAGAACAGCTAAGGTGATGAGAATGCCTGGCTTACAGGCCCCTCCCATTATGTGGCATTACAAAGCCAAGGGCCATCCTAAGGTGAAAATGTAAACCTCAATATCTCAGCCATTTCTTCTTCAATTAAAAAATGTAAAACAGTTTAGGACCAGCTTAATACAAATCCCAGAATCCCTCCACCAGCAAGAGTAAGCCGTCTCCCCTTACAAAACAGAACTTTAATAAATCAGACCAAACGAATGACCCTTTAGCTACTGAACGCAGGATTATGATCCTCTCATTTGAAGAGGCTGAATTAGAGCAGATGGGGTAAATCTGTGAGCTCAGGATTGTAGAGCGTCGTCTCTGCCTCAGCCAATCAGATCAAGCCAGAATCAGAAAGTCTCTGCTCTGTACACCAAACACACCACTTTAGTGTACTATTGTTAATATAAACACACTGTTGCTAGACAAAAACAAAAGATAAAAATTCACAGATAAGCTTGAGGACATCATTTTGGTACACAGTAATGGAAACTTAAAAATGCCATCGGAAGTGGAATTACCCTTTAAGTGTCCCCTGGCATACATCAATGAAAGGGTTTATGGGAAGTACACTAAAACCTACTAATTAGTACGTCTGAGGAGACAGCAGCTCTCCCTTGTGTTTTACTACTTCAGCCATCAAAAGGAATATGTCAGGATAGGGCAGCAACACAAGAGCCAGAAAACAAAACTATATACCTGCCCAATGTGAAGAACTCAAAATAAACAGCTACTTAAAGCAGAGATCCCACAGCCTGAATAGCCCCAGGAGCAGCAATTCTCATCTGGAATAGTTGGGCAACACAGGAGGCCACCATACATGCCTTCAAATGTGCAGCGCCAATCAGAGACGTCTTACATCCTTTCCCCCCAATAATACATCGGTGAAGGCCCTTCAAGTCCTCCAGAATGGAATGGGGGGGGGGGGGGGCAGAGTCAAACCCACCTGTTTGCTCCTAAAGAGAACGGGAGCATTTCAGAGCAACAAACTTAGAGGAAGCAGCTGCAGGGGAGAAACAGTAATTTGTTCATCAAAAATTCGTACAATTTATATTAAAATTCAGTAAATTGTTCGGACAAATCAATAATATTTGGACAGGACATCCCTCTACATTTTTGATCCATCTTTCGGGCCCCTAGTGCCAGTAACAGCTCTGGCTGAGCCTAGGAGGATACCTCACCTTCCTTCGCAGTTATGCTGTGGGCATTACAATGCTCCCTAACTTTGATCATGGCCGTGTGCAGCGTGTGCACACTATAGTATTGCGTGGGTAAACCCAAAAGTAGTATAACTGTTCTCACAGTGCTGGTTATCATTCTGAAACAGGATATACTGTACAGCTGTTCCAGCAAATCGACACATGTTCCATCAGAAGTGAAACCTTTCAAGATATATTCCAAGAAATAGGTTTTACCCCACTTTGCATTTAAGTATCTTCTAGGGAATGTGAATGCCACCTTTGATAGGGCTAATTCTCTAGGCTGCCTCTATTGCCATTATTCCAAGCACGACAACCCGGAAATGGAAAGAGAAATGGCTCATTATCAGCCAAGTAAAGGCGTGGATGAGCCTCTAGGTAAGCTTGTGGGGTGCCCCATAGTGAGTGTCCAGAACTGCAGACACACATGAGATGGAAAGCAGATGCCGCCGACCAATGCATCACACCGTGCTGGAGGGACACAGGGATCCCCGACACAGCAAACATGAATTTTCCACAGGAAAGGATGCTGCCGAGCCTCATACAGGCATGAACTGATTCATTTGCAAGAAGATGACCCCATCCTAAAACCAATTAAAGATTTATTTCCAGCCCAATGACTTGCCATCATTACTGAAAGCCATCCCTGAGTAGGACTAACAGTTGGCCTTTACTTTATAGTGCCAACATTCTCTGTAGCATTGTACAGCATGTAGAGAATATAATGACCTGGTGCCTGACAGAGACAGCACTTCATTTTCCTGAAATCCAAATGAGGAGGTGGAGGTGGGGTGCCTGTAGATCGAGGTAACACTGCCCCCACAGATCACGACAGTTACCGGTAAGTTGTTTTTACGCGTTGTGATACAGACCGAACACCCAGGGTGAAATGACAGGAAAAAAAGTCCCTACAAAGCCTTAGTGTGAGGAAGCGTCATAGTGTTGAATTACAGACTGGTGACTTGTAATTCTCTTCTAGGCACAAACAGGGCCACAACCAGCACAAGCGAAGCACACTGCAGACCCTTTTGTAATGTAGATGATCAAGCCACAAATAATTTTAGGCTCTAAGAAATGTTGTTAATAATCAGGAGTATCATTTCATTTAGAATAATTAATGAGACAGACTCATTAACACAGAACAATGTTCTTTGAAGAGAAGACTCTGAGAGCCGTGCAGATATATTGCTGCAATTACATGAGGTTTATTATTCAGCCCATGCATACAGTAGCTACCAAAGCACAAGGCAGGAGCTCATGGCCCCAGGAAGATGAGGCTGTGCGGGGGCCACACAACTTCCAAAATATATCAGCACCTGAGGTTTACAGGAGTCTGCTCCTTACTGCTCATCTGCTCCTTACTATGTAACCTAGATTGGGGGGGGGGGATAAGAACCCCAGTTGAATTCATATCGGGGACCACCTCCGCTATGGTGAATCACAGATGTTCTACCATTCACCAAGGAGCCAGTTATTTAAGCCAGTTATTTAAGAACAAAACATTTTAGTTGCCAAATAGATTATCAAAATTCTATTCAAGCTTGCAATACCCTCTAGGCCCTTTTCAACAATAGTGACAAAAGTGAGACAACAAATATCATTCACCCTTTACATGCTGAATTTAAATTTAAAGCGTAATTTAAATAAACCTACATGCCACATAAGGAAAATGTATCCCGCCCCCCCATTATCACTACCTGCAATATCTAATATCAAAACAAAGGGCACCATTTCAAAGACAAATACCCCCATAGAGGATGGTGTTAGAGGTGTGAGGCTTCGGCACAACTAGATTTAAAAAATGAAAAAAAGTCCCTCTGCGGATGGAAAAAACTTTCCAACTGCACAAGCAAATTGCCCCACAAGGTGCAACCGAGGTACAGAATTAATAAAGCTAAAAAAAAAGTCTCCAAAAGCCCCAAATGTTGGGTACATAATAAAAACACATCACCATCTGCCCCCAGACTACAGTGCTCTAAAACCTACAAGTTTTAAAGTTGGGGCCCCCAATATGTTTGCATGCCCTCTCCACCTTGTACAAGAGAAGATTGTGGGGCAACGCTTGGGGTGCTCCAGTCACTGGGGTGGAGTCTCATCCACCAGTTTGCTAGCAACCAGTGGATTGCCACGCACATCCACACTGATGGACGCAATCGCAGAAACAGCTACATTTTAAAGTGGTGGACTAGGAGGAAACTGCATGGGAAAAAGGCGATGTGTAAGCTCTGTTTTTATATACTGCCTGGACCTCCCCTTTAAAAAATGCACAACAAATTAGTTTTACCTGATAAGAACCAGACGGTCCTTTTCGGAAGGGTGATCATCCAGCCACTGTGAGTAACGGGCTACAGACCATTCAGCTCTCTGTAGAGAAGGACAGTCCATATTATAAAGACATAGAAACTGCAGAAATTGGAGTCCTCGAAATATACGTTATATCATAACAACGTAATTTTAAATAATGTATAAAAGTATTATTACAAATAATATAGAAGGGAGATGCGATGAGAGGAATCATAAGATTTAGATATACTGTACATAATGAATAGTTATAATAGTATAAAAAATTTGAAACAGACAGAATCCTAGAAACCTGTGAAACCATATGAGACACACTAGTGTGATACAGAAATGGCGGCAATACAAACCTCCAGGGTGTATAGATTTTTTACAGAATACAGTCTCAATAATAATCCTTCCACCCCAGGACCCCACATAACTGGATGTGAATGCACAGACATGACTTATCTACTTCTGCCAAAATTGCAAGATCAAGAGAAGACCATGTTACAGTACTTCTTTACCTTTATTAGATACTTGCATATTCAACATACAAAGAACTACGTGTACAAGAACAAGACACAGGGTACACTGAATGAAAGGACCAGGAATCCTGGCACCAAAGGTGCAGGAGGTTTTGTAGTGACAGTACCTGATATGGTGACTTCAGTTCTGGAGGAGCCCTTGTGAAGAGAAACTGGAGGGCAACACTGTAAGGGATGAGATCTCCTACAGATGAGCTGTTGGCTATGTGCTCACTAGTCTGAAATAGTAATGGTCTAGGAGAAAGAAAATAACACTTAATAAAGACATTTAAAGAACACATCGTTTGCTGCACAGTTTATTACAGGAATCTATCATCGCAGACCATCTTCCAGCAAACCGTTTGCTTAACAAGTTTATTAGTAGGTTCAAAAATATAATTTTTTAGGTTAATATTGTCTTTGCGTAACAAAAACAGAAGCAGTTCCCCCTGGACCTTACAGTCTAAGCAGTACACTTCAAACAACCCCTCACACAAAAGACATGAAACCCACAAGAGGATGTTACAATCAATATAGAAGTGTAAACTAAAGTACTGGCCAACGCTTGTGGTTTCAGCCCCGGGACAGAATACGTTATTGAAGAGCAGTGGAGTGTCTGACGTGTAGCTGTACCACATGAGTATGCCCTAATGCAAAAAAATGCATCTTGCCCTCTTGGTTTAAAATGACTTCTAGCTAGACCAAAAAACAAAGATCCTGGCCCTAGAGCCTAAGGCAATGCCCAATAATGATCTATATTACATCAAAGAAGAAAGGTAGAAACACATCACATATGCAATTTCTTGTGTATAAAGACATGATTGATTACAAGACAGAGCTGGGTAACAATTCAGCCATTTCTAAAAATAGGCATGTAGAGACAGAGCCCAAAAAGCATAGACGAGTATTTCACATAGTCATACACATGAAGTAGTGGGAATAGCAGCATTTCAATACTAATTCCAGCGTTTCTCTGTGAACTCTGCGTGCCACTACGGTTACACCAGAGGCATCCTCCTGTATAGCCGTACATCACCCAGGCAGTGGTTCTGGTATTAAACCAAAGGGTGGACAAGAAAGTGGTGTTAATAGCAGTTGTCTTGTACTGAAGTCTAATCTGCCCTACTTTCTTTAAGGTAGGAGTCTCAGGTCTCCTTTAAGAGTCCACCATCCAGTACATTATAGCATATCCAGTCATTCTACGTTCTGCTGAACAGTCCCAGAAGCCTGCCATTCCAGGTCCTGAGTTTAAGAGATCTAGAACAGCATTCCATATAGCACATGCAGCCAAGCCTCAAGCATGAAACATAGGAACATAGAAGGTTGATGGCAGAAGGAGACCATACGGTCCATCTAGTCTGCCCTTATGTGTATACTGTATGTACTCTTTATCTTAGGATAGATGTGTGCTTATCCCAGGCATGTTTAAATTCAGTGACTGTTGATGTTTCAACTACCTCTGCTGGAAGTTTGTTCCAAGCATCTACTACTCTTTCTGTAAAATAATATTTTCTAACATTGCTCCTGATCTTCCCCCCGACTAGCTTCAGGTTGTGCCCCCTTGTTCTATCATTAAGCTTCTTCTTAAAAACACTTCCCTCCTGAACCTTATTCAATCCTTTCACATATTTAAAGGTCTCAGTCATGTCCCCCTCTCCCTTCTTTCCTCCAGACTGTACAAATTAAGTTCTTTAAGTCTCTCCTGATCTTTTAAGTTTAAGTCCTTCCACCATTTTTGTTGCCCGCCTTTGGACCCGTTCTATTTGAATAATGTCTTTTTGCAGGTAAGGTCTCCAGAACTGCACACAGTATTCTAGCTGTGGCCTTACCAGGGCTCTATACAGCGGCATCACAACCTCCCTCTTCCTACTGTTGATGCCTCGAGCTATGCAGCCGAGCATCCTGCTTGCTTTTTCCACTGCCTGGCTACACTGTCCACTCATCTTGCAGCTATCAGTAATCAGTACCCCTAAATCTCTCTCCTCCGAGGTCCTGGCTAACACAGTACTGCCCATACAGTACTCAGAGCAGGGATTCCTTCTACCCAAGTGCATGATTTTACATTTAGAGACATTAAACTCTAGTTTCCACAGTTTTGACCATCTATCCAGTAAAGCTAAATCATTTTCCATGTTGCAGACACCTCCAGGAATATCCACCCTATTACTAACCTTTGTATCATCAGCAAACAGACAAACTTTTCCTACCAAGCCTTCTCCTATGTCACTTACAAATATATTAAAAAGAATGGGGCCCAGGACAGAGCCTTGCAGCACACCACTTGTAACTCGCCTTTGTTCAGATTGCACACCATTTACAACAACGCTCTGATACCGATCCCTCAGCCAACTGGAAATCCACTGAACTATCCAGGGATTGAGTCCTACCTTCAATAACTTATCTATGAGCTCCTTATGTGGTACAGTGTCAAAGGCTTTGCTAAAATCCAGATAGGCGATATCCACAGCACCACCTTCATCTAACACTTTAGTGACATTGTCAAAGAAATCAATAAGATTGGTCTGACATGATCTGCCCTCAGTAAAGCCGTGCTGTTTTGGGTCCAATAGGTCATTAATTTGTAGATGGGAAATTATCTGTTTTTTTTAAGAGTGTTTCCATTAATTTGACCACTATAGATGTTAAACTAACTGGCCTGTAATTACTGGCTTCTTCTCTACTCCCCTTTTTATGGATTGGTACGACATTGGCCATTCTCCAATCATTTGGAACCTCGCCAGTTGAAAGGGAATGGTTAAGTAAATCAGTCAGAGGGGCTGCAATCACAAACCTAAGTTCCCTTAGAACTCTGGGGTGGATTCCATCTGGATCCATCGCCTTACTCACCTATAGATGTGCCAGCTCGGATAGGACATCAGCCTCCAGAAACTCCGGAGCTGTGCCCTCCCAGCGGGATGCTGTGCTATGACCATGCCTGCTACTATCTGAAAACACCGAACAAAAGTAGCTATTCAGATGGTCAGCCACAGCCTTATCTCCGTCAATATATTTATTTTCCCTATTTCTAATTTTTGAGACTGCATTGTTTTTCTTCTTTCTGTCACCAATATATCGGAAAAAGGTTTTATCTCCTCTCTTCATAGATTTGGCCATTTCTTCCTCCTTTTGCCCTTTAGCAGTCCTTATAATCAGTTTTGCTTCCCTCTGTTTAATTTTATACACCTCTCTGTCAGCTACACTTCCACTTACTTTATACTTCTTATAGGCAGACTTCTTATCTTTTATGATAGTGCTGACTTCCCTAGTAAACCATAATGGTTTCTTCTTCCTTTTAATCTTGCTAGTTTGTTTCACATATTGCTTAGTTGCCTTTAAGATGGCCATTTTTAATAGTGACCACTGGGCACTCACTTCTGCTACTCTGTTCCACTCACCTAATTTTCTTTCTACATGCTCCACCATTTCCTTGAAGTTTGTCTTCCTAAAGTCTAGCACTTTGGTTCTGGTGTGTAATTGCACAATGTCTGTTTTTATTCTGAACCATAAGCATTGATGGTCACTGGAACCCAGATTTTCTTCAACCCTGACCTCGGACACCAGATCCCCATTGGTCAGAACTAAGGCCAGAATGTTATCTCCTCTAGTTGGCAATGTCACAAGTTGTTTTAGAGACACTCCATTAAGTGCCTCTAATATAGTCCTGCTCTTGCATGTCGATGCACTTGGGATATTCCAGTCCACATCAGGCATGTTGAAGTCACCTGTAATTACAATGTCCCCCTTCTCTGCCATTCCACTGATTTTATCTATTAACAGGTTATCTAGAGCCTCAGATTGTACAGGGGGCCTATATATCACACCAATTCTGACCACAGCTCCCTCCTTAGTCTGCATGGTAACCCAGAGAGTTTCTAGTTCATTATGTGTATGCTGAATTATTGTTGATTGAAGGGTAGTCTTGACATAAATGGCTACTCCACCGCCCTTTCTATCCAATCTGTCTTTTCTGTACAATGTGTAACCGGGTATGGCTATCTCCCAGTCATTGTGATCCTTGAACCAAGTCTCTGTTATTGCAACAAGATCCAATTCATCTCTGGATATGATAGCCATTAATTCACAGAGCTTGTTGCCCAAGCTGCGAGCATTGGTACACATCATGTGGATGTTGTTGGTATTGTATTTTAGTGTGTCCTTGATCTTTTCCACCTCTAGCCTACCACTAACCGGGTTTCCTGCTTCAATGTCCTGCTTCATCCTAAATGGTAGGGGACAGAAATCACCCTCGCAAGTTACATCTCTGTCCCCTTCCTCTAGTTTAAATCAAAAAATGCTCTGAGTTCCACTCCAAGTTCTTCTGTGCCTTTCTGTGAAGGATGCAAGCCATCCCTCTTAAACAACTCATTGTTCGACCACCTTCTAACATCATGACTAATACATCCAAAGCCTTTGTCTTCACACCACTGACGTAACCACAAGTTGAACTTGGCGATGTTGAGTGCCTTTTTTCCCTGATTAATGCAAAAACAGTATTATACAGGCTCCGGACTCGAGTAGTGAGGTTTCCAGCCCTTCAAAAATTCACAAATCCCCCAGACCCCAACAAACCGGATACATGTCTAGGAATTATTTCGTAATTATCTTTGGTTCTATCCTAGTGGGTAAAGAGATTTCCATAGGCCTTATCTCTGAAACAACCATAGATCAGCTTACACAGCATGTGCAAGCTCTCACAAAGGCTTGATATTTCTTCCCCAAGGCCTCCATGGATGCTGGTAGGATGGACACAAGGGTTCTGACTTTAGCTGTGCCGCATCTGGCTGATGTGGGAATTAAAAAGAGACCATGACTTTGTCCGTTTCAAGGGATGAGAGCATCATCAAGGATCACAAGTGTACCCACTGCCTCAGTAAATAGAACTTCCAGGCTTTTACGGTAACATCAAGAGTCCTTTACTACCATGTTCTGTTTGGTCAGCACAAATGGCTTTAGACAGTCTGGTGCCTGGTACGTGCTCTAGGATGGTCCCTGTACAGAAGACAGAAGGGGCCACTCCACCATTAGCAGGTGGATTAGGGAAAGCAGCATCAAGGGCAGTAGGGTGCCCCTGGGGCTTCCACCACCAAGCTACCAGGAACCAGGTCTGCAAGGCAGCCATGTGGTTATTTGGTTCACACCTCTGCCAAATTACTAAACTTGTGTTGGTTGAGATTTTACAGACAGCCACATAGGTTTTAAGTTTCTTTCTAAGTTTATGTTATTTCTGATTTCACCAGTTTTTTGGTTTCTTGTATTGTAAGCATTGTCTATACTTGGCCCCCTATAGGACTCCAGAACTAATAATGTCATCAAAGATACTTTAAAATAGAGCAGGTCTTTGAATCTTTACATAAAACCCTGTTTTACTGGGAGACAACATTCAGATCGGCCGGCCACATGTTAGAGATGTTGGCTAAGGTGCTTATATAAACCCTTTTCTGTTATGGAGCTCTGAACCACCCCCTTAAAAAACCTTTACACCGCCAAATAGCAGGTATGAGAATGTACCGGATTTCTGCTCCCAGATCGCTAGACCGGTGGTGGTAGTGTTGCCTGGCAGATTTCTGCCATTTCTTCACTGATCATGTCATTTTAGAAGTCATCCCTTTCAATCTAAACACGGTTCCCTAAAATAACTGCTCGCACAGGCTGCGCATACACAAAAGCCTGCAGTGAACAAAAGAGCCTGATTGTGCTCTATAATTGTAAATTGGTTTATTTTAGAGTCGCTCCATTTTAATCGGAAACTTTTATACATGAATACCGGATCATTAGTGCACTAGCTACACATTGTTCCCTAAGTACAACATTTTACAGCTTTATATCTCGAATAAGTAGTAAACATTTCAGTCACTAAATGTGGAGGTGCCTGGCTACAATGGCCATGAAATAAAAGACCCCTCTAAGTAGATTTTTCCAGAGGGTAACGGAAAGATTCATGGAAATCTTGGATAATAACCTGTTTATCATAATTTAAGACAAAACATGCACACAAAAAGATCAGTTGGTATATGAGCTTCACTTCAGGGCTTTGGATCCTAAGCTTGGTCTTTGTATAAGACAGAATGTTTATAGGAACATATAGCCACCCCTCTTGCCTGTGGAAATGACCCCAGTTATAGCTACTGAATAAATCATCTGTTCATACATTCATTATTTATCTGAAAGCTTCATTCTGTTATCTGCTGGCTGTTGTTTTCTCTGTAAGCAGTATGTTAACCCTGTTTTATTTTCAGCAGGGACATCCCTCCGATACACACAGAAAAATCATCTCCAATACTATAAAGAAGGAATGGCAATAATTCCAAACCGATAATATAAATACCTAATCATTCAATATAAGTTAATGCTACATGAATTGTGGCTTTGTGCAAGGTAAAGCCCCCACCTTCACACTCATTGCTTCTGGGCCCTATAGCTTGGATGTGGTCATAGCTACCAAGTTGTATTTGGTCAGGACAAAGGACTTCTGATTTGGGCTGAGGTATAAACTTGAAAAGTCTGAGGTATAGGCTTGTGACTTTTGGATTGGTTTCACACTGGGGCGAGGCATAGCGGCATATTATAGCGGCAGCAATAATTGTGCTGCCACACCCTGCTCCTGTGTACAGGCAATTCATGGGCGTTGTATTACCAATCTCATTTGCAATCACTATTTGCTCGCAACATTGAACGCATCACAGAAAAAACGCTGCTTGCAGGGCAAGTGGAATTGCCCCAGCGGTATGTGAAAGCATTTCACTGGCGATTGCCTCGCAATTGCCCCAGTGTGAAAGTAGCCTTAGTGTTACATATCTGAGAACTGTCAAATTACCCTGAACTTGGAGCTACAATAACGAGGCCTTCTAACTGGCAGATACATACAAAAGCTAATGGCCAGCGGCATAGCCTAATTTGGACTAAAGTCAGGAACGGGAGTAGGGAAAGAGTCCGTGAAAGACATGAGGTCCACTTTAATTATTACACTTTTTAGTACAAACTCACCTAAATGATCTCAAAAGCCTGTAGGACTTTCCAAGGTCAGCAACTCTTCTACACAAGGGAGCTACAGCCAATTCCATCTATGAAATGGAAAGACACATTTTGGAAGATTGAAGATTACAGGAGTTATTGAAGCAAATATATTAAAATGATCCTGTATAGAAAATATTTATAAGGGGTAATATAAGGAGGTAAAAGACCTCAGGATCACAGTAGTTTCCCCCCACACTGATAAACTGAACAGAAAGCCAGAGAAAAATGCAGCAAACAGCCGCACACCACCAGCAGCAAACCATCATGTGCAGAGAGGAGGGAATAGGGGATGCACCAGTAAATCATAACACAATACAAAGCACCTATAAAAATCCTGTTATTACCTGTGCAAAGTCAGCAGCCAGTCGCATCTTGCCTCCTTCACCCAAAGGCCGCAGCAGACTTGCATTACGTATGAAAAGCTCGATGGCTCTTTGAGCAATTGCTTCAGTGTTGTCATACACAAATTCTGTGCACTCAAAATGGCGGAAATAATCACTCATAACTCTTGCAATAAAGCCTTGCAATTCTTTCATGTACAGAGAGCAGGGGACATCGGGCTTTCCTGAATTAGATACGCTCCTAAAAAAAATCATAACACACATTTATTAGAACTGTCAAAAAGGTCGTGTGAAATGCAACTTTTTTGTTTTAAACAACTTCAACCACCCCACCCTTGTGCTACTGCCTAGATATTACACTAATATTGGGGGAGCAGGACTGATCCAACAGAGGCATATGCATGTCTTGCAAAGAGATCAAAATGTTTGTCTTCTTGATCCAGCTATAGCCCGAATGACTATTTGCTTGGACCGTTATTAACCTGGTCTCAAGCGTTGAGGAGTAGAAGGCTACTTAGCGGAATTCTGCTACATTTTTATTAGGATGAAAGATTGAATCTTATGTGATACCAAATAATTCACACTATGGTAACAGGTGGCAGGACCAAATAAACAAATAGATACCAAGGGCTCGTTGTGCTGCTTAGATCAATTATTTAGAAAAATGTGATAAACCTAAAAAGGCATGGCACACTGGGGAAACCAAATAAAGGCATGGCACACTGGGAAAACTAAATAAAGGCATGACACACTGGGGAAACCAAATAAAGGCATGGCACACTGGGGAATCCAAGTAAAGGCATGGCACACTGGGGAAACCAAATAAAGGCATGGCACACTGGGGAAACCAAATAAAGGCATGGCACACTGGGGAAACCAAATAAAAACATGGCCCACTGGGGAAACCAAATAAAGGCATGGCTCACTGGGGAAACCAAATAAAGGCATGGAACACTGGGGAAACTAAATAAAAACATGGCCCACTGGGGAAACCAAATAAAGGCATGGCTCACTGGGGAAACCAAATAAAGGCATGGAACACTGGGGAAACCAAATAAAGGCATGGCTCACTGGGGAAACTAAATAAAAACATGGCCCACTGGGGAAACCAAATAAAGGCATGGCACACTGGGGAAACCAAATAAAGGCATGGCACACTGGGGAAACCAAATAAAGGCATGGCACACTGGGAAAACAAATAAAGGCATGGAACACTGGGGAAACCAAATAAAGGCATGGCACACTGGGGAAACCAAATAAAGGCATGACACAGGGGAAACCAAATAAAGGGCATGGCACACTGGGGAAACCAAATAAAGGCATGGAACACTGGGGAAACCAAATAAAGGCGTGGAACACTGGGGAAACCAAATAAAGGCGTGGAACACTGGGAAAGCTAAATAAAGGCATGGCACACTGGGGAAACCAAATAAAGGCATGGCACACTGGGGAAACCAAATGAAGGCATGGCACACTGGGGAAACCAAATAAAGGCATGACACAGGGGAAACCAAATAAAGGGCATGGCACACTGGGGAAACCAAATAAAGGCATGGAACACTGGGGAAACCAAATAAAGGGCATGGAACACTGGGGAAACCAAATAAAAGGCATGGAACACTGGGGAAACCCAATAAAGGCATGGCACACTGGGAAAACCAAATAAAGGCATGGAACACTGGGAAAACTAAATAAAGGCATGGCACACTGGGGAAACCATATAAAGGCATGGCACACTGGGGAAACCAAATGAAGGCATGGCACACTGGGGAAACCAAATAAAGGCATGACACAGGGGAAACCAAATAAAGGGCATGGCACACTGGGGAAACCAAATAAAGGCATGGAACACTGGGGAAACCAAATAAAGGGCATGGAACACTGGGGAAACCAAATAAAAGGCATGGAACACTGGGGAAACCCAATAAAGGCATGGCACACTGGGAAAACCAAATAAAGGCATGGAACACTGGGAAAACTAAATAAAGGCATGGCACACTGGGGAAACCAAATAAAGGCATGGCACACTGGGAAAACTAAATAAAGGCATGGCACACTGGGGAAACCAAATAAAGGCATGGCACACTGGGGAAACCAAATAAAGGCATGGCACACTGGGGAAACTAAATAAAGGCATGGCACACTGGGGAAACCAAATAAAGGGCATGGAACACTGGGGAAACCAAATAAAGGCATGGCACACTGGGGAAACCAAATAAAGGCATGGCACACTGAGAAAACCAAATAAAGGCATGGAACACTGGGGAAACCAAATAAAGGCATGGCACACTGAGGAAACCAAATAAAGGCATGGCACACTGAGAAAACCAAATAAAGGCATGGCACACTGGGAAAACTAAAAAAGGCATGGCACACAGGGAAAACCAAATAAAGGCATGGCACACTGGGGAAACCAAATAAAGGCATGGAACACTGGGGAAACCAAATAAAGGCATGGAACACTGGGGAAACCAAATAAAGGCATGGAACACTGGGAAAACTAAATAAAGGCATGGCACACTGGGGAAACCAAATAAAGGCATGGCACACTGGGAAAACTAAATAAAGGCATGGCACACTGGGGAAACCAAATAAAGGCATGGCACACTGGGGAAACCAAATAAAGGCATGGCACACTGGGGAAACTAAATAAAGGCATGGCACACTGGGGAAACCAAATAAAGGGCATGGAACAATGGGGAAACCAAATAAAGGCATGGCACACTGGGGAAACCAAATAAAGGCATGGCACACTGGGGAAACCAAATAAAGGCATGGCACACTGAGAAAACCAAATAAAGGCATGGAACACTGGGGAAACCAAATAAAGGCATGGCACACTGAGGAAACCAAATAAAGGCATGGCACACTGAGAAAACCAAATAAAGGCATGGCACACTGAGAAAACCAAGTAAAGGCATGGCACACTGGGGAAAACTAAAAAAGGCATGGCACACAGGGAAAACCAAATAAAGGCATGGCACACTGGGGAAACCAAATAAAGGCATGGAACACTGGGGAAACCAAATAAAGGCATGGAACACTGGGGAAACCAAATAAAGGCATGGAACACTGGGGAAACCAAATAAAGGCATGGCTCACTGGGGAAACCAAATAAAGGCATGGCTCACTGGGAAAACTAAAAAAAGGCATGGCACACAGGGAAAACCAAATAAAGGCATGGCACACTGAGAAAACCAAATAAAGGCATGGCACACTGGGAAAACTAAAAAAAGGCATGGCACACAGGGAAAACCAAATAAAGGCATGGCACACTGGGGAAACCAAATAAAGGCATGGCACACTGGGGAAACCAAATAAAGGCATGGCACACTGAGAAAACCAAATAAAGGCATGGCACACTGGGGAAACCAAATAAAGGCATGGCACACTGGGGAAACCAAATAAAGGCATGGCACATTGGGGAAACCAAATAAAGGCATGGCACACTGGGGAAACCAAATAAAGGCATGGCACACTGAGAAAACCAAATAAAGGCATGGAACACTGGGGAAACCAAATAAAGGCATGGCACACTGGGGAAACCAAATAAAGGCATGGCACACTGAGAAAACCAAATAAAGGCATGGCACACTGGGAAAACTAAAAAAAGGCATGGCACACTGGGAAACCAAATAAAGGCATGGAACACTGGGGAAACCAAATAAAGGCATGGCACACTGGGAAAACTAAAAAAAGGCATGGAACACTGGGGAAACCAAATAAAGGCATGGCACACTGGGAAAACTAAAAAAAGGCATGGCACACTGGGAAACCAAATAAAGGCATGGAACACTGGGGAAACCAAATAAAGGCATGGCACACTGGGAAAACTAAAAAAAGGCATGGAACACTGGGGAAACCAAATAAAGGCATGGCACACTGGGAAACCAAATAAAGGCATGGCACACTGGGGAAACCAAATAAAGGCATGGCACACTGGGGAAACCAAATAAAGGCATGGCACACTGAGAAAACCAAATAAAGGCATGGCACACTGGGGAAACCAAATAAAGGCATGGCACACTGGGGAAACCAAATAAAGGCATGGCACACTGAGAAAACCAAATAAAGGCATGGCACACTGGGGAAACCAAATAAAGGCATGGCACACTGGGGAAACCAAATAAAGGCATGGCACACTGGGAAAACTAAAAAAAGGCATGGCACACTGGGGAAACCAAATAAAGGCATGGCACACTGAGAAAACCAAATAAAGGCATGGCACACTGGGGAAACCAAATAAAGGCATGGCTCACTGGGGAAACCAAATAAAGGCATGGCACACTGGGGAAACCAAATAAAGGCATGGAACACTGGGGAAACCAAATAAAGGCATGGCACACTGGGAAAACTAAAAAAAGGCATGGCACACTGGGGAAACCAAATAAAGGCATGGCACACTGAGAAAACCAAATAAAGGCATGGCACACTGGGGAAACCAAATAAAGGCATGGCTCACTGGGGAAACCAAATAAAGGCATGGCACACTGGGAAAACTAAAAAAAGGCATGGCACACTGGGGAAACCAAATAAAGGCATGGCACACTGAGAAAACCAAATAAAGGCATGGCACACTGGGAAAACCAAATAAAGGCATGGCACACTGGGGAAACCAAATAAAGGCATGGCACACTGGGAAAACTAAAAAAAGGCATGGAACACTGGGGAAACCAAATAAAGCCATGGCACACTGAGAAAACCAAATAAAGGCATGGCACAATGGGGAAACCAAAAAAAGGCATGGCACAATGGGGAAACCAAAAAAAGGCATGGCACAATGGGGAAACCAAAAAAAGCCATGGCACACTGAGAAAACCAAATAAAGCCATGGCACACTGGGGAAACCAAATAAAGCCATGGCACAATGGGGAAACCAAAAAAAGGCATGGCACACTGAGAAAACCAAATAAAGCCATGGCACACTGGGGATCACAGGAGCCTATCTGCCATGGGAGCGGTTGGTCCTCAGTGTCTCCCAAGCACTGCTCGCTGGTGTGAACTGAGGAGCGGCTCTACAATACCGAGACGTCTTGAGATGCCTGGCGGTGTGTGGGAGCACTGTTCTGGGGGATGAATTACGCCTTTTCTCTACAAACTAAAGTGTCATTCTTTGGTCAAGCAGATCTTCAAAAAATCTTAATGCCTTAGAAAGGCTGTCCACACGTAACTAGCAATGACCGTACTGGGTTACAATAGATAAATGAAACACACATGATTTAAAACACACACTAGACAGGCAACACACGGAACAGCACACGATTCCAGGGATCCTCGCAGCCTGCACACACAGTATACACGGAAACCCCTGCCAGGTAGCTTCTAGTCACAAGGCAGACCTACAAAATATTACTGCACCTGGCGGGAGACCAGTGAAATGAAACATTTGGAGCAATACACATTAGCTGTGTATTCTGTAAGGAGAGGTTGCTCTATGGGAAGAGTATTCATCAGTGTCCAATCTCAATGAGTGAACATAATTTTTAAGCAGACCAACAGTCCTAAAATGTGATTGGGTGACTAAGAAGTCAGCTCATACTCTTCTGGCAGCTGCATTTGTAGAAGAAGAGCTGTACAACGCTGCTCCTGCTCAGAGATCCAGCAGCCAGCTCTGAGTTAAGTGTTACCGGGTAAGGGGTGGCCAAGGGCAGACAGGACATCTGCTTTAAGTTTAATATCTGTGCCTCCAGTCCAATAAGAGAGGCTCAATTTATAAAAAATAGAAAAATATACACTTACCCTGAAAAATCTTCTTGGGGCATTGTTATTATGATGGCTTCAACCGAGTCATGCACAGAATTAAGCAAAGGTTGGACAGCATTTCCCATAAGATTATAAATAACCTAACAAACAAGACATACCATATCAGTTGCATAATAACATGGAGATTAGTTAAACCAGACCTTCACCCTAAATAAGAACATATCTTATATGTTTCCCCCACCCTGTACATACAGATTGCTCAAAAAATTATCCTTCCTGCATCTACTGCATTTTCTAAGCCTTTAAACATTCAAGATGACGGCCCATGGAGTTTCAGGCTGCCTGCAAACAGGAAGTGTCTTCTGGCTGCGCTGCTTTGCATTCTGGGATTGCTAGTCTTTTCCTGACCCCTGCTCTGCTCTGTCTGTGCAAAGCACAGCTATAACCGCGCCCCCTGCACATTATCTCGCTCTCCTCTCCTCGGTATGTGATGCCGCATCTTAGAGTCCTGAACAGAGTTGAAGGCCAGTGGGGGAAAGAATATGTAAGTAAGCGACTAAAAACTTAAAATATATTAATTTTAGATGCTGGGGTTTTTTAAGGGTTTTGGCTTTTCATTAAATCATGCTGAAGGTCCGCTTTAACCAGCTGTTGCCATATACTGAAAAAGGCAGAAGGGAGAGCAGAAACCTTTTTTTTATACAGTTTTAATATGGGTAAGTTAGCTTCTTTGGTTGTTATTGCTCAGCTGATAGGATGTCAGACATACATGTTTCTATTTATGTATTTTGTATTTCTAAATCCACTTCTAGTCTAGGCAACACCCAATTCTCTGATGCAAGCTGAACTTCCTGATCTGTAACACCCATGACACAAAAATAATAAACAAAGCTTTTCTAGCTTTCAGTTTAAGTAGAGCACGGCTTTAGAAAGAACATCATGGACCCTTGGAATCTAATACAACACATGTCAAAAAAGTTGGTTAACAATACAATGGATAATTAAACTGGACCAACACCCATATTTTCTGTAATGGGTGTTGATCCTGCTAGCAGCATATATAAAAACAAGCTTGGGGGGGGGGGGGGTATCCAGAATGCTGGAACCCCCCTGCACCTAACCCCCTAGAACACCCGATATTCTTAACTTCACCTTAAACCTGCGCCGGAAGATGAGTCCCCCGTTTGGCCGCCAGGCAGTCGTGTGGGCAATGGTTCTCCCCATAGGTGCCCCACCCACAATCTGCTGGCGGACAATCACAGGACACCTTTTCCAGCCCAGACTCATGAAGGTAAGATTTGAAAATCATTTGATTCTTGTTTTCTCTTGAGCCCGCACTGCAGCATTCCACGTTGCCCCGGGGCCTGATCTTTATTCACTAGTGCTTGTGGGACACTCCCTGCCATCAGTCACAGAGGCAGCGGGCACGCTCTCTCTATTCACTCCAACTCAGCTACATTGCAATCAATGGAGAAGGTGTGGCAGTGCTCTGTGACTGATGGCAGGTCGCGAAACCAACCCGCCATCAAACTCGACCCCATGTATTGTCCCCAGATGGTGCATAATGCAGCAGCTCGGATCCGAGCTAGCAAAGATCAGCCGTGCGGGACAAATATACCCTTTTTTATTTTGATTTACCTGCTGAATCATTTTTCACAAACTTTTCACTCAGATTTTTAAAAAATTTTAATTTGTATACCAGAAGGGGTGTGGCTGTTCAATCCAAAAATGTGATCTGGACCTTGCTGGAACCAAACAAATATTGCTATGGGCAACCAATGTTGCTAAGAGTTCCACTCTCATTTTCTGCCCTAATCATTATTATAATTATCATTACAATTATCTACTTAGAATAGAGTGGTACCAGTCCACACACATCAGTGGAACTAAATAAATAAGTGACATACTTGTATTAGTTTGAAAGCCCCCTATCCTCTTCACTATAAAAACACTGGCACAACCAGTAATGGAGGGTATATTCTGAACAATTACGGCATGAACTGCTGAACTACTATCCCCTTGGTCAAATACCTAGGAGCTAATGCTAGTTACGTGTTACTTGTAAGGAAATTGATACGATTTGCATTTACATTTCTTTATAAGAAAGCCCATTATTTCATTTGATGAACACAGTTCTCAGTTGATGTTGATGTGTGTTTATTATTTTTTAGGAGGTAACAACAAATATGCTTGATATCCATTTAGGAAAATTTCATTTTTAGTGTTCCTTGTATGAACCAGATGAAAGCACACTCTTCCCCTAACCGGGTCTCTGCAGAATGTAATAATACAGCAATAGCTTTACACAGCAATCGCATATTTTTCTAGTGTCTACACATTTTTAGCATTAGACTAAAAAAAAAAAAAGTAATCTGTCTGATTTTTATTGAATTCATTCATACATTCACAAGATCAAAAGACTTATTACCTTCATGGCGGCAGTTATATTCTGTTCTGCAGCAGCCGGGAGTGAACTCTGACCTGAAATAACCTTATGGGGGAACAGAAATAATGATGTTGAATGAAAAAATATATTGATCTCTCACCGCATGTCTTTCAGAAGAGAACTGTAATTTACAATATACTAAAATAACAATACAATAAAAACTGAAAAAACAGGTATTAACGTAATCGCTAATAAGTATACACATATTAGATTTCATGTAGAACTGAAATCCTGAACCCCAATATTTGGTGCTAGTCTACCTATGGATTATGTTAAGTTGTTTTATAGTTATACCGTATAGCCATTGATTTCAGAAACTTGAACAGTCCAGTTGACAAATGGAAAATGTAAGTATATGCCCCGTTTAAGAAGGCGTTCTACTGTCAGAAAGATCTCAGGGAACATCAGTGGATACAATTTCTAACTTGAACAAACCAAGTCACCCCAGCAAAAACACAAGATGCTGAATGAAAGTCATTGGGCTATGCTCATGCTTTATCCCCTCACAGACAATCGCTTCTAGTCTGGTGTTCTGACAATTACCTGATTGGCTCATCCAAGTCCGGCCCCAGCGAACCACCACTCCCCAGGCCATCCCTCCAGGGACTATGGCACTTCTCCTTGATTCACTGCAATGGGGTGGACATGCCAGGTCATGACACGCCTAATTCATTGCAGTCATTAGAGGGCCGTGCCATAGTCCCTGTGACCGATGGTGGTGGTGGTGGTGGTGGTGGTGGTGGCACCATCAATACTACAGAAGTGGCGGACGATCGAGCAAGATGGCACTGCAGGAAATAGAGGAGAGGCACATGTGCTGCCTTATTATTGCAACTAGCTTTACAGTCCCTTAACAAATTAATCAGCTAAATATCAAATATAAACAAAACAGGTTGAAGTTGGTCACTTCAGAGAAAAAATGGCTGGTAAGGGTTATGTGAAAGCTTGAAAGGAATATGAAGGGACATGATCATGACCAACGTCAATGAATTAATTACCTGAAACTGTGAAGGCCACTGTTTAGAGCAGCGATACTCAACTGGCGGACCGGGGTCCGAATGCAGGCCTCAGTGACAGATTTTCGGACCCCTGTCCTGACAGCCCTACACTTGGTTGCTTCTGTGTTGCCGTGCTCAGAGCTGCCCCCTTGATCAGCGATGTAGTACTTCGTCTCCCTGCCAGTATCATGGCTCCCTGGCACCTAGCGTTGAAATATGAAGTACTGCCCGGAAGAGGCATTGCAAGGTACACACAAACTTTATTTCTCAGTCTCTTTGCCCCATCCAATCCTTTTCCCGTGCTCAACTCAGGCCCATCTAACCCTGTCTCGCCATGTCATCCCCCCAGCTCAGCCCCATCCATTCCTGTCCCCCCAGCTTTGTCCCAACCAGCCCTGTCCCCTCAAATTTGCCCCATCCAATACTTTTCCCCACCTCAGCTCAGCCCATCTATCCCTGTCCCACCATCTCTGCCCCCCCCCCCCCCCCCCCAGATTATCCCTTTTCATTCCTGTTCTCCCAGTTTCGCCCATCCAATCCATTACTCTTTCTTCCAGCTCTGGTCATCTATCCCCCCCCCCCCCACCAGCTCTGCCTAATCGTTCCTGTCCATCCCTTCTTCCAGCTCTCTCTCCATCTCTCCCTGCCCTTCCTGTTCTGTCTATCCATCCCTCTTCCTTACAGCCAGACCTTATTGCCAGTAGCATTTGGGCCCTAGTACACGGCCTGCACAAAATGCAAGTTTTGTCTGTGAAATCTATAGCCCCTTCCCCAGTGTGCTGATCTCGAACTATCCCCCCACGCATCCTCCATCTGGACCTTCACCTCTCACCACATGCTGTTAAATGGACCTTTACAAGAAGTAGTTGAGTACCCCTGGTTTAGAGCAATGTATAGCAAAGCTAACACACCACATCATGTGTATATCTCAACACTGTAACTCACTTACACATAAAAGGGTTAAACCTAATTAAAGTACAACACTAAAAATCAGTGCAAATATACTTACTTGCATTGACACAACTGTACTCATTTTAGGCTGCTATTGGCTGAAAGATAACTGTTTTGTCTAGATGGTCTAGATCAGCGGTTCTCAACCTGTGGGTCGGGACCCTGGCGGGGGTTGAACGACCAAAACACAGGGGTCACCTAAAGCCATAGGAAAATACATATTTCCGATGGCTTTAGCCGCTGAGAAGTTGCGCTACCGTCTGCAGCAGCGCTATTCAGCTGGAATGCACTCCACTATGGATGTGCGTTCCCAACTGAATGCCTGCGCGCATGCGCAGACGTGATTGCATCATCCGTCCGGGGCCTAAGGGGCAGGGGAAGCGCTCCACAGTCCATAGCAGCGCATTACGTGTGTCCGTCGCTTGCTGACGTCATCAGTGGGCGGACGCAGCAAGCGCCAGAGGACAGAAGCCTAGGAGGCGGAGAGGCAAGAGGCAGAGAGCTGGTGTAAAAAAGGTTAATAATGTAAAAACAGTACACACACCATACACACAATACTGTGTAAGGTGCTTTGTGTGTAATCATTACACAGTACACAAAGCAGCTTACACTTACACAAAGCACCATACATTTACACAGTGTAAACTACATCGGTCTTATACTATGAGACCACTATAAGATGTAGTTCACACTGTTCCCCAATGTATAATTATCTCCCATATCTACCATTATTTTCCCATATTCTGAATGAGAAAACTGCTGAAATCAGCGGTTTCCGGCATTGAATCCGCCTCCTATTGATTTCATTGCGAGTGCGGCGGATTTTGTGGAAGAGAGTTCCCGAGATCGAGTTACCACACAATCCGCAGCAGCCTCCTATTAATTTCAATAAGAGACGGAGAAATGACAGTTTCCGACACATGCTATGCCATGGTGAAATGTTATTTATTGGAATTAGTAATACATATTTGTATTGTTTTTATGATTAATCACTATGTTTAAATTATGTTTGATTTGTAGCAATGAGAATACATAATGCATATCAGGTATTTACATTCCGAATCATAACTGTAGCAAAATTACAGTTTTGAAGTAGCCACCAAAATTTTTTTTTGGTTTGGGGTCACCGCAACATGAAGAACTGTATTGCGGGGTCACGGCATTAGAAAGGTTGAGAACCACTGGTCTAGATGGATATCTTAAACAATGCACCTGGTTTGGCAGTGGGCCATTGGCTGCTTTTCTCGTTTCTCTGTAGTCTGGGAAGTGCTCCTGCCCCCAGCCAATCTGAATGGTTACAGGGACAGTGTTGTGGGAGCTGCTTGTAAAGGTGAGCTTACCGGCGTTACAGGGTTTTACACAGCGAGGCATCTAGATTTTGGATGCCCTGGGGCAGGCTAGTTCCGGGCCCTGGAATCTTTCAGACTCCAGGGTCAGCAGCGGTGGCTTTTGAGGCATTTAAAAACCCAGACTGCACACCCCGAATGCCGCAGGGGTGGGTAGGAGTGGGTCAGTTTTTCCTGTCCATGTTTTAGGCAATTATTTGGTTTCATTGGGGGAGGGGTTGGGCGGGCAACAACAATGAGATGGCCACACATTTACATTGGTGTGGTTCACTTTAACAAGAGTTAAAAGAAAAGCAGGAAAACGCTAATGAAGTCTGAGAGGAAGTTCCAGTTCCCCAGGAGCTACAAACCACAGCACGCCCCATCATCTATATCAGACCTGGGCATTGTAAGGCCTGGGGGCCGTATACGGCCCTTTGATTGGCTCTGACCGGCCCGGGCTGGCGGAGTCTCTTCGCTCGTGATTCGGCGTCCTTCTGCTCGTGCTGCCTGCGAGGCGCCTGCCAATCCCTCTTCGCAGCGGGTCGGCGCCTCCCACACTGTACACAGGCGATCACTTAAGCAGCAGCCGATTGGCCGCTTGGCTCGTTGGGTCTGGCGCATTCTCACTGATCGGCCAATCGGCTTCTGCTTAAGTGATCGCCTGTGTACAGTGCGGGAGGGCACCGACCCACTGCGAAGAGGGACGGGCGGGCGCCCGACAGTGAAGAAGAGCCGAACCAGGGGAGGAGAAGGAGGTAGGCTCCGGCGCCATCTTGCCTGGGTGGAGGGGCGGGACTCATAAGTGCCCTGACTGGAAGCCATCCTCGGGCTGCTGCTAAGCTTAAGGGGAAGGAGAGTAAGGTAAGTGGGGCTGCATTTGCTCTGCCCAGTGTAGTGGAAGAGTGAGCTACTGACATCTGTGGGGCGATATCCCCCCTTTCTGTGGATCCTACCAAACGGTATCACCCTCCCCTCCAGTTGTCAGCTAAGTGCACATGACCCCTATTACAAGAGGACTTTAGCCCTCAATATGTCCGCTAAAAAAAGAAAGGTAGATGCTGAATGCAGGGTTTTCCAAAAGAATTTACTGTTTTTATAAAGAAACACAATATTATGCAGAATTTAGTTCAGCCTTTTGGCCCGGTCCTCCACAATATTTTTAGTTTCTCATGTGGCCCCATGGGAAAAATAATTGCCCACTGCTGATCTATATAGTTGGGTTAGGTGTTGTGTAAAGCGCGAGGAGAGAATAGCTGCTGAGAATTATCTGCTGATCCTCCTCAGTTCTGTGTCTATTGAACAGTTAAGAAACTTCATGCACTGGCAGACCCTGCACTTCAATTATGAACCTGTGAATGCCTGGACATGTTTGTGCTTGGCGCGGGGGGGGGGGGGGGGGGGCTGGGGCGATCTGGTTGCTGGAGATGAATGATAAATGCAATGAAATGGCTGGAAAATACACCAAATCATTGACACAAACATGCTAACTACAATCTGTGATTCTTTCAATCTATCTGGTTATTATAGAGATCAGTCTATAGCCATTATATGGACATCTGTTTATTTTCAATAAGCAATGCTCATCTACTGTCATAACCCAGATGATAAGTATTGAACCCATTCAGACGACATGAGCCCTAAACTGGTTAAACAGGATTACTGGAACAAAATGATATCCATTAATGGGCATAATAAAGCTTGCCTAGTAACCATACACATACAGTAAGTGTTGCAAATGCTCATTTTATATCACATTTATTTATATCAATAATAGAGCATGGAGAAGAACCTCATTTATCACAGGGTTCATATGGCTCGAATTTACCAACTTCATTGCAATGAGATCAGCTGGATAATTACATTTTCTCCAGCAGCAACTACTAAAAGCTGCATAATTAGGTTTAGATTTGGAGCAGCCGAAGGTCAAGCCCTTCTTCTATCATATAAGCTAGACAGTATACAGAAAAAAATCATTTCAACTGAAAGCCACAGATACCTGCAGTGTAAATAATGTCTCTTTCTCTATTGTTTTGCTTTTAAAACACTAGTAAAAAGGGATCTGCTAAAGTTTAGTTTTTTCTGGTTATACATAGAATCTTCTTTCTATTGCTGTATGGGAACATTTACTGGTGATATTTCACCTAAAATCCAGTTGTCAGTTTCTCCACAGTGGCAACAGAGCAGTTAAAAAAAGGTTCAAAAAGAGGCGAGTGTATAGCAGTTTCCTGAGGGCTGTCTACATTAGAGGCAGCCATCTTGGTGAGTATCTACATCTGACATTTTGCAGTTATTAACAGCTCATAATAATAAGTCAGGCCAGGACATGGGCAACATGTAATTTAAATGTTTGGTTGACAGAGGTAGACTCCATTTTTGTCATCTATTTTTCTCTAGAACTTTGAAATCTTGCAGAATGACAGTTTATCTTTACAGGAAACCTGTCAAACCTTCAAACACTGTTCCCTTGCATCTAAGACAGCAGATTCCTTGTGTCAAAAACAGAACCATACCAGAAACACAAGACTATCTTGAAGGTTTTCAATGGTCAGTCAGTAACATTTTGCTTAAAGTGTCCCTAGTCAAATACAGGCTCCCTTTCATCAATCCTTACCTGCCTATGTCTAATTTGGATAAAACAAAAGCCACCTCCAGGAATATCCACCCTATTACTAACCTTTGTATCATCAGCAAACAGACAAACTTTTCCTACCAAGCCTTCTCCTTTGTCACTTACAAATATATTAAAAAGAATGGGGCCCAGGACAGAGCCTTGCGGCACACCACTTGTAACTCGCCTTTTTTCAGATTGCACACCATTTTCAACAACGCTCTGATACCGATCCCTCAGCCAACTGGAAATCCACTGAACTATCCAGGGATTGAGTCCTACCTTCAATAACTTATCTATGAGCTCCTTATGTGGTACAGTGTCAAAGGCTTTGCTAAAATCCAGATAGGCGATATCCACAGCACCACCTTCATCTAACACTTTAGTGACATTGTCAAAGAAATCAATAAGATTGGTCTGACATGATCTGCCCTCAGTAAAGCCGTGCTGTTTTGGGTCCAATAGGTCATTCATTTTAGGATGGGAAATTATCTGTTTTTTTAAGAGTGTTTCCATTAATTTGACCACTATAGATGTTAAACTAACTGGCCTTTAATTACTGGCTTCTTCTCTACTCCCCTTTTTATGGATTGGTACAACATTGGCCATTCTCCAATCATCTGGAACCTCACCAGTTGAAAGGGAATGGTTAAGTAAATCAGTCAGAGGGGCTGCAATCACAAACCTAAGTTCCCTTAGAACTCTGGGGTGGATTCCATCTGGACCCATCGCCTTACTTACCTTTAGATGTGCCAGTTCGGATAGGACATCAGCCTCCAGAAACTCCGGAGCTGTGCCCTCCCATGCTGTGCTATGGCCATGCCTGCTACTATCTGAAAATACCGAACAAAAGTAGCTATTCAGATGGTCAGCCACAGCCTTATCTCCGTCAATATATTTATTTTCCCTATTACTAATTTTTGAGACTGCATTGTTTTTCTTCTTTCTGTCACCAATATATCGGAAAAAGGTTTTATCTCCCTTCTTCATAGATTTTGCCATTTCTTCCTCCTTTTGCTCTTTAGCAGTCCTTATAATCAGTTTTGCTTCCCTCTGTTTAATTTTATACGCCTCTCTGTCAGCTACACTTCCACTTACTTTATACTTCTTATCTTTTATGATAGTGCTGACTTCCCTAGTAAAACATAATGGTTTCTTCTTCCTTTTATTCTTGCTAGTTTGTTTCACATATTGCTTAGTTGCCTTTAAGATGGCCACTTTTAATAGTGACCACTGGGCACTCACTTCTGCTACTCTGTTCCACTCACCTAATTTTTATTTCTACATACTCCGCCATTTCCTTGAAGTTTGTCTTCCTAAAGTCTAGCACTTTGGTGGGAGTGGTGGCTGTATACCAAGCTGCTTTACTGGCTGGGATAGCTTCATAACTTCAGACTGAAGAGTAGAAACTAAAGACTGTAATTTTGAAACAACCCCTTCATTTGCATACAAATTGGACAGCATTGCAAGAAAACACAACGGCCAGGCAAGAGTTACACTGCACCAAACCAGACATTCTAGATAATAAGAATAGGTACAGCTAAAAAGCAATCCCTGTATTCACCACTATTTCTTGTGTACAACCCCTGCTGTTTTCAAACTACTGCAGTTTTTAAAACTACACACTTCTGTCCTGCTGCACTTATGTCAAGCTGCTCTCACACAGGCTGAAACTCCACAGAGCAGCTCACCTGTTTATATACAAGCCCCTCTTAGTTAAGCTAATGAGAGATTGCTAGCTCCTTTGCTATGTTAATTAGAACCTGCCCTATTTAATCAACACCTGCTTAGCAAACAGCAACAGGCCAAAACCAAATCTTTTACTACCAATGTAATACTATCCAAATCACATTTAAGACAAATTAAAACAGTACACGTTTGACTTATAAAAGGAATATTCAAATAAGTCAAATACAAAAACAGTTACTTACCAAATCCAATGTAACTACTGCAGATTTTAAAACTCCACACTTCTGTCCTGCTGCATTTATGTCAAGCTGCTCTCACACAGGCTGAAACTTCACAGAGCGAAACTCCACAGAGCAGCTCACCTGTTTATATACAAGCCCCTCTTAGTTAAGCTAATGAGAGATTGCTAGCTCTTTTGCTATGTTAATTAGAACCTGCCCTATTTAATCAACACCTGCTTAGCAAACAGCAACAGGCCAAAACCAAAACTTTTACTACCAATGCAATACTATCCAAATCACATTTAAGACAAATTAAAACAGTACACTTTTGACTTATAAAAGGAAGATTCAAATAAGTAAAATACAAAAACAGTTTTACTTACCAAATCCAATGTAACTACTGCAGTTTTTAAAACTACACACCTCTGTCCTGCTGCACTTATGTCAAGCTGCTCTCACACAGGCTGAAACTCCACAGAGTGTGTGGGTACTTGGAATAAAAAAGGTTGAGAGGACCACTGCTATATTATACACTATTCCTAACACTCATCACCAATCCAGTTCTGAAGTAGCTATAGAGCTACAAGTCCCAACATGATCCATGTTGGGGGGTTACTTGCTTATTCCACATGAAACCGTAATCTGGGGACCATTGCATTTACCAATATGTTACAAACCCACATACACAGATGGTCACAGTTTGAGATACATACCAACATCAAATTAAACCACAACAAATCAAATATATTACTATTTAGATTAACTAACCAGGAAATAGAACACATTTGGGAAAAATACAAATTTCCCATAAACACAACACAGATAAAATATCTGGGCATAAACCTACAAAGTAACCTCGATAAACTATTCAGTTTTAACTATGCCTCACTATCAAACATCCTTAAAAATTACATAATTAAATGGAACCATCTATCATTAAATATCTTGGCACGTATAGCAGCAATAAAAGATATATTAAAGCCTCCCATCTACAAAGAATTATTAATTGGACGATAGAGGATAATGATAAAAACTGGATAAAAACAGAGCTCTATCCTATTAAAACAGTAGAAATGACAGTCCCCAGTCTAAAAACAATCAAACATCCTATTGTTAACTCGATAGTAGATACTTTGAAATCACTACTCAATAACCCCCTATACATTCCCTACCCAGATCTTATGAAACCGCTAAACAATAATCAAGACTTCAACAAATGGACTGCAACCAATCTTGCCCTAGAAGAAGACACATACATTAGAGTATAGAATTTGTGGAATGCCCGTCAGGAGAGTAATACAAGAATGAAATTAAAACAAATGCGACAAGAAGGAAGAACCTTTTGCAAACAAATATTTAAGAACACTAACGCTCCCGCAAGACCAGTTCAGCCCAACAGCAATACAACATCTTTTCCTTGAAAAATACCCCGAACAGAGACCTCTCTTCTATTGCTACGCTATTCTAATAAATAAAGATCGTTTAATGGACCCAAGTTATTTAAATAAATGGGAAGTAGATCTAGGCATGACAATAGGAAGCAAAGAAAAATGATCATCATCATTACAGTTGCTTGGTGTGTTCATTTACCTAAAAGGTGTAGACCCAGGTTTCCTAATCAGTGGTTCTATTATTAAAGCAATATTTTATAGGGGCGGGGCATGGAGCACTGCAAACAAACTACCAATAGGATGCACTGCCTTTCCTACCAGCTGCAGGAGTAGATCATCTTGGGATAACCGCAGAGCTGAACAAAGAGAGCTTGTGCAACTGGGCCATGTGGTATAAATCTTTAAATTAGGCCTCCACCCACCCATAAACAAAATACAATTCTGTGAAACTCGCCTGTAGAATTGTTTTTGGATACATCCAGTCCAGGCTGTCCCATATCTCACGATTGGGTGTTCGCCCCTAGGGGGCGCTTGACTGCAAGATCAAAGATGTAGCTCCTCCCGGCCCCCTATAAAGGCAGCTGTCCCTCTATCATTCCCCAGTGGTTTAAAAGCAGTATTCAACAAAAGAGGGCAGGCCGGGAGGCCTAAGAAACCATGTTACTTCACATAGCTTCAGTTTGTACTCTCTCTAGCAAACAACTAGAAAAAAACAGTGTCCTATGAACAAAAATGGTTGATCACCATAACAGGCATACAGGACATAATGAACACAAGGGCGGGTTGGGACGGCCTGGACTGGATGTATCCAAAAACAATTCTACAGGTGAGTTTCACAGAATTGTATTTTTCCCTACATCCAGTCCAGGCCGTCCCATATCTCACGATTGGGACATCCAAAAGCAGTGTCCATATTGGCGGGATCCCCAGTACGGAACAGCATGTAGTTTATTTCACTACCGCCTGAAGCACCTTTCGGCCAAAAACAGCGTCAGCTGAAGCACTGACATCCACCTTGTAAAACTTTGTAAAAGTATGAACAGAAGACCAAGTTGCGGCCTTACAAACTTGCTTCACCGATGCCTGGTGCTGAAAAGCCCAAGAGGCACCAACAACTCTGGTAGAATGAGCTGTGATCCGAAAAGGGGGTTCCTTCCAGCTGGCAGAATATGCTTGTTCCACCGCCTGTCTGATCCACTTACTGAGAGTGGACTTGGCCGGTGACAATCCTTTCCTAGAACCCTCTGTTAGGACAAAAAGCAAATCCGATTTCCTGAAGGATTCAGTCGCAGCCAGGTAATACTTTATGGCTCTGACCACATCCAAAGCATGGAGGGTCCGTTCTTTGGAATTAGCCGGTGCTGGACACAAAGAAGGTAAGACAACTTCCTCATTAAGGTGAAAGGAAGAAACGACCTTAGGTAAGAAATCAGGTTTGAAGAGAAAAACCACCTTATTCCTGTGCAGCTCAAAGTAGGGTGGTTTCATACAAAGCGCAGCCAGCTCAGATACACGACGCACCGAGGTGATCGCTATAAGAAAAACCACTTTGAGAGTCAATATAGATAATACAGCATGGCAATGGCTCGAAAGGAGGACCCTGGAGAGCAGATAGTACTAAATTCAAGTCCCACACCGGTAATACTGACTTACGCGGTGGCCGGACATGGGTAACTCCCTGGAAAAAAGTCTTGATCAACCTATGGTTGGCAATGGATCTCTGGAAAAAGATGGCTAAAGCCGAGACCTGACCCTTGAATGTGCTCAGCTGGAGACCCAAGTCTAAGCCGTGTTGTAAGAACTCCAGAATCCTAGAAATACCACATTTTCGGCAAGGAAGGCTCTTGGCCTCGCACCAAGCAATATAGCCCCGCCAAGCTCTGTAGTATATCATGGAAGAAGATTTCTTCCATGCCTGAATCATAGTATGCACGACCGTGGCTGATAACCCCTTCTCCGTCAGGATAGCGGTCTCAATAGCCAAGCCGTCAAAGCCAGCGTCCGTAAATTGGGGTGCCGCAGCGAGCCCTGTGTGAGAAGCCCCGGGTCGTCGGGCATGATGTAGTGATCTATTGACATCTGGACTATGTCTGCAAACCAACTCAGTCTCCGCCAGCGAGGAGCCACCAGGATGGTTGGTACGCCTTCCTGGGCTATCTTGCGCAGCACTCTGCCCAGGAGCGGAAATGAGAGGGAATGCATACAGAAATTTGAACTCCGTCCAAGGAATCACCAGAGCGTCTGTTGCAATGGCCAGAGGATCTCTTGAGAGGGAGACGAACCTTGGAAGCTTGTGATTGTGTCTGGACGCAAACAGATCCACGTCCGGCTGGCCTCAGCGGAGCCTGAAAATTCTCGCTGCTGAGGGACCATTCCCCCAGGCGTAGGAAACTCCTGCTCAGGGAGTCTGCCCCCTGGTTTTCCACCCCGGGGATGTAGACTGCCGAGATGCAGGGAACATTCTCCTCTGCCCAAGTCAGAATCTGTGTTATCTCCTTGAGGGATCTCTTGCTCTGAATCCCGCCCTGGTGGTTGATGTAGGCCACAGCTGTCTGATTGTCCGAGCGGACCTGAATCGCATGTCCTCTTAAATGGGGAGTCAAGCGTAGAAGAACCAACCGGATTGCTCTCAGTTCCAAGAGATTTATGGGTAAACTGTTGCCTTGCGGACCCCACTGACCCTGGATCTTCTGGGTCTGCCAAACGCCTCCCCAGCCTGTCAGACTGGCATCCGTGGTAAATATCTCCCAATGGGGAGTCAGAAAGGACTTGCCCACCAGAAGGTTCCGGGAGTCCAACTACCACAAGAGGGACTGCCAGGGGGGGGGACAGAGAAAAGCCTTGTTCCAGCGATTCCAGACGGTCAATTGTAGAGGTCTCATGTGTAATTGGGCGAAGGGTACTGCCTCGAAGCATGAAACCATTAGTCCCATCAATCTCATCCCCAGAGCTGACAAAACAGCAAGGCCTGCACTTGGAAGGATCTCCCTGTTGAAGGAGTGATGAACGACTTGGGGTAATTGATTACCCAACCGAAAACTTCCAGGGTTGACAGCACCATCCGAGTATCGCTCTCGGCCTGCTGAAGGGACTGGGCCGAAATCAGCAAATCGTCCAGATAGGGTAACACACAGATACCCTGACTCCTCAGAATAGCCATGATGCCCGCCAGCACCTTGGTGAACACACGGGGGGCTGAGGATATCCCGAATGGGAGTGCTATAAATTGGTAATGTTGATCCTCCAGTGCAAACCTCAGGAACTTCTGATGTCCCTGGAAAATCGGGATGTGCAGATAAGCGTCCCTGATGTCGCCGGGCCGAAGCGATCTCACCGCTAACCGCAACGTTTCCATGCGGAAATGCCTGACCCTTCAGGTCCAGGATCGGCCTTAGCGTTCCGTCCTTCTTGGGAACCGTGTACAGATTGGAATAGAATCCCTGACCCTGTTCCTGCAGGGGAACAGGGCAAATCGCACCTATCCGCAGGAGGTGTTGAACAGCCGTTCTTAAAGCTTGAGCCTTTAGCAGGCTTCGGGATATCCTTGAACAGAGGAATTTTGTGGGCGGCCTGGCCAGCTCTGTCTTGTAACCGGAGGACACTACCTCTTGAATCCACCGATTTGAGACGAGACGCCTCCAGATCTGAGCAAACAGCAGAAGCCGTTCCCCCACCCTGATGGGTGAGGGCGCTCCCTCATGCCTGAGAGGGCTTGGCAGGGGGTTCGGGCTTAGCTCCCCATGAGGAGTTGGGTTCGGCCGTGGGACCTACCTCTGCCCCAGGTATCTCTGCGGGCACCGGAAAATGAAGAACCTCTTCCTCCTCGAAAGGACCAAGCAGGCTTCCTTCTCTGAGGGAGTCTACCATCCTTGACCAGGAGGTCCAGGCGCTCCCCAAACAGCCGGCTTCCCACAAAAGGTAGACTTGTGAGGGACTTCTTGGCCGCCGCATCAGCCGATCACTGCTTCAGCCAGAGTGAATGGCGCAGAACAACAAGCAAGGCCGAAATCCTGGCACCAAGCCTGACCACATCATCCATGGCAGTAACAACAAAGCCAATGAAATCTAAGCAAGCCTTGAGTTCCTTATACTCCTCAGCCCGCTTGCGATTCTTAGCTCTAGCCACAAGGTGTCTCACCTTTCTCCTGTTGGCTAATGAAACGATTGCTGAGGCACAGGTAGACCGAAAGAGGGCACCAGTGAAGGTGAATGCATGGCAGACCAGCTGATCCATGCGCTTGTCAGCAGGGTCACGTAAGGAAGCATTGTCAGGCGAAGGCATAACAGTAGTGTTGTACAGACGTGACACGGGAGGATCCACCTCTGGAGGGTGACACCACAACCGAACCAACTCATTAGGGAAGGGGTACCGCCTATCCATGCCCTTAGGGACCGAAGGTAAACTTGTTGGGCCTTTCCCATTCCTTAAGGACCATGTTAGAAAAATGAGGCTGCTCCGGGAAGACCCGTCTTTGCCTCTCAGGCCGGAATAAATCACCCTGCTTCCTCTTAGCCGCTCTGTGTAGGGTATCAAACACAGAGGAGAGCAAATTCTCCGTATCATCCGGGAGACAAGAATCCTTGTCCGAGGAGGAACCAGAGATACTGTCATCGCCAGCGGAATATTCCACCGTTGAGCTTGAATCATCTGGCAACTCACCTTCCTCCGCAGAACCCAAGCAATCCGAGTAGATCAGCTCCAGATGCCGCTTCTTACTCAAGGCTTTCTAAGGGGCTGTCAACGAGATCTGTCTCTCGAGACTGGCCAGCCTATGCGCAAAATCAGTATGAGACCCCTTGCTGGCTCCCCCTTCGCTAGGGGCTGAATGCAACAGCGGAGGGTCCGGAGAGACCGATGGAAATACAGGGCTAGGGCCAGGGACGCCCGCAAAATTAAATAAGGCTACAAGACTATCGGCCTAAGCCTATAAACGATCCCTCTTATTAAAAAGGGGGACCGGGAGGAACGACAACCCCCAACCTAGCCCACGATCTATACAAAAAAGAGAGAGAAAGCGAGCCCCTGGTCAGCCTTAGCATATACAAAGGCAAAAAGCAAGCATCAAGAAAGAGGGACTCACGACACCGACAGGAGGGATAACAGCAGCGTCCGCAGCAAGAAGCCCGAACTTGGCCCAGCAGCAGAGATCAGCAGCAGCAAGTCGGCCCAGCCACCTTCTGGAATGATCCTCGGGGGGGGGGGGGGGGCGGCATCACCGTCGCGATGTCAGCAGCGTGCCGACGCAGGGCCCCGCCCCCCCGTGGCAGCACGAGAAGAGCACCGCCTCCTTCAAGGCTGCATGTACGAGTGCGGCACACGCTCTCCCCCCCCGTCTCTCACAGCCAGCGCCGCACACGGCGATGCGGCAGGGGCCTGCGGGGCGCGACAGCCGAGAGGCGCACGTCCCGGCCACTCGACGGGGAACGCAGGGAGGTGAGTAAGCAGCCAGAGACCGCTCCTCACTGCAATCAGTGAGGAGCGCTAGTAAAATCACCAAACACAGCAGTGAATACACAGAAATAAAGCTTGTGGGTAGGGAGGGCACATACAAAAAATACCATTTTGTGAGTACTCACCTGTAAAATGGATATTGTCTGTATGTCACACACCCCGCTTTCCCTTTAATTCTGACGATAGGGTTATCCTCCAGCAGGAGGCGACGTTGCAGAGAGAAGTCTTGAAAAACGAGCCCCTTCCGGCCTATATATACCTGGGACCTCCCACTTAACACCCAGTGAATTCAAACAGCAGTAAGACAAGGTACCAGAAAATCCAACGGTAACCTCAAAATAAAATAAAGGAAAGCTTCACCATATAGAGGATCCAGGATACCAAAAAAGGGCGGGTGAAGCGGGGTGTGTGACACACTGACAATATCCATTTTACAGGTGAGTACTCACAAAATGGTATTATTCTTAGTGTGTCACACACCCCGCTTCCCCTTTAATTCTGACGATAGGGACATCCAAAAGCAGTGTCCACAAGGGGTGGGTATCCGACATCAAAATGAAGCATAACTTAAACGACTGCAGTCTGCCGAACCTTGCGGCCAAACACAGCATCCGCTGAGGCCCGCACATCAACCTTGTAAAACTTAGAAAAAGTATGAACAGAAGACCAAGTAGCAGCCTTACAAACTTGTTCAACAGAAGCTTGGTGCTGAAAAGCCCAAGACGCTCCAACAGCACGAGTAGAATGAGCAGTGATACAAAAAGGGGGAACCTTCCCTTGCCCGAATAGGCCCCAACAACCGCCTGACGAATCCATTTGCTAATGGAAGACTTAGCCGGAGCCAACCCCTTCCTAGGCCCACAGGGCACAACAAAAAAGGCATCAGTCCTACGAAAAGGAGAAGTAGTAAGCAAATAGTACCTAACACAGCGTACCACATCCAAACAATGCAAAACCCTCTCCTTGTCATTCTTAGGCTTAGGACACAAGGAGGGAAGAACAATATCCTGATTCAAATGAAAAGCAGAAACAACCTTAGGAAGAAAGTCCGGTTTGAAACGAAAAACCACCTTGTCCTGATGCCTCTCAAAGTAGGGCGCCTGAATCGACAAGGCCGCCAACTCCGAGACACGCCGAACCGAAGTGATAGCCACCAAGAAGGCAATCTTCTGAGTCAAGGTAGAAAGAGCAATATCCTGCAAGGGCTCAAAGGGAGGAGCCTGAAGAGCAGAAAGAACCAAATTCAAGTCCCAAACCGGGAGCAATGGCTTCCTGGGAGGCCGCACATGTGTAACCCCCTGGAAAAAGGTTTTTACTAACGGATGAAGCGCAAAAGGCTTCTGAAAAAAGATAGACAAGGCAGAAACCTGCCCTTTTAAAGTACTCAGCTGGAGACCAGAGTCCAGCCCTGATTGCAGAAAATCCAGAATCCTGGAAACCGAAAAGACCCTACAAGGCAAAGATCTAACCTCACACAAAGCGATATAGGCTCTCCAAGTCCTATAGTAGATGGTAGACGAAGACCTCTTCTGGGCACAGATCAGAGTCTTAACAACCAAAGAGTCAGAAAGACCCTCCTCCTTCAAGATGAAGGTTTCAGCAGCCAAGCCGTCAAACCCAGCGTTGGTAAATTGGGGTAACACAGCCGACCCTGAGTGAGCAGAGCGGGTCGAAGAGGCAGAACGACCTGATCCACCGCCAGCCGAACAATGTCTGCGAACCATACTCGCCTTGGCCACCTTGGAGCCACGAGAATGGCGGACACCCTTTCCAGAGCCAGCTTCCGTACCACCTTGCCTAGCATGGGTATCGGAGGAAAAAGGTACAGAAACCCCAGTTCCCCCCAGCTCAGAGACATGGCGTCCACCGCCAGAGCCAGAGGATCCTGAGAAAGCGACACGAAGGTCGGAAGCCTGCAATTGTGATGAGAGGCAAACAGGTCCACCTCCGGTGTCCCCCACCGGAGACACAGAGACCGAAAAACTTGGGGATGGAGAGACCATTCCCCCAGACGGGAAGAGCACCTGCTCAACAGATCCGCTTCCCTGTTTTCCACACCCGGAATGTAAACTGCAGAGAGACAGGGAACATGGGCCCCTGACCAGGTCAGGATCAGGGACACCTCTCTGAGGGCACCCAGACTGCGAGTCCCTCCCTGATGATTGATGTAAGCAACCGCTGTCCGATTGTCCGAGCGAACCTGAACCAGAAGGCCCAGAAAATGCTGAGTCAAATGAAAAAGAACCAGACGGATGGCTCTCAGTTCCAGAACATTGATGGGCAAGTGGGCCTCTCGAGGCCCCCACTGCCCCAGAAACTGAAGATCCTTCCAGAATCCCCCCAATCCCGAAAGACTGGCGTCCGTGGTGACGATTTCCCGAAGAGGAGTCGGAAAAGACCTGCCCCTCAAGAGATTGGTTGAGACCAACCACCATTGAAGGGACTGCCGGACCCGAGAGGACAACTGGAAGGACCGATCCAACGACCGTGGTCGCCGGTCCCAAGACGCCAACAGATGAAGCTGAAGTGTCCTTGTGTGAAATTGAGCAAAAGGAACTGCCTTGAAAGAGGCAACCATCAACCCTACCAGTCTCATCCCCAGGCGGATGGACGGTCGAGGATTGGAAAGAAGGAACCGAGCCAATTCCTGAATCAGAAAAATCTTGGATTGGGGCAGAAACACCCTGTGTTGACAAGAATCCAATCGCATTCCCAGAAAGGACACCACCCTGGCCGGGGCGAGGGAGGACTTGGGATAGTTGATCACCCAACCGAAGCTTTCCAGCGTGGAGACCACCGTCCTGGTGCCCGTCTCCGATTGATTGGGAGAAGGAGCCATGATGAGAAGATCGTCCAGATAAGGTACTATGCGAATGCCTTGAGTTCTGAGAATGGCCATCACCCCTGCCAGCACCTTGGTGAACACTCTTGGAGCCGAGGTAAGACCAAACGGAAGTGCCACGAATTGAAAATGCTGATCCTTCATCACGAACCGAAGAAAACGTTGATGAGCCTGGCAGATGGGAACATGAAGGTAAGCATCCTTGATGTCTATGGACGTCATGAAGTCCCCCTGCCGAAGAGAATTGATGGCCGACCGCAGAGTTTCCATGCGAAACTTCCATGTACGGATGAACCTGTTGAGGAACTTCAGATCCAGAACGGGGCGAACCGACCCGTCTTTCTTGGGGACTGTGAAGAGATTGGAGTAATACCCGAGGCCCACTTCCAAGTGCGGCACCGGCCGGATGACCGTCATTTCCAGAAGATTCTTCACCGACGCCAGGAGCCCCTGTGCGGCCAAAGGATCGGTGGGCACCCGAGACCAGAAAAACCGTGAAGGAGGGCGAGACTCGAACTCCAGCTTGTAACCGGACGACACCACCTCCCGGATCCATCTGTCCGAAACCTCCTGGTCCCAAACCTGGGAGAAGTGTCGCAATCGTACCCCCACCCGCACGGGTGAGGGCACCCCCTCATTGCTGAGCGGGCTTGCCAGCAGGCTTGGGCTTGGCACCCCAGGACTGACCGGGACGGCCACGGCCCCTCCCCCGGGACCAACCTGCACCCCTGGTAGCGGGAAAGGAGGCCCCTCTGCCTGCTCTGGCTCCTCGAAAGGAGGGACTAAAAGAAGCCGCTCCCCGAAAGGAACGACGCGGCCTCTTGCGTTGAGGCAACTTACCACCCTTGGTAACCGAATCCAATTTATCGCCAAACAGGCGCAAACCCACAAAAGGAAGAGCTGTAAGCGACTTCTTTAGAGCTAAATTCCGCCGTCCACTGACGTAGCCACACCGACCGACGAATAGCAACCAACAGGGCCGTGGTCCTGCTACACATCGCAAGTGCATCGTCCTGGGCGGTCATGACAAAGGAAATAAACGACTCACACTGCTTGAGAGAAAAGAACTCATCCCAAGTGGGATCAAGATCTGCGTACAAATCTCTAACAATGGACCTGACAGCCATCAAAAGAAGTGCCGAAGCACAAACCGGCCGCAGTGCCGATCCAGCACTGATAAAACCATGGCGAGCCAATTGATCAATCCGATGATCCTCACCATCCTTAATGGTAGTAGTGTCAGGGGAGTGCAACACAGCCGTGTTAGACAGCCCCAACACGGGGGCATCGACGTCAGGGGGAACCGACCAAAGCTTCACCAAATCCTCCGGAAAGGGATAACGCTTATCCCAACTAGGAGGAACAAGGCGCGTAGGTTGTTCCCATTCCTTAAGGACAACCCTAACAAAGTGTTGTTGTCTGGGAAACACCAAACGCGGCTTGGGCACATCAAACAACTCACCCTTTGGCCGGGGGGGGGGGGGCGCTTCAGGTGGATCCAAAGCCAAAATCTCAAACATTTGAGCCAAAATGGAAGGAGTGTCAAGGAACACCCCCGCAGCCTGATCGCCAGCGGTACCAAACAATTGCTGGTCTACAGGCTCGTCCGACTCCTCTAGGAGCTCCCCCTCCTCAGCCGGGGGACCATCGGACCAATCCAACACTTCCAACACCTCATCCTCCGGAACAGGCGACGCCGGAGAGAGGTGCTTCCACTTAGCCGTAGCCTTCTGAGCTACCGCGGCGGAAACCATTTTCTCGAGCCTGGCCAATCGTGCACACACCTCGGATTGCGAATCCCCACCTTTGACAACGTCACACGGGGTCCGAAATAGGTGGGGGGGGTGTAGGAGATGACGGAGGTTGCGAGGGGCCAGAAGCCGGAGTGCCGGACTGGCGCGCAATATTCCGCTGTGCACATGGAATACATATTATGACATCATCACCTGGGAGCGGAGCCCCACAACCCCCACACAGCCTGGATAGCCCCGAAGAGCCGTTTCCGGTAATATCGGAAGCCTCCATATGGTGAAATTATGGCCTTCGCAATAACCCAGGGTTTTACGCATTAAGCAACCCGGGATGCCCCTTTTATAATTAAAGTCCCGGGAGAGGGAGGATTTTTTTTTTTTTTTTAACAATAAGACTAGCCAGGTATATCAGACCGGGAGACCCACCGCAGCACGGGAATCCCTGGACCTGTAAGAAAGAGACCACAATCAGCCTCCAGAACGTACAAAAGGTATGCAGCAAGCGTAAAACCCAAGGTATAATGGCAATCACCTAAATATATGTGCATATATACAAAACAATATGCAGCCCTCTATACCCCCAATGGGCTCAAGAGTGCACCAGCACAGTAATAAAACAGTGTAGCCAATGAAATTAATTCCAAATTGGCCATATCACCTAGGATAAATTACTTAATATGCGCAGCACAGAAAATAAAGAAAACTTGCCAGACAGCTCAGCAGACCTCAGGCGGACCCGCCCGCATATCAACCTTCTACTGGAGCGAGGAGACGAAGGGCTGGCCGACAAAGCGCTCCGGCCCCGCCCCCTGCTGACGCCAGCACGGCGCGGGCCGCGAAGGAACGCGGCCCCGCCCCCTAGAGACGAGCACCGCGGCCGCACGTAGGAGCGAGGCGGGTGCCAGAAACAGGAACCCTGCCCGCTCGCGCAGCATAGTGCGGGCCACGAGGGAACGCGGCCCTGCCCCCTAGAGACGAGCACCTCGGCCGCACGTACAAGCGAGGCAGGTGCCCGAAACAGGCACCCCGCCCGCCCGCGCAGCACCACAACCCAAACAAAACACACAGAGCCCCTGCAGCCCGGGGACATATTCCCAGACCGCAGCGCCGACCTAATAAGCTGCCAACAAACAATACACACATCTGGCCAGAATAAAGACACCCCACAAACGCCACCCCCCCCCACGCTAAGGGAGAAGGGACCGAGCGGGAGAAGGTAGACTAAAAAAGGGGGACTGGGACGGGGCATCCGAAATCCGGATCACCAGCCGGACAACCGCGTTGCCCCACGCGTGGGGACGAGCGGAGGAGATAAGCTCCTAGGCACCATGAGGTGCCGTCTACCATTGCCCAGCCAGCAGCCTAGGCTGGGAGGCTTCCAATATCAACTAAGTGAACAAAACAAGTAGCTGGGCAGAAATAGACCATGGGGGGATGCCGGGGTTTGACCCAGGCTACCTGCAAGCAGGAGACTTCTTTCTTCTGTCTTGTCGCATCTTGCAGAGAGAAAACACTGGGTGTTAAGTGGGAGGTCCCAGGTATATATAGGCCGGAAGGGGCTCGTTTTTCAAGACTTCTCTCTGCAACGTCTCCTCCTGCTGGAGGATAACCCTATCGTCAGAATTAAAGGGGAAGCGGGGTGTGTGACACACTGAGAATAATGCATACATAGTAGTTCCCCCTCAGGCCTACCATAAGCCTGTGGCCGGCTACCGCTTAGCATAAGGTCTGCGGCCCAGAGCGTGAGCTCTGCCGAATGCCACAGACCCCGGCATTCACCCTACCGTCACGGATTCCGTAGCAGCCAAGGGCTGAGAGGCAGGAGTGGGTCAGAAGGGATCCATGGAAATAGAGTCCGCAGCGGTCGACGGGCTAGGTGGCCCCGCTCTGCTGCCAATATCTGAGAGAGAGTGCCAACGATCTTGTGCAGCCAAACTGCAAGATGAACGACTGGGGAATGATAGAGGGACAGCTGCCTTTATAGGGGGCCGGGAGGAGCTACATCTTTGATCTTGCAGTCAAGCGCCCCCTAGGGGCGAACACCCAATCGTGAGATATGGGACGGCCTGGACTGGATGTAGGGAAAATACTATTTTCTATATATTAATTCACCTATCATCTGACTATGTGAAGCACTCTTGAATATGTATAGTAGATTGAGAAAAGAATATAAGCTTGTTATCAAATCATTCCCAGATTAGTCTAAATTTCTTTTGTATCTGCAGCATCTTTAAACGGCCCGATTCAGCAAATGCTGTTGATCCCTGTCTTTTTGAGTAAAAAGGGAAAAAAATTGCCTTTTTAGTGAACAAAATGCTGATTTGTTTTCTAGGAGCATCCTGATTTCAGACAACTGTCTGCTAGAGGTCCTTTAAAAAAAGCAAGCCCCAGATTGGCTATTCGTGCTTATCCTTCTGTATTAACCTCAGCAGCTGCATCTAGTGCTCACATGATCGCTGCCAATGTGGTTCAATAGACAGGTGCAGAGCCATATATGCCTGTCTACCTGCTAAAATCTACTGGCTGCTGGCAGTCACGTGCACTGCAACATGGATTGTAATGTTGTAATGCCAGATTTTATGCATTTCTAGATGACTGCTAGCAAGCAGGTATTCCAAAACAGGATGCAAGGGTGTAGGAGATGCAGTCGACCCCCACCATGATAGTAAATCTAGAACACAGGTCCTTAGGGGGCACCAACAGGCCAGGTTTGCAGATCTCCACCCAGATAAACAGGTAAAGTAATTAGTGTTGAGAACTATAGAACTGGTTATGGTGACAAATCACAACCTATTGGTGGGCCTTGAAGTTAGAGTTTGACACATCTTACAGCCCAGTGTGCAAGTGTCCGCTGATTCTCTACTGGAGCAAAAACTGGCGGCCGGAAGACTTTACACAGAAAAGAGTTTATGTTAAGATATGCCCTAATCTTTTGATAGGTTGCCATAAAACAAATGTCATCAAATGAATGAGATAGAAAAAAACTTTTAAGCTGTCACTAAATTTGACGCTCTGAGAAAACTGCACAACATACATAAATCCCATATATGCTATGGCCTTCCTAGTGACAGATTTACCAATATTGAACTGGGACGGGAAGGGCACCCTTACTGCAAACCCCTCACTACAAGCCTGGTCTCAGGCTACTCCATACCTACCACTTCCAGAGTCCAAGAATCCAGCCACCAGAATCTGGCACCAAACTGCTTTCACTGGTTGGATGGTTGTACAGTGATGTGGGCCTTTGTAGATTAGGGACACTTCAGTCGTGGGCAGATATTTTATCGGCCAAATGTCTTGGCTAGTTTGATCCTCGAGCTTTAAAACATACTCTGTACATGAAAACAAAATCAAAGTAATATACAACAAACCTATGGCTTACCTTTTGCATTGACTGATGTAGCTTGTATAATGAATTAACAACAGCCACGTTTCTTCTTTGACCTTCTGTCAGTGGTCCAATCACTTGACTTGCTTCTCCTTGTGTTGATAACTATAAAACAAATCTAATGTTTCAGCTAAACACCTTACAGTCATAAAAAATGGGGTTCCTATTTAATATGGATGCGGCTATTCGCAGTAAATCATTATGGTGGGTAAAAGCGCATTCTAAACAAAGAGTTTACTTTTATTTTGAATAGAATGAGGAAGAGTCAAAGGCAATTAAGTGTTATTCTTGCTGTCTGTAGCCCACATCTTATATGTGGGAATTGAATAAAAAGTTCCTCTGACGGGTTCTCACCTTTTGTTCTCCGCAGCTGATCTGTCCTACTCCGGCAATTAACCATTCACCCAATCACATCCTGGGCCTTCCAGGCCCAAACTCCAGTCGCCTACATGTAAGGACTCCGCATACCCCATCGAGAGGGCATGCGCCTCTGTGACTGAGGACAGAGGGATGCTAGTCTGACACAGAAGTGCCAGTGACTGGAGTTCAATCCAACAATCAGGAGAGCTGCTGATCAACGGTGTAAGATCAATCAGCTGTGGGGGACAAAAAGTGAGTACCCTTTTGTAGTAAATGTGAAGAGTAAACGGAGTAACAAGTCCACTTTTACACTTACTAAAGGTATGTGTGCTCAAGCTGGGCAATAGCGGACCTCTGGGTGGGCAGGGAACAGTTACAGTTTGAAACATGGTTGTCTGTCTTGGGGGGGGGGGGGAGGATTTTGCCCACTGCCTGTTATGGGGTGATTGAGGGGATTCTGCACTCTACCTGTTATGTGGTGATACGGCAAGCTGCCTGTTATAGGCAGATGGGGGGATTCTGCACACTTCTGGTTATGTGGTGATTGGGGTGGGGACTTTGCACATTGCCTGTTATTGGGTGATGGCGGGATTTTGCACACTGCCTGCTATGGGGTGATGGGGGGGGGGATTCTGCACACTGCCTGTTATAGAATGATTAGAGAGAGGTCTTCTGCACACTTCGTGTTATGGGGTGATTTGGGGGGGGGGGGAATCCAGCACACAGCCTTTTATGGGGAAGGGGAGATTCTGCATGCTGCCTGTTGTGGGGGGGGGGGGATTTTGCACATTACCACAGAAGCTTCCCCATTAAAGAAGAAACTGTTTAGAAGCATCAATAAGACGTATTATGATGATTATATAGTTATAAATTAACTTAACTTATAAGAAGCTAGAAATCTGCATTTCCAAGGCTCATTAACTTCGAGGTTATGACGCCAGTTCTATAAGTGTTCTATAATGGAAACTAGCTATTTATCGTACTTTATGTAATCATATTTTACATTGTTAACTGTACAAAGTAAATGGACAAACTAATATTTTATTTGGACCTAACATATTCTGCCCATTCTGTATATATATATCACAATTGAACACAAAACTTCAGCAGCCTTTTTGTAACCTGGATCCTTAATAAGTACAATGCATAGTGACAGGAAGCAAGGACAGGACAATATCCACAACAGAATATGGTTTATTTTAACAGGGTCAACAAGCTAAATATCCTGATGTGTATACCTAAGATACTCCAAGAGGCTTCCATACCTAGAAGTGATACTGCATATGCTATTTCAGAATTATCCAATGAAACAAACTGCATAATATGGAAAAAAAAGAAACAGATCCCAAACAATCCAGAACCTTGTATGTGATGAAGCACCAGATCCTTCAACTCCAGAGCAATTAACATCCTCAAGGATAATAAACATGGGTGGGCACCTTTAAAACGTTTGAGGTGGCATGAGGATGGGAGAGTTGATATTTTGTTAAAACGTTCTTATATTTGACCCCAGTATCCCGGAATGGGGGGACCTCAGTCCAGAATTTTTAGGCTTGCCCTTTCGCTGCCCCCACTGTTTAAACTGGAGCTAGGGAAAAATAATTTGGACAATTTGTGATCTGAACAAGTCACACAGCTGTTTTTAGAAGAGAGGGTTGCCGGTAACCCTCCAGGCAAAGGGTTAAATCAGGCTGCATTTGTAGCATGCTGGTTCTCAGGGACAGCACTTTGCATTCCCAGATAAACCCTACAGGACTTGCTCCTTTCTGCTGACTCATTTTTCAGGGTCACCAAAATGAATCTATTTGTCCCTCTTAATTTGTACATATAGATCACCTGGGCAAGTGGTAGGTCTGGTCACCCTTGTGGACGCTTATTTTAAACTATTTGTATCAAAAATCACATTTGTAACATTTAAAAAGTTTTTTTTTATTGTTAAATGTATCAAGCCCCACATGTGGCTTATTAACACTTCTGGTCATACTCAGGAATGAGGTAGAGTAAGATAATACACAACATTTTTCACCCTTAGGTATTCGGTTGTGTGGTCTTCAGATTGGGAAAATGGGAAAGACACCTATAGGGGGAATGAGGACTTGTCGATGTACCTGTGCCATGTTTTAAGCTGGCACTGGTACATCGATCACCTTCTATTTTTTTTGACTGGTTTCCCAGCTCGGGCAATTTGTGAAACTACTCAAAACTTATTGGGGTGAATACATATGAGGATGACCATGGACTGTTCTCTAATAATCTCTATGGACCATACACCCAAGAGTTTGTGCTGCAGCACCTTTGACACACCATGAAAGGTCTCAGCTGGCAGTCTTACTATTTTTTTGGAAAACAGCCAAAAGAAGGCTCCTTGTTCATGTAGCTCTAACTTTTGGGGGCATTTAAAAAATAAAATAGGGTTGAATTACAGGTTAACTGAACTACCCTGTTTGATACTGGGCAGAGGCTTCCAGGGACCATAACAGGGACACAGGGGCCCTGCGCATAGAGTAACCTGGAAGTGGAGAGATAAGTGGACTCTTTCTTTTACTTGTGGGTGGGGGGGCAGGTCCAATACCTGATTCTCTCCAAACCTAACCAGTTGTTTCTGCAATAGACCAAGGTGTCGAATCAATAAGAGTTGAAAAAAATCCTCATGGTAGTAAAAAATAAATAAATTCATGAGAAAAAAAGCCTGAGAATGTCACTGTTACTGAATCACCAAATAAAAATACATCGAAGTTAGGAGTAAAAAAAAGTGCCATTGACTTTTTTCTCATTAATTTTGTTTACCTCTTATTGGATCAAGTCCCAATTGTCAAATTGACTCAGGTATAGGGATGAAAAGAGCACTCCAGGAGGGGTTTATGTGCCAGTGACGAGACATGCTCCCTGCTGGGGGAGTGGGTGGTTTCTTATGGTTGTTCATGTGGGATTTACCATTCTTATGATGTATGGTGTGTATTCTTTTTTTTTTGAACTTTAGAGTGCCGAATATATTGATAGGTGGGCACAGATACATATTTGTGCATGCCCCTTACAATTCTAAGTTCACTCTTGACATGAAGCTGTGGGTGGGTTGGTAGAGTTCTTTTAACATATAACCACTCATGAGAAATCAATATATGTAGCTATATGGTTCGTGCAATGTTGCTTAATGCAAACTTCCTATGAGCACTCAGTAGGATGTCCATTTAGATTGTCTAAATAAAAGAAAACTACCATTATGGTGACCACAGAAACAGTCTTCTGTGCTAAAAGCCTTTTTCCCTGTATAATTAGTCAATATGATATGCTGCTAATGTTATTTACAGCACAAGCCTAAACCACAAAACTACAAAGACAATTTAAGGTGTATATTGCATATTGAAAAGTTCACTTGTTGTCCCAAGATAGAGACAATGGGGTCATTAACCAATGTTGCATTAAAGTGAACCAGTTGATGGTTGCCTTTGCCGGTTTCTTTTTATCAATTCTCAAACGGTCCCCACGTTTAAAGTCCAGAGCTTTTTTAAAGCAAGTACGTAACAGCCTATGAGGGAGCCTAAAGAGGGAGGACTGGCCGCCCACCACCCTGTCGAAGCTTCAGTCAGCGGAGCCTCCACCTCCTCTCCACGTACGCCGAGCTTGGCGGCATATTCTCCGGGACAGGTGAGCATAGTGCTGCCATTCGCTACAAGGTTTGAGTTGGCAAGGAGTAAGCAAGGCGGACACAGGTGGTAGAGCAGAGGCACACGGTTACCTGTGAATCCCGGTCTTTCTGCACAATGCCCAGAAGAGCCAGCTCCCTTCAGATTTCATCATCTCTATTGGGCACCCATCCCGCTCTAGAATTTTGGCCATATAGCAACCGAGACTGGATAAGGCACAGTATAATGTTACCTTTAGCAGTTCACTACCAATGTGCGGAATGCTACCAACATTCATGAATACTGGTTTATTTTTAGACACTGGCCGGCCAACGTTAGCATATCAGTGTGGATGGATGTGTGGCATGCATTGGTGCGCCCCTGTTTAAACAACGCTGTGTGTTTTTATAGTGTCATGGGGTTTGTAGTGTCTTAATGTGCCAGGGTTTGTGTGCAATATATTTAATAAATATATTTGTTTTGTACTGGCATCAGTTAAAGTGCTCAGTCTGTGAGTGCCAGTGCCATGCTTAACCACTTGTCTTCTGTGTTTTTGATGTATACCTGATTAGGTTAGTGGGACGTCGGTTTATATGATCAGTGCACAACTCATGGATTTGCATGGATTTGGTGGGATCTCCCAGTTTTTTTTTAGTATACTCCCATATAAGGTCTGGGAGACCAGACTTTGTATTGGTTGTCTTTATTGGATTTGTCATTATACGTCAGTCTAGCATATTACCATCACAAAGTAACTTACAAGCTGTTCTGACTTGACACCATAAAGCTGTATGGTCTTGGCCACATTTTTGGAAACAGCAGTGCAAAGATATGGATCAACAGCAGCCACATTCATTTCACTGTAAACGAGAAAAATCAAGTATTCAGATAAACAATATTTTAAATGATGTACAAGTAAAGGTGAAATACACTATAGTAAACATTAGTCTACACCTCACTATGCACATGCAAACATAAAAAAACATTTTTTTTACTTACATTGTAAAATGGTTGTCCCTTAGTTGTCCATACAGTGACACTGGATATTCATTTAGCAGCTGGAAGGGGAGACTAGAGCAGGTAGAGAGCTGTGGCTCCACCCGGATGCAGGTATAATTCCTGTCCAGGCCACAGGCTTCCCAGAACGAAAACAGTCAGGACTAAGTCTCTGGGAGAAATGGCAATATAAAATTATACAATTTTTATAATACTGAAAAAAACCTGACTAATAACGCCCTAAGACCGATCTTGTCAAAAGGCAATGGGAATCTTGAGTGCAGTTTCCCTATATGGACAACTAAGGAAAATCCTTTTTACAAGGCAATTATTGGTATTTTCCTAGTCATGTTGTCTATCCAGGGTAAAGATCCCTACCAGAATAAGCCTGAGAAATGTCCTGTTTGGTCCAATGATAAAATAGTGGGCTTGGCAGCCGCCAACCCTTTCTTGGGTCTAGTAGGAACCACCAACAGCACATCTGTTCATTCCACAGATGCTGAAGCCTTCAATTATTATTTTAGCACATGTACCAATTTAGGCAAATGTAAAATCCATACCTTAGCATGAACTGGTCTAGACAATAAGAAGGGAGTACAATGTCTTGATTCAAATGAAATGACAAAACCATCTTCAACAAAATATAACATTTTGTGATAACTCACCTGTAAAATGGGTATTAAGTATGTTTCACACCCTGCTTCGGAAAGATTAATTACACGTGGGTTATGGTCCAGTAGGGGGCGAACTTCTGCAGAGATGACTAGAAAAAGAAGCCCCTCCCGGTCCATAAATACCTGGGACCTCCCACACATTTCCCAGTATAAGAAAGCAGTAAGGGGACCAGGAAGAGCCAATAAAATCTATGAGAAAAAAGTTTCACCATATAGAGGATCCAAGATACAACTCAGGGTGGGACGAAGCAGGGTGTGAGACATACTTATAATACCCATTTTACAGGTGAGTAATCACAAAATGGTATTATTCCAAGTATGTCTCACACCCTGCTTCGGAAAGATTAATTACACGTGGGACATCCAATAGCAGTGTCCAAAAAGGGTGGGGATCCCAACAGGCAATAGTGCACAAATTAAACCACTGCAGCTTGCAGAACTTTGCGGCCAAAAACAAAATCCGCTGAGGCCCGCACATCAACCTTATAAAACTTGGAAAAAGTATGAACAGAAGACCAAGTAGCAGCCTTACAAACTTGTTCAACAGAGGCTTGATGCTGAAACGCCCAGGAAGCCCCAACAGCACAAGTAGAATGAGCAGTGATCTGGAAAGGGGGATCCCTCCCCTTAGCAGAATAGGCCCTAATAACGGCCTGACGAATCCATTTACTAATGGTAGACTTGACGGGCGCCAAACCCTTCTTGGGCCCAGAGAGCACCACAAAAAAGGCGTCCGTCTTCCGGAATGGTGAAGTAGCCACCAGATAGTACTTTACACATCTAACGACGTCCAGAGAGTGCAAGGCCCTCTCCTTGTCATTATTAGGTTTAGGACACAATAAAGGAAGCACAATGTCCTGATTGAGGTGAAAAGCAGAGACAACCTTTGGCAAGAAGTCTGGTTTAAAACGGAAAACCACCTTGTCCTGATGTCTCTCAAAGTAGGGGGCCTGAATGGAGAGAGCCGCCAACTCAGAAACACGTCGAACAGAGGTGATAGCCACCAAAAAGGCAACTTTTAAAGGTGAAAATGGATAGAGCATAATCCTGCACTGGTTCAAAAGGAGGACCTTGAAGGGCAGACAACACCAAATTTAAATCCCAAACAGGTAACATGGGTTTGCGAGGAGGGCGCACATGAGTGACCCCCTGAAAAAAGGTCTTAACCAAAGGATGAAGAGCGAAAGATCTCTGAAAGAAAACCGCCAGAGCAGACACATGCCCCTTAAGAGTGCTAAGCTGAAAACCCATATCCAGATCATGCTGAAGAAACTCCAAAATCCGAGGAATGGAAAACACCCGACAAGGAAAGGCCCTAGCCTCACACCAATCAATGTAGGTCCGCCAGGTCCTGTAGTAGATATTAGAGGAAGATTTCTTCCTAGCCCTGACAAGAGTCTGGACAACGGCTTCAGACAAACCCTTTTCCTTTAAGATGAAGGTTTCAGCAGCCACGCCGTCAAAGCCAGCGTTTGTAAATTGGGGTAACAAAGCTGACCTTGTGTGATCAGATCCGGAAGCAGAGGAAGCCTGAATTGATCAACCGCCAGCCGGACAACGTCTGCGAGCCACACCTGTCTTGGCCACCTTGGGGCCACTAGGATTGCTGGCACACCCTCTTGAGCCAGCTTGCGTACCACCTTGCCCACCATTGGAAAGGGAGGAAACAGATACCGGAGACCGAGCTCCCGCCAGGACAGAGACATGGCATCCACTGCCAGAGCCAGAGGGTCCTGGGACAGAGACACAAATGCCAGAAGCTTGTGATTGTGACGAGAGGCAAACAGATCCACCTCCGGACTCCCCCACCTGCAACAGAGGGATAGAAATACCTTGTTGCTGAGGGACCATTCCCCCCGGCGAGAGGTCCCTCTGATCAGAGAATCCGCTTCCAGGTTCTCCACCCCCGGAATGTAGACTGCCGAGATGCACGGAACATTGCTCTCGGCCCAAGCAAGAATCATAGACACCTCCCGGAGGGCACTCTGGCTGCGAGTCCCTCCTTGGTGATTGATGTAAGCGACCGCTGTCTGATTGTCGGAGCGAACCTGAACTGGTAAACCCCGAAGGTGATGTGTCAGATGCGACAGCACCAACCGAACCGCCCTCAGCTCCAGAATGTTGATGGGGATATGGGCCTCCTGAGGACCCCACAGCCCCTGGAACTGACGTTCCCTCCAGAAGCCTCCCCAGCCTGACAGACTGGCATCCGTGGTGACCGTCCCCCAACAGGGCGCAAGAAAGGACCTGCCCCCCAGGAGATTCCTCTGGTCCATCCACCACTGGAAGGACCGCCGGACAAGAGGGGACAGAACACAAGTCTGAACCAGGGACCGAGGACATTTGTCCCAAACCAATAGAAGATGGAGCTGAAGGGGTCTCGTGAAACTGAGCAAATGGCACTGCCCAGGAACGAAGCCACCCTTGACGGGGATAGAGGGGACTTGGGGTAATTGATTACCCACCCGAACCTCTCCAGCGTCGTCACCACCGTTCTGGTGTCCAGCTCCGCCTGGTGGAGAGAGGATGACGTAATGAAAAGGTCGTCCAGGTAAGGCAAGATACGAATGCCCCGGACTCTGAGAAGGGCCATCACGCCCGCCAAAACCTTGGTGAACACCCTGGGCACCGAAGTCAGCCCGAAGGGAAGAGCCACAAACTGGAAGTGCTGGTTGTCTACCACGAACCTGAGGAACCTTTGGTGTCCCTGGAAGACCGGCACATGAAGGTAAGCGTCCTTGATATCTATTGAGGTCATAAAGTCCCCCGGACGCAGTGAGCTGGCAGCAGAGCCCAGAGTCTCCATGCGAAATTTTTTGGTTCTGATGAACCGGTTGAGAGTTTTCAAGTCCAAAATGGGTCTTATGGAACCATCTTTTTTGGGCACCGTAAAGAGGTTGGAATAGTAACCCAGACCTCTCTCTGTGGAGGGAACCGGACAAACTACCCCCATATCCCAAAGGTTTTGCACCGCCATAAAAAGGCCCTGTGCCGCCCGAGGGTCGGATGGAACCCGGGACCTGAGGAATCTGGGAGGGGGCCGGCATGCAAACTCCAGCTTGTACCCGGAGGAAATCCAGACGTCTGTGACCTCTAGGGACCAGACCTGAGCAAAGAGCCGCAGCCGTCCCCCCAGCGGCAAGGGTGAGGGCGCCCCTTCATTGCTGAGCGGGCTTGGCAACAGATTTGGGTTTAGTACCCTAGGAAGTCCCAGGTCGGGCACGTCCTCTGCCCCTACCCCAGGCATCCCCTCGGAACGCAGTGAAAAACGTTCCCCTGCTTGACAGAGAGCCACGAAAGGAAGGGATGAATGAACCCGAACCCCGAAAGGGCCGGTGCTGCTTCTTGCGTTGAGGTAATTTACCCCCTCTGGCAACCGAGTCTAAACGATCACCAAACAGGTGCAGACCCACGAAGGGAAGACCTGTGAGTGCCTTCTTAGCAGCGGTATCGCCCGCCCACTGGCGCAACCAGACCGACCGGCGTATAGCAACCTGCAATACCAAGGTCCTGCTACACATACGGATAGTATCATCCAAGGCTGATAGGACAAAAGCAATGAACATCTCACAATGAGTCAAGGCTGTAAACTCCTCACTGCAGGGATCCAATTGGGAGCCATCCAAAAGGACCCTAATTAGAGCTCTAGTAGCCACGGCCGTGATCGCAGAAGCACAAACCGGGCGCAAGGCCGAACCCACACAAGCAAAGGCATGTGAAGTTAATTGATCGAGACGTCGGTCCTCACCATCCTTCAAGGTAGTGGAATCTGGGGTATGCACGACTGAAGTATTGGCCAATCCCAGGACGGGTGCGTCGACCTCTGGGGGTGTCGACCAAAGTTTCACCACATCAACAGGAAAGGGATACTTCCTATCCCACCTGTGAGGGACACCAGGAAGCCGACTAGGCTTTTCCCATTCCTTAAATATCAGATTGTTAAAGTGCTTCTGATCCGAGAACTCCAAACGAGGTTTGGCGGTCCCAAAAAATTCCCCCCCCCCCCTGTTGCGGAGGGGCCGCAGGAGGGGAAATGGCAAGTGCCTCAAAAATTTGAGTAAGAAGCCTATGGGTGTCGACAGTATCCCCGCGGTCTGAGCCGGCATCAGCGCCAGGGTACTGCCGATCCTCAGAAGAGTCAGGGAACAGTTCCCCTTCATCAAGCGGGGAACAATCAGACCAGTCAAAAGGTTCAACATCCGCAGGGCGCCAAGTGCCGTCTCTTAGCTGGGGCCTTCCTGGCCGCAGAGCTAGCAATCAGTCTCTCAATGTTGGCCAGTCTTGTGCATACATCAGATTGCGACTCCCCACTGGTGATGTCACTTGGGTCATACCCAGGCGTGGGGGTGTAGGTGATGAGGCCAGCGGGGCTGAACCGTCCACACGGGGCCCGGCTTGCCGCACAAGTCGAGTCCAATATCCTGGGGAGCCTCCATATGGTGATTTTTTGATAGTCGCAAAAAAATACCGTTTTGTGATTACTCACCTTTAAAACGGATATTATAAGTGTGACATACACTCCGCTTCAATAAGTCTTGACAGTTGGGTTATTCTCCAGTAGAGGGCAAACTTCTGCAGAGATGAATGCAAAAAAGAAGCCCCTCCCGGTCCATAACCACCTGGGACCTCCCCCCAATTCCCCAGTGTAAGATAGCAGTAAAGGGACCAGGAAGAACCAAATATAACAATTCTAACAAAAAAACAATGGTTCACCATATAAAGGATCCAGAATACCAAACAGGGTGGGTGAAGCGGAGTGTATGTCACACATATAATATCCGTTTTAAAGGTGAGTAATCACAAAACGGTATTATTCCAAGTGTGACATACACTCCGCTTCAATAAGTCTTGACAGTTGGGACATCCAATAGCAGTGTCCGTCAAGGGTGGGAACCATAAACAGTAAAGAATGCACTAAATCAAACCACTGCAGCTTGCAGAACCTTGCGGCCAAAAACAGCATCCGCTGAAGCCCGCACACCTTGTAAAACTTGGAAAAGTATGAACAGAAGACCAAGTAACAGCCTTACAAACTTGTTCAACAGAAGCCTGGTGCTGAAAAGCCCAGGATGCACCCACAGCATGAGTAGAGTGCGCAGTGACCCTAAAAGGGGGAGTCCTCCCCTTAGCAGAATAGGCCCCAACAATGGCCTGACGAATCCATTTGCTAATCGTAGACTTAGCAGGTGCCAAACCTTTCCTGGGCACGCAGGGCACCACGAAAAAAGCGTCCGTCTTGCGGAAGGAAGAAGTAGTCACCAAATAGTACTTCACACAGCGAACAAGGTCCAAATTGTGCAGAACCCTCTCCATTGTTAGGCTTAGGACACAAGGAAGGGAGAACAATACCAACACACACACACACACAAGGTTTCTTGAGGGCTCAGGCTCACTGGACAGCTATATCCATAATCACACGCGGCTGCAAATTCCTATTTGGAAACACATCTTTATTGAAGAAATATTGCACACACCCAATGGAATAAAGCACCAGCAAATAGTACACCAAAAAGATTAAAAAATTCACAACGTTGTGATATTAAAAATTCGGGGGCCCCCCCATGCAACATGCACCTCGTCAAAATCTCCACTCTAACACTCATGCGCTAGCTCAGAAACCATACAGCCAATAAAACGTGGCTCGCATCAAAAAACTGCTTTGGGCGCCATATTTAGATAATTGCCTAGTTAAGCAGCTGTCCAGATGGACAATGCATAAATGCACAGCTGTTCCTGCATTAGGTATCTCACATACAAATGTTCCTCCAAGGTAAGGGATTTAGCAGTCAGCTGATCTTTAAATGGCACATCTGTAATCATGGAACACACAGCTGCATTGTCCCCGTCACACAAGGATATTGGCCAGTAAAGGAATTCCTCGAAAGGCAACCTTCCGAGTGAGAACCGAAAGAGCAATATCATGTAGCGGCTCAAAAGGAGGACCCTGCAGAACCGAAAGAACCAAATTCAAATCCCAAACAGGAACTACAGCTTTTTGAGGGGGCCGCACATGCGCCACCCCTTGGAAAAAAGTCTTAACCAGCGGGTGTAAAGCAAAAGACCTCTGGAAGAAAACCGACAGAGCAGAAACCTGTCCTTTTAAAGTACTAAGCTGGAACCCCAGGTCCAGATTATGCTGAAGAAACTCCAAAATCCTGGGTACAGAAAAAACCCTGCAAGGCAAGGCCCTAGCCTCACACCATCAATATAGGACCTCCAAGTCCTATAGTAAATGCCAGAAGAGGACAGCTTCCTAACCCTAATCAGGGACTGAACGACTGCCTCAGACAAACCTTCCTCTTTCAAGATGAAGGTTTCAGCAGCCGGGCCGTCAAAGCCAGCATTTGTAAATTGGGGTAAAGTAGATGACCCTGGGATAGCCGGTCCGGTATCAAGGGAAGCCGGCACTGGTCTACGGCCATCCTTACGACGTCTGCGTACCAAACCCTTTTTGGCCACCTTGGAGCCACCAGAATCGCTGGTGCCCCTTCTAGAACCAGTTTGCGAACTACCCTGCCCAGCATGGAGACAGGTGGGAACAGGTACAGAAAACCCAGGTCCTTCCACACCAGAGACAAGGCATCCACTGCCAAGGCCAGGGGGTCCTGGGAAAGAGACACAAATGCCGGAAACTTGTGATTGTGCCTCGAGGCAAAGAGATCCACCTCCGGAGTCCCCCACTTGCGGCAGAGATCCAGAAAGACCTCAGGGTTGAGAGATCACTCTCCGTGGCGAGAGGATTTCCTGCTCCGCCTCCGTATTCTCCACCCCCGGAATGTAGACTGCCGAAAGGCAAGGAACATTGCTCTCCGCCCATCGCAGGATCAGAGAGACTTCCCTGAGGGCACTCCTGCTGCGAGTCCCTCCTTGGTGATTTATGTAGGCCACTGCCGTTCGGTTGTCCGAACGCACCTGAACCGGAAGACCCCATAACTGTGGGGTTAACCAAGCCAGAACCAGACGAATGGCTCGGAGCTCCAATACATTGATGCGGGTGTGAGCCTCCTGGGGACCCCACACTCCGCTGAACTGATGACTCTTCCAATAACCTCCCCAGCCATCTCCCAACAAGGGACCGGAAAGTATCTGCCCTTCACCAGATTGCTGAGTCCAGCCACCACCGAAATGACTGCCGAACCCTGGGAGACATCCTGAAAGGTTGATCCAAAGACTGTGGGCTCCTGTCCCAATACGTCAATAGGAGAAGTTGAAGAGATCTCATGTGAAATTGTGCAAACGGCACCGCCTCGAAGGAGGATACCATCAGGCTCACCAGTTTCATCCCCTGTCGGATAGAGGGACAAGGGCTGGCCAGAAGAAGACAGATCAGGTCCTGAATCCCCTGCACCTTGGTCTGGGGCAGAAACACTCTGTCCCGACTGGTATCCAGATTCATGCCCAGAAATGAAATCACTCGAGACGAGGAGAGAGAAGACTTGGTGCGGTTGATCACCCAGACGAATCTCTCCAGGGTCGACACCACCTGGAGGGTGTCCAGTTCTGCCTGTTGAAGGGAAGAAGCAGAAATCAACAGATCGTCCAGATAAGGCACAATGCGAATGCCCTGAGATCTGAGCAGAGCCATTACGCCCGCCAAAACCTTGGTGAAGACCCTCGGTGCCGAGGTCAGACCGAAGGGAAGAGCTACGAATTGATAATGTTGATCCCCCACCGCAAACCGGAGGAATCTCTGATGTGCCTGAAAAATCGGGCAGATACGCATTCTTGATGTCTATGGATGTCATAAAATCCCCTTGGCGAAGGGAATTGATAGCCGAGCGCAGAGTCTCCATGCAGAACTTTTGGCTCTGTTAAACCTTTTGAGAACCTTGAGATCTAGAATGGGTCTCACCGAACCCTCCTTTTTGGGAACCGTGAACAGGTTGGAGTAGTAACCCTTGCCTCTTTCCAGCGGAGGCACCGGGCATATAACCCCCATTTCCAGAAGGCACTGCCTGCAGGAGCCCCTGCGCAGCCTGAGGGTCCGAGGGCACCCGAGACCTTAAGAATCTTGGGGGCGGCCAGTACTCGAACTCCAGCTTGTACCCGGAGGAGACCACTTCCAAGATCCAATTGTCTGTGACCTCCCGGGCCCAGACCTGGAAGAAGAGCTGCAGACGTCCCCCCACCCTTACGGGTGAGGGCGCCCCTTCATTGCTGAGCCGGTTTAATGGCAGGCTTGGGCTTGGAACCCCAGGCAGCCGCGGAACGTGCCCGACCTCTGCCTCTGTTCCAGGACGAGCCCCTGACCCCCAAGAAGGCCAGACCCCTAGACGCTCTGGCCCCTCGAAAGGTAACTTACCTCCTTTAGCAACAGCATCCAATTTATCTCCAAACAGCCGCGCCCCCAAGAAGGGGAGAGCTGTGAGTGACTTCTTGGCTCCAACGTCCGCTGTCCACTGACGGAGCCAGACCAGTCTGTGCATGGCCACCAGCAAGGCTGACGTCCTACTACACACGACAATGGAGTCTTCCATCGCAGCCATGACAAAATCCATGAACACTTCGCACTTCTTAAGTACAGCGAACTCAGCTCCAGCTGAGCATTATTCAGCCAGTCCCTGATAAGAGACCTGGTAGCAAGCGACACCATGGCAGATGCACTAACCGGTTGCAGGGCCGAGCCCACGTTGGCAAATGCATGGCACGCCATCTGATCCAGGCGCTTGTCCTCGCCATCCTTAAGGGAAGAGGCGTCAGGGGTGTTCAGTACAGAAGAGTTGGTCAAACCTAACACAGGCGTGTCGACCTTGGGAGGAGAAGACCAGCGCTTAGGCGTTGCCATAGTCAGCCTCTGAATCCTGATACAATTCCCCCTCCTCAAGCGGGGAATAATCGGACAATTCGGTGGATTCGTCAGTTTCCCACAAGGGCTGGACCGACGATAACTGTCTCTTTTTAGCCTGGGGCTTCTTGCCCACCGTGCTAGCAATCATTTTCTCTATGCTGGCCAACTTAGCCCAAACATGAGAAAGCGACTCCCCACTAGTACCAATGTCACTTGGGGCACGGATCAGGTGGGGAGGGGAAGGCGATGAAGCGGGAGGAGCCAACCCCGAAGGCTGGGTACCAGACTGCCGCGTTATGGCCTTTGTGCGCATGGTATACAGATCAGCACATCCTCCCCCGTAAGGGATACCCCACACCCCACACATGGCCCGGATTGTCCCGAAGGGATCCTGGGCCTGGTATCCTGCAGAGCCTCCATATGGTGAATTTTTGTGGTCAGTCGCAAGACCGTAGGGAATTACGCATAAGCAACCTGGGATGCCCCTTAAAAGTCCTGGTGGGAGGATTTTAGGGATGGACAATATTTATATCTAGGGACCCCAGGAACGGGAGAGACCCCTTAAAATGCACTTATACGGGGACACCTGTAACACACAAAATAGGTCACATAAGAGCAGAGCATAGTAAGGGATGCCCTAGTATAGATATTACAGTCACACAGCCGAAATACTCATATACAGGCATATGACTGCATATATATATATATATATATATATATATATATATATATATATACACAATTATCACCCATGCATAGCAATTAAAAAGGCATATAGGCACACACACCATTATATATATATATATATATATATATATATATATATATATATATATATATATACCAAACTAAGAATATAACCATATAAACATATATGCCCCCGATGTATGTAGCTCGCGGGCACAATAACGCCCGGCGACATGTACCGCAAATAAAGTATAAGATTAGGTTATCAGCTAAAAGGAGCCCGTATGGGGCACTCACGAGAAGATGGCGTCCATATGCGCCCCCCTCCGACGCGGGATTCCCCCCCAAGCCGCGCTTCCAGCCGATAGGGCTGGAGCCGGCCGACGACACCAAGAGGGGCGGGCCGACGCCGACGCGGGAGAGAGCCAGGCCCCGCCCCCCCTCACTGAGGAAGGCAGACGTTCGCGCTCCCTGGCCAATATGGCCGCGGAGCCGACCAGTAGATAACCAGCTCGCCACCGCAAGAGAGCGTGCGAGCGGGCCGAACGTAAAAACACACACACACACCTGAGTAAAGTGAACAAACACACACACACTGCAAATAAAGGACAGGGAGTCAGCCCCCCCCCCCCCTGGAGGAGAGTAAGGGACCTGGAAGGGGGAGTGGGAACCCTGCCATTATAAGGCCATAGGCATGTAGGGACGGGGCATCCCACACCAGGATCACCAAAAAAAACCTGGATCACCGCCTACCCCATGGAGTGCTCCTACAGCACCCAGAGGGTGCTCCTACCTTTACCAAGGACCTGCAGCCGAAGCTGGGAGGCTCAGTACAGGGACAATTTAGGAGGGTCCTGGCAGCAATAGGGACAAAAAAGGGGGCCGGGCGCGAGCCCGGCTTACCTGCAAGTAAGAGAAGCTTCATCTTCTGTCTTGCTCGCTCCCTGCAGAGAAGACAACTGGGAAATTGGTGGGAGGTCCCAAGTGGTTATGGACCGGGAGGGGCTTCTTTTTTGCATTCATCTCTGCAGAAGTTCGCCCTCTACTGGAGAATAACCCAACTGTCAAGACTTATTGAAGCGGAGTGTATGTCACACTTGGAATATCAATGGGAATTACGCTATGAAGCTACCCGGGATGCCCCTTAGCGTCCGTTAGTGGGAGGATTTAATAATGACCAAAGGGAACCCCAATTTGAACAAGGGACAAGTATACAGTACGTCCTACTCCAGATAGATTACTTACACTTGGGTTATCCTCCGCCAGATGGCGCTGCACTGCAGAGACATGTAAAACAGTCTCCTCCCGGCCCCTCAAATACCCAGCATTGAAAAGCAGTGAACAAAAAGCCGGGAGAATTTAACCACCCAAAAACTGGTAACTTATAACAATGACAACAATCACCATACAGGGGATCCAGAATAATGAAAAAACCAGGGTGGGGTGGAGCAGGACGTACTGTATACTTATAATACCAATTCTACAGGTGAGTATTTCACAGAATTGTATTATTCTTAGTATACAGTACGTCCTGCTCCAGATAGATTACTTACACTTGGGACATCCAATAGCAGTGTCCGTAAGGTAGGATGGGATCCCCCAATAAAAAGGTAACAGCAGACAGTTTAAACCACTGCCGCCTGCAAAACCTTGTGGCCAAAAACGGCAACAGCTGAGGCCTTAACATCAACCTTGTAAAAACTTTGAAAAGGTATGAACAAAAGACCAAGTAGCGGCCTTGCACACTGGTGCAATAGAAGCCTGGTGCTGGAAGGCCCAAGGGGGCACCAATAGCACGAGAAGAAAGAGCAATAAAGCAAGGGAGGATTCTTCCCCTTAGCAGAGCAGGCCTGAATCACAGCCTGACAAATCCACATGCTGATAGTAGACTTGGCAGAAGCCAAAAAAAAAAAAAACCCTTCCTAGGACCAGAAGGGACCACAAGAAGAGCATCAGTGTTCTTGAAAGGTGCAGTAGCCACCAGATAGTACTTTAGACACCTAACCACATCCAAAGAGTGCAAAACTCTCTCCTTAACATTGCTAGGGTTAGGGCACAAAGAAGGAAGAACAATATTCAAATCAAAAGCAGACACTACCTTTAGGCAGAAATTCTGGTTTGAACGAAACAACACCTTGTCCTGGTGCCTCTCAAAGTAGGGGGGCTGAATGGACAGCACCGCCAACTCAGACACACGCCTGACAGAAGTGATAGCTACCAGAAACACGACCTTGAGTGTAAGAATAGCCAAGGCAGCAATCTGCACAGGTTCAAAGGGAGAACCCTGCAAAACAGGCAAGACCATTTTCAAATCCCAAAAACAGGGACCATAGGATGTAGTGGGGAACGCACATGAGCAATCCCCTAAAGGCAGTCTTAATCAAGGAATGCTGAACAAAAGACTTCTGAAAGAAGACAGACAGGATAGAAACCTGACCCTTCAGAGTACTGAGTTAGATAAAAACTCCAACCCATGCAGTAAAACTCCAGATCCCTGGGAACTGAGAACACCCAACAGGGAAGAGACCAAGACTCAACCAGTCAATGAAGGTACGCCATACCATATAACAGATAGAAGAAGAAATCATCTTCCTAGCCTTCACCATGGACTCAACCAACGAGGTAGACAGCCATTCTCCATCAAGATGGAGGTTTCAGCAGTCAGGCCGTCAAGGCCAGAGTTAGTAAATGGGATGGCGTAAGTGGTCCTAAGTGAGCAGATCTGGCAATCCAGGGAGAAAGCACCGATCTACTGCCATCTGCACCACGTCTGCGAACCACACTCTTCTTGGCCACCTGAGGCCACCAGAACTGGCCCCCCTTTCAGAGCAATCCTGTGCAGAACCCTGCCTAGCAGGGGGAATGTAGAAAGACATACAGAAACTGAATGTCCCGCCATGACAGTACTAAGGCATCCATGGGCACGGCCAGAGGATCCTGGTACGGGGAAACAAAGGCCGGGAGTTTGTGATTGTGACAGAACGCCAACAGATCCACATAGGTTGGCCTCAACGGTGATACAGAGACACCCTGTTGCAGAGGGAGCCCCCCCCCCCCGGAATGTATACCGCTGAAAAGCAAGGAACATTGGCCTCCACCAGAACAGAATCAGAGACACTTCCTGGAGGACCCTCTTGGACCGCGTCCCTCCCTGATGATTGATGTAGGCAACTGCCATCAGAGTGACCATGCGCCCCTGAGCAGGCAGGCCCTAACATGAGCAGTCAAACGAATCAGAACTAACCTGATCGCTCACAGCTGCAGGACATTGATAGGTGAATAGGCCTCCTAAGGACCCCACCTCCCCTGGAACCGCAGGGCCAGGAGAACCCCTCCAACCTGATAGACCGGCATCCGTGGCGACCGTCTCCCAGGAAGGGGCAAGAAGGTTCCTCCCCCCAATAGGTTCCTTGAGTCCAACCACTACAAGAGGGACCTCCTCACCAGGGGGGGGAAGACACCCAGACCCTGTCCAGGGACGCTGGATCCTTGTCCCATACAGACAATAGGAGAAGTTGCAGAAGCCCCAAGAGGGACTGAGCACAAAGGGCCGCTGCGAAGCACGCCACCATCAGGCCCATCAGCTGCATCCCCTGCCTTGGTGAAGGAACGGGGACAGCTAGGAGAAACTGAACTTGTGTAAGCAGATGTCCACCTTCTGCTGAGGAAGGAATATCATTGCCTGAACAGTGTCCAGATTCATTCCTAGGAATGAAATTACCAAAGAAGGGGACAGCGAGAACGTGGCTGATCACCCATCCAGATGACTCCAGGATGGACACCACCAGCTGAGTATCCAACTATGCCCGATGTAGAGGCTGGGAAGTGATGAGGACGTCCAGGTAGTGCAGCACGCGGACGCCCCTTGGCCTCATCAGAGACATCACCCCCGCCAGCACCTTGGTGAGCACTCTGGGAGCTGAAGAGAGGCCAGATGACAAGGCCACAAATTGGCAGTGTTGATCTTCCAACGTGGATCTAAGGAATCTTGGTGTCCTGAAAACACAAGGATGTGAAAGTAAGCATCTTTGATATTCACAAACGGCATGAAGCCCACGGTTCGCAAGGAGCAATGGCCGAGCGCAGAGTTTCCATGAGGAAGGCGCCTGTACTTGACAAATTGCTGAAGATCTGTGCATCCAGAATGGGCCAGACTGACCCATCTTTTTTGGGAACTGTGAGAAGGTTGGAGTAGGGACCCTTGCCTCTGTCCGTTAAGGGAAATCGGCAAACGACCCCCAAACCCCCCAGACCTTGCACAGCCTGTGCCAGCACCTGAGCAGAAGCAGGGACCAGGAGTACCCGGGGTCCGGTAATCATAGGGGGGGGGGCGCACAGCAAACACCATCTTGTAGCCGGAGGACACTACCTCCTAAATCCACCGGTCTGAGGCGTGGTGCCTCCAGACTTAAGCAAGGTGCCGCAGCCAGGCGGGTGAGGGCACGCCATCATGCTTGAGGGGACTTGGAAGAGGATTTGAGCATAGCCCCCCCCGGAGGAGCAAGGGTGTTGTCTTCTGATCCTGGGACAGGGAGTTGCGCGAGCCCCCACGAAGGACGCCCCTGGTTCCTGTTTAACACCATGGTGGGGGGTGGAAGGGGGGCCCTGGCCCCGAAGGACCCGAGACAGTCGTCTACGCTGGGGTAACTTACCTCTCCTACCAAACAGGTCTAGGCGGGCCCCAAACAGACGCAGCCCTTTAAAGGGGAGCCCGGTAAGGGCCTTCTTCGCAGCATTGTCAGCACCCCACTGTCGCAGCCAGAGCAAGCGACGTATAGCCACCACAAGGGCAGAAGTTCTTGCACACATTCTAATGGTGTCATCCAATGCTAATAGGGTAAATTTTACAAACACATCGCAATTGGAGAGTGCATTAAACACATCCCAAGGGAGATCATCAGGGGCACGATCAAGCATTTTTCTGATGAGGGTTCTAGTGGCCACAGCAGTAATGGCAGAGGCACAGACCGGGCGTAGCGCCGTCCCCGCACATGCAAAGGCGTGGGAGGCCAGCAGGTCAATGCGCCGGTCCTCAGCATCCCGAAGGGTAGTATAGTCAGGGGGAAATATGACAGGGGTGTTAGATAGCCCTATTATCGGGACATCCACCTCGGGGGGGAATGACCAACATTTAACCACGTCAGGGGGAAAGGATACTTGCTATCCCAATCTCCTGGAACCCCTGGAAGTTTACTGGGGCACTCCCATTCCTTGAGCACAAGGGTATGGAAATGTGCCTGCTCTAGAAATTCCAAGCATGATGATGCTGTATGGAAATGCTCCCCTCTTTGCCTGGGAGTCTCACCAGGGGGAGAGATAAACAGAACCTCAAAGATCTTGATCATCCTGGATCCAGGGGTCAGGGCCAGAGTCTTCATGACCCTCCGGTCTCTCATCAGATGAGCCTGAGTCAGAAAAGAGCTCTCCTTCATCAGAAGGGGTATAGCCACACAGTCAGAGACTCCTCAGTTCCCATAGGGAAAACAGTAACATTAGACGTCAAGAGCCACTTCTTATCAGGGCCCTTACGCGCTCGCAAAAATCTGTTCAGCCGTAGGCAGACTAGATGCCAATTCAGGCTGAGAATCCCCACTTGTGTGCGACTCAGCAGGAGTGAGATTTAAGCCAGGGGGATTAGGTGAAGTGAGGCAAGGTGCAGCCACTGGCAGGCCAGATTGCAAAGCCAGCGCTTGCTCAGCACAAGGTACGCAGACCCGTGTCTTGTCAGCATCAGCATGGGGTTGTCCACACGCCATACACCGTCAGTCATGTCCCAGAAGGACCCCGGTCACATTATCCTTAGATGCCTCCATATGGTGATTATTAGGCACAATATGCCAGTAGGGATTGACGCTATAAAGCAACCCTGGATGCCCCAATAACCCGCTAGGGAGTGGGAGTAAATTTACAAGGCCCGCTATCAATTACACCGGGCTGGGAGAAGCCAATGGATTCACTCTCTGAAAGACAAAATGAGAAGAAGGGTGTCAGAACCGAAACACACTACAGTGAATTATAAAGCCGCCCGCGAGGGCACTTACGGACCATGGTAAGTAAGAACGTCACACACACACACGTGCGACCAGACAATATGGCGCCGAGAACCTCGAAGGGCGGGCCAGCGCGAGCCGTGACACGAGGCGCGCCATGCCAGGCCCCGCCTCCCCAAAGAGCGCGAAGTCCAACAGACAAGCAGCCAATGAGGACGCAGAAGCGTCTGAGGTAATGCCGCCGTGGAACATCCAAATGAAGGAAAAGGCGCGCGCGGCGGCAGCCTTAACAGTGTAAAAAGACAAGTCAGCGCGGTGGTTGACACCACATATACCAGTCCAAGCAGACATTACAAAGAGGGCCATAAGCCTGTAATCACAGTACACGGACATCCACACCCCCCCTTCTCTTCCTCCCGAGGGCTACTGGGAGAATGAGGGAGGATGGCGGTCCTTTGTACAGGACCCACCGCTACCGGGGCATGGGACAATAATGCGGGAGGGGCATCCCATAAGGCTCACCATCAGCCTATACCGCCTACCCTTTGGTGGGGGACTGCGGTGGAGCAACGCTCCTTAAGCACACATGGTGCTGCCTCCCTTCACCCGACCAGCGCAGCCCAGGCTGGGAGGCACATCACATCAAGGACGGGTGGGAATAGTTCAACAGGGCCGCAGGCTTTAATAACCCTGCTCACCTGCGACAGAGTGATAATTTCATGTCTTCGCAGTCAGCACTGCAGAGAAATCTGGGGATTTGTGGGAGGTCCCCTGGTATTTGAGGGGCCCGGGAGGAGCCTGTTTTACATGTCTCTGCAGTGCAGCACCATCTGGCGGAGGATAACCCAAGTGTAAGTAATCTATCTGGAGCAGGACGTACTGTATACTAAGAATAATCACATATGCACACAGAAAACCAAGCACCAACATATGCAGCATAAGACATTAAGTGCAGTAATAAAGGTAGCATCCCCAGGCGCTGTGATAACAGCGCAATGTACATATAAATATAATAAAAACCAAGGCCCCGAAGGGCACTCACAATATCCGGCAGAGGAATGGCGTCTATTAGCCAGGAGATCCCCAGGAAGAAGGGCGGGCCAGCGCGAGGCCCCGCCCCCTCCCGGCCCGGGAACTGACAAGCGGTTCCCAGCCAATGGCTGAGAGCCACAAGAAACGCGCCGGAGGAGAGGGGCGGGCCGTAACCAGCGCGCAGAGCGTCAGGCCCCACCCCCTCCTCTGACTGAGGAACAGGAGAGAGAGAAAGAGAGCCAAGCACCCCAGTCACGCTGCGGAGCCGGCCATGAGACAACCGGCCCGCCGCCGCTGCACAATACAGCGAGCGTGCAGGCCGCAGATAACAGTGAAACACATGCACACACACAAAACACCCACACACACGTGCTGGCAGTAGCGAAGTAAAAACAGCGCATGACAGTAACTATAATGGGACAAGATGGAGAGTCAGGCCCCCCCCCCCCTACTATTCGGGAATGGGGAGTAATGGAGGGGAAGCCGAAAGCTACCTATAATAATGTAGCGACGGCATCAATGCGGACAGGGCATCCCACGTCAGGATCACTAACCTGACGACCGCCTACCCCTTGGTGGGGGATTTGCGGTGGAGCATGGCTCCTGTACAAACACCACTAAGGTGTGCCCTACCCTCACCCGGACCTTACAGCCAAGGCTGGGATGGAAATAGGAAAAAAAGTGGCCGGGTGTACACCTGTTACCTGTAAAGGAAAGAGACAGCCATCTTCTTGACTTGCTTCGCCGTCTGCAGAGACTTATCTGGGGAATGTGTGGGAGGTCCCAGGTATTTATGGACCAGGAGGGGCTTCTTTTTCTAGTCATCTCTGCAAAAGTTCGCCCTCTACTGGACCATAACCCACGTGTAATCTGTAAAAATCTTTCCTCAGGCGTCGGACTACTTTGTCCTTATTAAAAATCAAGAAGGGAAGTCTGCAAGACAATGCTGCCAACTCAGAAACCTTGCAGACTGAAGTTATGGCCACTAGGAACTCCACTTTTAGAGTAAAAATGAATAACAGTTATAGGCTCAAAAAGCTTTTTTGTAAAACAGAAAGAACCAAATTGAAATTCCAGACTGGTACCAGAGCCTTTCGAGGAAGACAAACATGAGTTGAGCTGTCCTTGCATGAATATACAGACTAAAGTGTTCTGTGATATCGTATGCCAGAACAGAATGAACAAAGCGAAAATCTGTCCTTTGAGAGTGTTTAAATGTAAGCCATCGTCCAGATCCTTCTGCAGAAATTCTAAAAAGCAAGGGATGGAGAGTTGCTTCCACAAATGTAAGCCCACCATGTTGGGCAGTATATCTTAGCCTTAGAGGCCTTTCCCGGTCCGAATGAAAGTGGCCACTACCTAAGGAGAGAGTCCTGTATTACCCAGAACCTGGGATTCAGTTGCCACACCATCAAAGCCAGTGACTGCAACAAGATAAGAGACAGATCGGCGACAGCCGATCTGGTCTGTATGGTGAAGGAAGGGGTTGTCTGACCACAAACCATTGTCATCTAAGGCATCAAAGATCAACAGCAATGGTTGTGGTACCCTCTAGGACCTTTTTACTTGTAATTGTTTTTACTGAGTATAACAGACATGTCTGACATTTTATGTAAACAGCATAACAAGTACATATGTTTATCAATACATGTATACATTGCTACAAGCGGTCAAGACCCAACTTATTGATATGATATTATTTAGGGATACCACAGTATCGTTCTGCAATTGCATGGGCTTGTTTTCCAAGATCATTAACATAGACTCAGACTCCTGGTGGGTTTTGGCCCACATTAAGTATAACAGGAGATGCAGAACTGCAACCATAAGTTGAAAACAACACCTATACAGGTTTATATGCTCGCCACTGGCAGGCCAAGACTTAGCCCACACAGCCCTTGGGACTGGAGAAATAGCTGAAATCATAGAAGGGGGGTATAACTCACCCCCAACTGGACTCTTGCAGCTATTGTGACAAAGAACAGGGGTTTAACAAGTGTGTGTATGGCATAGTGACAAAGGAGCAGAGTAATATAAGTCTTGTGTGTGGTTTGTTGGATTGTGCTAAGTTTGCCTCACTAATAGTGGCTGCTTAGCTGTGTCTCTGATGAGCAAAGTCATCATCCATGCCAATAATAAAAAAAACTGCTAAAGTGTGTGTGTTGTGTTGCATTGGGAATACGCAAACAAGAAAAAAAAAAGGAATTTGCAGTCTTATTTAAACTTTAGAAACTCCAAAAACACACTTTCTCCTGAAAAAGTTGATTCAGCACCGTTTGTACTCACTTTTTTTGTGAGTTAATTTTTTCTCATGAGTTTTTCTCTTGGTGCAATTCAACATCATATTTAGCTTTGCAAATGTTTTAAAAATACAATTCTGTGAAACTCACCTGCAGAAGTGTTTTTGGATACATCCAGTCCAGGTAGTCCCAATGATGACATATGGATGTTTGCCCCTAGAGGGCGCTCGACTGCAAGATCAAAGATGCAGCTCCTCCCGGCCCCCTATAAAGGCAGGTGTCCCTCTATCATTCCCCAGTGGTTAAAAAGCAGTAGACAAAAAAAAGAGGACAGGCCGGGAGGCCCAAGAAACCATGTTACTTCACATAGCTTCAGCTTGTACTCTAACAAGATTTATGAAAATGTCCAATGAAGAAACAGTGGTGATCACCATAACAGGCAAACAGGAAATAATGAACACAAGGACGGGGTGGGACGACCTGGACTGGATGTATCCAAAAACAATTCTACAGGTGAGTTTCACAGAATTGTATTTTTCCCTACATCCAGTCCAGGTCGTCCCAATGATGACATATGGGACATCCAAAAGCAGTGTCCATTTGGGCAGGATCCCCAGTGCGGAATAGCATGTAGTTTATTTCACTACCGCCTGAAGCACCTTTCGGCCAAAGACAGCATCAGCTGAGGCCCTGACATCCACCTTGTAAAACTTTGTAAAAGTATGAACTGAAGACAAGTTGCGGCCTTACAAACTTGTTCCACCGATGCCTGGTGCTGAAAAGCTCAAGAGGCACCAATAGCTCTGGTAGAATGAGCTGTGATCCAAAAAAGGGGGTTTCTTCCCCTTGGCAGAATATGCTTGTACCACCGCCTGTCTGATCCACTTACTGAGAGTGGACTTGGCTGGAGGCAAACCTTTCCTAGAACCTTCTGTTAGGAAAAAGAGCAAATCCGATTTCCTGAAGGATTCAGTCACAGCCAGGTAATACTTTATGGCCCTGACCACATCCAAGGCATGGAGGGTCCGTTCTTTGGAATTAGCCAGTGCTGGACACAAGGAAGGTAAAACAACTTCCTCATTAAGGTGAAAGGGAGAAACAACCTTAGGTCAGGCTTAAGGCGAAAAACCACCTTATACCTATGCAGCTCATACAAAGCGCGACCAGCTCTGATACACGACGCACCGAGGTGATCGCTACCAAAAAGACCACCTTGAGAGTCAAAATAGACAATGCAGCATCGCACAATGGCTCGAAGGGAGGACCCTGAAGAGCAGAAAGTACTAAATTCAAGTCCGGACATAGGTAACTCCCTGGAAAAAAGTCTTGATCAACCTATGGTTGGCAATGGATCTCTGGAAAAAAATGGCTGAGACCTGACCCTTGAGGGTGCTCAGCTGGAGACCCAAGTCCAAGCCATGTTGTAAAAACTCCAGAGTCCTAGAAATGGAAAATATGCGGCAAGGGAGACCCTTGGTCTCGCACAAAGCAATATAGGCATGCCAAACTCTGTAGTATATCATGGAAGACGATTTCTTCCGAGCCTTTGAGGTTTCAATAGCCAGGCCGTCAAAGCCAGTTACCGTAAATTGGGGTGCCGCAGCAACCCCTGTGTGAGAAGCCCTGGGTCGTCTGGCATGATGTAGTGGTCTATTGACATCTGAACTATGTCCGCAAGCCAACTCCTTCTCGGCCAGTGAGGAGCCAACAGGATGGTTGGCACCCCTTCCTGGGCTATCTTGTGCAGAACTCTGCCCAGGAGCGGAAATGAGAGGGAATGCATACAGAAATTTGAACTCCGTCCAAGGAATCGCCAGAGTGTCTGTCACAATGGCCAGAGGATCTCTTGAGAGGGAGACGAACCTTGGAAGTTTGTGATTGTGTCTGGACGCAAACAGATCCACATCCGGCTGACCCCAGCGGAGACACAGAGCATGAAAGGTCTTGCTGCTGAGAGACCATTCCCCCAGGCGCGAGGCGCTCCTGCTCAGGGAGTCTGCCTCCTGGTTTTCCACCCCGGGAATGTAGACTGCCGAGATGCAGGGAACATTCTCCTCTGCCCAAGTCAGAATCTGGGTCACCTCCTTGAGGTCTCTCTTGCTCCGAGTCCCCCCCCTGGTGATTGATGTAGGCCACAGCCATCTGATTGTCCGAGCGAACCTGGATCGCACAACCCCTTAAAGTGGCTTGAAGCCCAGGGGGGATCGGCTCGGGAATCTATAAGATTACTGGACCGATCAGATCCCTCCCCGCGGGGCATCCGAAATCGGGATGTCCCGCGGGGAGGAACCCCCCAGGAGGCCCACAAACCTTACCTCAGCCCCGTTCCATCGTTTGTGAATGGCCGGCGCAGGCGCGCTCCCTGTTAGAGGGAAGCGCGAGACGCGGCCTCCAGCGCTCAGAGCCGCTAAGCTGCTATGCGCGTCCAAGCGGCTTTGGACGCGCATACCACAGCGGCTCTGAGCGCTGTGATTGGCTGGAGCGGTCACGTGGGAGCATGGTGAGGTGAGTGTTTCTGGGCTTTCGGGGGGGTTTCAGACAGCGGGGTGCCCCACCGAAGTGGACCAAAACCCAGGATAGTCAAAATCCTGGGTTTCGGTCCACTTTAAATGGGAAGTCAAGCGAAGAAGCACCAACCAGATAGCTCTCAGCTTCAAGAGATTTATGGGTATGCGGTTCTCCTGCGAACCCCACTGACCCTGGATCTTCTGAGTCTGCCAAACGCCTCCCCAGCCTGTCAGACTGGCATCCGTGGTAACTATCTCCCAATGGGGAGTCAGAAAGGACTTGTCCACCAGCAGGTTCCGGGAGTCCAACCACCACAAGAGGGACTGCCTGGCCAGGGGGGACAGCGAAAATTCTTGCTCCAGAGATTCCTGCATCCGATTCCAGCCGGTCAGCAGGTTCAATTGTAGAGGGCTCATGTGAAATTGGGCGAAGGGCACTGCCTCGAAGCAAGACGCCATTAGGCCCACCAATCTCATCCACAGACGTACCGACGGCTGCTGACAAGCCAGTAAGGCCTGCACTTGAGACTCAAAACCTTCTGCTGTGGCAGAAAAACCTTGACCTGAGCGGTGTCTATCGTCATTCCTAGGAAGGATCTCACTGTTGAGGGGGTAATAAATGGCTTTGGGTAATTGATTACCCAGCCGAAGGCCTCCAGGGTTGACAACAACATCCGAGTATCGCTCTCGGCCTGCTGAAGGGACTGGGCCGCAATCAGCAAGTCGTCCAGATAGGGCAAAACACGAATGCACTGGTTCCTCAAGATAGCCATGATGCCCGCCAGCACCTTGGTGAAGACACGGGGGCTGAGGATATTCCGAAAGGAAGTGCGACAAACTGGTAATGCTGACCCTTCAGAGCAAACCTCAGGAATTGATGCGCCTGGAAAATCGGGCTGTGCAGATAAGCATCCCTGATGACCACTGGGGTCATGAAGTTATCGGGCCGAAGCGATCTCACCGCCGACTGTAAAGTTTCCATGCGGAAATGTCTGACTCTTACAAACCTGTTGAGACCCTTCAGGTCCAGGATTGGTCTTAACGCTCCGTCCTTCTTGAGAACCGTGAACAGGTTGGAGTAAAAACCCTGACGCCGTTCCTCCCGAGGTACAGGGCAAATCTCACCTAACCGCAGGAGGTGTTGCACAGCCGTTCTCAAGGCCTGGGCCTTTAGCGGGTTTCTGGATATCCGTGAACGGAGGAATTTTGTGGGCGGCCTGGCTGCCAGCTCTATCTTGTAACCAGAGGACACTACCTCCTGAATCCACAGATCTGAGCAAATAGCAGAAGCCGTCCCCCCACCCGGATGGGTGAGGGCGCCCCCTCATGCCTGAGAGGGCTTGGCAGGGGGCTTGGATTTAGCTCCCCAGGAGGGATTGGGCCGGCTGCGGGACCTACCTCTGCCCCAGGTATCTCTGCGGCCACCTGGAAATGAAGAGCCTCTTCCTCCTCGAAAGGAGGAAAATAACACAATTCTGTGATTACTCACCTGTGGAATTGATATTATGAGTATACAGTACGTACTGCTCCAGATACAGTACTTACTATCGGGTATTACTTCGCCAGATGGCGCTGGACTCCAGAGACATCGAAAATAGGCTCCTCCCGGCCCCTCAAATACCCAGGGACCTCCCACAAATCCCCAGCATTGAAAAGCAGTTAACGAGAAGCCAGGAGAATTAAAACAACCCAAACTAGAAACTATAACAATGATAATCACCATACAGGGGATCCAAGATAATGCAAAATCAAGGGTCGGGTGGAGCAGGACGTACTGTATACTCATAATATCAATTCTACAGGTGAGTAATCACAGAATTGTATTATTCTTAGTATACAGTACGCCCTGCTCCAGATATAGTTCTTACTATCGGGACATCCAATTGCAGTGTCCATAAAGTAGGGTAGGATCCCCAAAATTAACAGCAGACAGTTTAGACCACTGCCGCCTGCAAAACCTTTCGGCCAAAAGCAGCATCAGCTGAGGCCCTAGCATCAACCTTGTAAAACTTTGAAAAGGTATGAACAGAAGACCAAGTAGCGGCCTTGCAAACTTGTTCAACAGAAGCCTGGTGCTGAAAAGCCCAAGAGGCACCAATAGCACGCGAAGAATGAGCAGAAAGGCGGAAGGGAGGATTCTTCCCCTTAGCAGAATAGGCCTGAATCACAGCCTGAAGGATCAATTTGCTGATAGTAGACTTGGCAGGAGCCAAACCCTTCCTAGGACCAGAAGGGACTACAAAAAGAGCATCAGTCTTTCTGAAAGGTGCAGTAGCCACCAGATAGTACTTCAGACACCTAACCACATCCAAAGAAGACCCTCTCCTTAGGATTACTAGGATTAGGGCACAAGGAAGGAAGAACAATGTCCTGATTCAAATGAAAGGCGGACACTACCTTAGGCAGAAAATCTGTCTTGAAGCGAAACACCACCTTGTCCTGGTGTCTCTCATAATAGGGGGGCTGAATGGAAAGCGCCGCCAACTTAGACACACGCCTAACAGAGGTGATAGCCACCATAAAAACAACCTTGAGGGTAAGGATGGCCAGGGAAGCATCCTGCACAGGTTCAAAAGGAGCACCCTGCAAGGCTGACAAAACCAAGTTCAAATCCCAAACAGGCACCATAGTCTTACGTGGGGGACACACATGAGTCACCCCCTGGAAAAAAGTCCTAATCAGAGAATGCTGAGCAAAGGACTTCTGGAAGAAAACAGCCAGGGCAGAAACCTGACCTTTTAGAGTACTAAGTTGGAGCCCCATTTCCAACCCATGCTGTAGGAACTCCAGAATCCTGGGAATAGAGAAGACACGACAGGGAAGAGACTTAGACTCACACCAGTCAATGTAAGCACGCCAAACCCTGCAATAATACAATTCTGTGAAATACTCACCTATAGAATTGGTATTATGAGTATACAGTACGTCCTGCTCCAGATAGATTACTTACACTTGGGTTATCCTCCGCCAGATGGCGCTGCACTGCAGAGACAGGCTCCTCCCGGCCCCTCAAATACCCGGGGACCTCCCACAAATCCCCAGCATTGAAAAGCAGTGAACAAGAAGCCGGGAGAATTTAACCACCCAAACTGGTAACTATAACAATGATAACAATCACCATACAGTGGATCCAGAATAATGCAAAACCAAGGGTGGGGTGGAGCAGGACTTACTGTATACTCATAATACCAATTCTACAGGTGAGTATTTCACAGAATTGTATTATTCTTAGTATACAGTACGTCCTGCTCCAGATAGATTACTTACACTTGGGACATCCAATAGCAGTGTCCATAAAGTAGGGTGGGATCACCAACAAAGAAGGTGACATCAGACAGTTTAAACCACTGCCGCCTGCAAAACCTTGCGGCCAAAAACAGCATTAGCTGAGGCCCTAACATCAACCTTGTAAAACTTTGAAAAGGTATGAACAGAAGACCAAGCAGCAGCCTTGCAAACTTGTTCAACAGAAGCCTGGTGCTGGAAGGCCCAAGAGGCACCAATAGCACGAGTAGAATGAGCAGTAAGGCGGAAGGGAGGATTCTTCCCCTTAGCAGAATAGGCCTGAATCACAGCCTGGCGAATCCATTTGCTAATAGTATACTTGGCAGGAGCCAAATCCTTCCTGGGCCCAGAATGGACCACAAAAAGAGCATCAGTTTTCCTGAAGGACGCAGTGACTACCAGGTAATACTTCAGACACCTGACCACATCCAAGGAATGCAGAACCCTTTCCTTAGCGTTGCTAGGATTAGGGCACAATGAGGGAAGAACAATATCTTGATTTAAATGAAAAGCAGACACCACCTTAGGCAGAAAGCCTGGCTTAAAGCGGAACACCACCTTGTCCTGGTGTGTCTCATAGTATGGGGGCTGAATAGACAGAGCCGCCAACTCAGACACACGCCTGACCGAAGTAATGGCCACCAGAAAGACAACCTTGAGGGTAAGCACAGCCAGAGCAGCAACCTGTATAGGTTCAAAGGGAGCACCCTGCAAGGGAGACAAAACCAAGTTCAATTCCCAAACAGGGACCATAGGTTTACGTGGGGGACGCACATGAGTAACCCCCTGGAAGAAGGTCTGAACCAAAGAAAGCTGAGCAAAAGACTTCTGAAAGAAAACAGACAGGGCAGAAACCTGACCCTTCAGAGTACTGAGTTGGAGTCCCGACTCCAATCCATGCTGTAAGAACTCCAGAACCCTGGGAACTGAAAACACCCAACAGGGAAGAGACCTAGACTCACACCAATCAATGTAGGTATGCCATACCCTGTAATAGATGGAAGAAGAAGTTTTCTTCCTAGCCTTCACCATGGTATCAACCACCGAGGCAGACAAACCTTTCTCCATCAAGATGGAGGTTTCAGCAGCCAGGCCGTCAAAGCCAGAGTTTGTAAATTGGGATGGCGTAAGGCGCCCTGAGTGAGCAGATCTGGCACCCCTGGCAGAAGGTACTGGTCTACTGCCATCTGCACCACGTCTGCGAACCACACTCTTCTAGGCCGCCTGGGAGCCATCAGAATTGCTGGCACCCCCTCCAGAGCAATCTTGCGCCGAACCCTGAATGGAGGAAAGACATACAGGAACTGAATGTCCTGCCATGACAGTGCTAAAGCATCCGAGGTCAAGGCCAGAGGATCCTGGGACAGGGAGACAAAGGCCGGGAGCTTGTGATTGTGACGGGACGCAAACAGATCCACATCTGGTTGGCCCCAACGGTGGCAAAGAGATTGGAACACCCTGTTGCAGAGGGACCATTCTCCCTGGTGAGAGGTCCCCCTACTCAGAGGGTCTGCCAGCGGAATTTTCACCCCCGGAATGTACACCACTGATATGCAGGGAACATTGTTTTCCACCCAGGTCAGAATCAGAAACACTACCTGGAGGGCCCTCTTGCTCCGGGTCCCTCCCTGATGATTAATGTAGGCAACTGCCGTCTGGTTGTCCGAGCGCCCCTGAACAGGCAGGCCCTGAAGATGAGTAGTCAAGCGAGCCAGAACTAACCTGAGCGCTCGCAGCTCCAAGACATTGATAGGAGTGTGGGCCTCCTGAGGGCCCCACCTCCCAGGAAGGGGCAAGAAAGGATCTGCCCCCCAACAGGTTCCATGAGTCCATCCACCCCAAGAGGGACCTCCTGACCAGGGGGAATGCACACAGACCCTGTCCAGGGACGCTGGGTCCTTGTCCCATACAGACAATAGGTGAAGTTGCAGAGGCCTCAAGTGGAACTGAGCCCAAGGAACTGCTGCGAAGCACGCCACCATCAGGCCCACCAGCTGCATCCCCTGCCTAATGGAGGGATGGGGACAAGCTAGGAGGGACTGAGCCTGTGCAAACAGATTGTCCACCTTCTGCTGAGGCAGGAAGATCCTTACCTGAACTGTATCCAGATTCATTCCTAGGAATGGAGTTACCAAGGAAGGGGACAGTGAGGACTTGGGGTGGTTGATCACCCATCCAAATGACTCCAGAATGGGCACCACCAGCTGAGTATCCAATTCTGCCTGATGTAGAGACTGGGAAGTGATGAGGATGTCGTCCAGATAGGGAAGCACGCTGACACCCTGACATCTGAGTAGAGACATCCCGCCAGCCAGCACTTTGGTGAACACCCTGGGAGCTGAAGTGAGACCGAAGCCAAGGCCACAACTTGGTAATTTTGAACCATCAGAGCGAACCTGAGGAACTTGTGATGACCTGGGAACACAGGAATATGAAGGTAAGCATCTTTGATGTCCACAGAAGTCATGAAATCCCCTTGCGCAGGGAACTGATGGCAGAGCGCAGAGTCTCCATGCAAAAGCGCCTGCCCCTGACAAATCCTGTTGAGAATCTTTAAGCCCAGGATGGGCCTGACAGAACCATCTTTTTTGGGGTACTGTGAATAGGTTGGATTAAAAACCGCTTGCCCTCTTACTCTTAAAGGCACCTGGCAGATGACCCCAAGACCCAGAAGGCCTTGCACGGCCTGCGCCAACACCTGAGCTGAGACAGGGTCCTGGGGGATCTGGGACCTGATGAATCTTGGGGGAGGCCGCACAGCAAACTCTATCTTGTAACCGGAGGACACTACCTCCTGAATCCACCGGTCTGAGAGTTACCAAGGAAGGGGACAGTGAGGACTTGGGGTGGTTGATCACCCATCCAAATGACTCCAGAATGGGCACCACCAGCTGAGTATCCAATTCTGCCTGATGTAGAGACTGGGAAGTGATGAGGATGTCGTCCAGATAGGGAAGCACGCTGACACCCTGACATCTGAGTAGAGACATCCCGCCAGCCAGCACTTTGGTGAACACCCTGGGAGCTGAAGTGAGACCGAAGCCAAGGCCACAACTTGGTAATTTTGAACCATCAGAGCGAACCTGAGGAACTTGTGATGACCTGGGAACGCAGGAATATGAAGGTAAGCATCTTCGATGTCCACAGAAGTCATGAAATCCCCTTGCGCAGGGAACTGACGGTAGAGCGCAGAGTCTCCATGCGAAAGCGCCTGCCCCTGACAAATCCTGTTGAGAATCTTTAAGCCCAGGATGGGTCTGACAGAACCATCTTTTTTGGGGTACTGTGAATAGGTTGGATTAAAAACCGCTTGCCCTCTTACTCTTAAAGGCACCTGGCAGATGACCCCAAGACCCAGAAGGCCTTGCACGGCCTGCGCCAACACCTGAGCTGAAACAGGGTCCTGGGGGATCCGGGACCTGATGAATCTTGGGGGAGGCCGCACAGCAAACTATCTTGTAACCGGAGGACACTACCTCCTGAATCCACCGGTCTGAGACGTGATGCCTCCAGACGTGAGCAAAGTGCTGCAGCCGTCGCCCCACCCTGACGGGCGAGGGCGCCCCATCATGCCTGAGGGGGCTTGGGAGAGGATTTGGGCTTAGCCCCCCAGGAGGAGCCAGGACGTCGTCCTCTGCTCCTGTGCCAGGAATCTGCACGAGCCCCCGCGAAGGACACCCCTTTTCCTTGTTTAGCACCACGGTAGGGGAGTGAAGGGGAGCCCTGGCCCCGAAAGGGCAGAGACTGCCGTTTGCGCTGGGGTAACTTACCTCCCTTAGCAAAAAGGTCTAGGCGGTCCCCAAACAGGCGTAGCCCCTTAAATGGAAGCCCAGTGAGGGCCTTCTTTGCAGCATTGTCAGCAGCCCACTGGCGCAGCCAAACCGCACGGCGTATAGCTACCACCAAGGCAGAAGTTCTCGCACACATCCTAATGGCATCATCCAAGGCAGATAGGATAAAGTTTACAAACACATCACAGTTAGACAGTGCATTAAACACATCAGGTAGCAAATCATCAGGAGCACCGTCAAGTACACTTCTGATCAGGGACCTGAGCACCACAGATGTAATGGCCGAGGCGCAAACCGGGCAAAGCGCCGTCCCCACAAATGCAAAGGCATGGCACGCCAATTGGTCAATGCGCCGGTCCTCGGCATCCTGCAGAGTAGTAGAGTCAGGGGAGTGCATAACAGAGGTGTTAGACAGCCCTAGAATAGGAGCATCCACCTCGGGAGGGCATGACCAGCACTTGACCATATCAGCAGGAAAGGGGTACTTTCTGTCCCAACTCTTAGGTATACCGGGAAGTCTACTGGGACGTTCCCACTCCTTAAGCACGAGATTATTGAAATGGGTTTGCTCAGGAAATTCCAAACGAGCCTTAGCAGTATGAAAAAGCTCACCCCTTTGCCTCGGAGTCGCAACAGGGGGAGAGATGGACAGAACCTCAAAAATCTGAACCAGCTGTCAGTATCATCCGGGGCCCAGGAGTCAGAGCCAGAATCGTCATGACCCCTGGGTCTCTCAACAGATGATCCTGAATCAGAAAACAGCTCCCCTTCGTCCGAGGGGGTATAGCCACATAGATGCAACAACTCATCAGAATCATAGGGAAAAGAGTGGCATCAGGGGTTAAGTGACGCTTTTTAGCAGTGGCCTTACGCGCTAAAGTATTAGCAATCAATTTTTCAACACTGGCCAGTCTAGCAGACACATCAGGCTGAGAATCCCCGCTTGTATGCAATTCAATGGGGGTGAGACTCAAGCTTGGGGGAGTAGGTGAAGTGAGACGAGGTGCAGGCCCAGCCACAGGAGGGGCGGATTGCAACGTTAGCACCTGCTGTGCGCAAGGAACACAGACCCGTGCATTGTCACCGCTAATAGGTGAGACCCCACAAGCTACACACAGCCAGGCTTGTCCCGAAGGAACCCCGGTCACATTATCTTGAGATGCCTCCATATGGTGATTATTAGGTACAATATGCCAGTAGGGATTGACGCTATAAAGCAACCCTGGATGCCCCAATGAACCGCTAGGGAAGTGGGAGTAATTATACAAGGCCCAACTATCAATTACACCGGGCCGGGAGAAGCCAATGGATTCACCCATCTGAAAGACACAATGGGAAGAAGGGGTGTCAGAACCAAACACACTAAAATGAGTATGAAGCCGCCCGCGAGGGCACATACGGACCGCGGTAAGTAGAACCGTCACACACGCGCGTGCGACCTGACAAAATGGCGCCGAGAGTACCTCGAAGGGCGGGCCAGAGCGAGCCGTGATGCAGAGTGCACCAATCCAGGCCCCGCCCCCCCCGAAGAGCGCGAAGCCCACAGACAAGCAGCCAATGAGAACGCAGAAGCGTCTGAGGTAACGCCGCCGCCGCCCGGCGTGGAACATCCGAATGAAGGAAAAGACGTGCGCGGCGGCGCCATTTACAATAGTAAAAAGACAAGTCAGCGCGGCGGCTGACACCACATATACTAGTCAAAAAACATGACAAAAAGCCGTATGCACGAATCACGATACACGCTCACCCACACCCCCCCCTTCTTCCCCCCCCCCCCCGAAGGCTACAGGGAGAATGAGGGAGGATGGCGGCCCTCTGAACAGGACCCACGGCTACACGGGGCATGGGACGATAATGCGGGAGGGGCATCCCATAAAGGCTCACCATCAGCCTATACCGCCTACCCTTTGGTGGGGGATTGCGGTGGAGCAGCGCTCCTTAAGCACACATGGTGCTGCCTACCTTCACCCGACCAGCGCAGCCCAGGCTGGGAGGCACATCACATGAGGAACGGGTGGGAATAGTCCAACAGGGCCGCAGGCTAATAGCCCCGCTCACCTGCGAGAGAGTGATAATTTCATGTCTTCGCAGTAAGCACTGCAGAGAAATCTGGGGATTTGTGGGAGGTCCCCGGGTATTTGAGGGGCCGGGAGGAGCCTGTTTTACATGTATCTGCAGTGCAGCGCCATCTGGTGGAGGATAACCCAAATGTAAGTAATCTATCTGGAGCAGGACGTACTGTATACTAAGAATAAATAGAAGAAGACGACTTCTTCCTAGCCTTAATCAAGGTATCCACAACCGAGGAAGACGGCCCTTTCTCCATCAAGATGGAGCCAGGCCGTCAAAGCCAGAGTTTGTAAATTGGGATGGCGTAGTGAGCAGGTCTGGCACCACGGGCAGAGTGTATTGATCTACTGCCAGTTGCACCACGTCTGCGAACCACACTGGGGGCCACCATAATTGCTGGCACCCCTTCCAGAGCAATCTTGCGCAGAACCCTGCCCAGCAGGGGGAATGGAGGGAAGACATACAGAAACTGAAAGTCCTGCCATGACATTGCTAGAGCATCCATGGTCAAGGCCAGAGGATCCTGGGATAGGGAGACAAAGGCCAGTAGCTTGTGATTGTGACGGGATGCAAACAGATCCACATCTGGTTGGCCCCAACGGTGACACAGAGATTGAAACACCCTGCTGCATAGGGACCATTCTCCCTGGCGAGAGGTCCCCCTGCTCAAAGAGTCTGCCAGGAGATTTTCCACCCCCGGGATGTACACAGCTGATATGCAGGGAACATTGGTCTCCGCCCAGGTCAGGATCAGAGACACTTCCTGGAGGGCCCTCTTGCTCCGGGTCCCTCCCTGATGATTGATGTAGGCCACTGCCGTCTGGTTGTCCGAGCGCACCTGAACAGGCAGGCCCCGAAGGCGAGTAGTCAACTGAGCCAGAACTAACCTGATCGCCCGCAGTTCCAAGACATTGATAGGTGTGTGGGCCTCCTGAGGATCCCACCTCCCCTGGAACGGCTGAAACCCCCCCAACCTGACAGACTGGCATCCGTGGTGACCGTCTCCCAGGAAGGGGTAGGAAGGATATGCACCCCAACAGGTTCCTTGAGTCCATCCACCACAAGAGGGACCTCCTGACCAGGGGGGAGAGCACACAGACCCTGTCCAGGGACGCTGGGTCCTTGTCCCATACTGACAAGAGGTGGCGTTTCAGAGGCCTCAAGTGGAACTGAGCATAAGGGACTGCCTCGAGGCATGCCACCATCAGGCCCACCAGCTGCATTCCCTGCCTGATGGAGGGATGATGACAAGATAGCAGGAACTGGACCTGTGCAATCAGACCGTCCACCTTCTGTTGAGGGAGGAAAATCCTTGCCTGAACTGTATCCAGATTCATTCCTAGGAATGGAATCACCAAGGAGGGGGACAGTGAGGACTTGGGGTGGTTGATCACCCATCCAAATGACTCCAGGGTGGACACCATCAGCTGAGTATCCAATTCTGCCAGATGTAGAGATTGGGAGGTGATGAGAATGTTGTCCAGATAAGGTAGCACGCGGACGCCCTAAAACCTGAGCAGAGACATCACGCCCGCCAGCACCTTGGTGAACACCCTGGGAGCTGAGGTGAGACCAAAGGGCAATGCCACAAACTGTTGATCCTCCAGAGTGAACCTGAGGAACCTTTGATGACCTGGAAATACAGGAATATGAAGGTAAGCATCTTTGATGTCCACAGAAGTCATGAAATCCCCTGGGCGCAGGGAACTGATGGCAGAGCACAGAGTTTCCATGCGAAAGCGCCTGCTCCTGACAAATTTGTTGAGGATCTTTAAGTCCAGGATGGGCCTGACTGAACCATCCTTTTTGGGAACTATGAATAGGTTGGAATAGAAAACCTTGCCCATTTCTCTTAAAGGGAACTTGCAGATGACCCCCAGCTACAGGAGGCCTTGCACTGCCTGCACCAGCTCCTGGGCTAACACAGGGTCCTGAGGAATCCGGAGGACACTACCTCCTGAATCCACCGGTCTGAGACATGAAGCCTCAGGATGTGAGCGAAGTGCTGAAGCCGTCCCCCCACTCGGATGGGTGAGGGCGCCCCATCATGTCTGAGGGGGCTTGGGAGAGGATTTTGCCTTGGGGCCCCAGGACGCCCACGTCCTCTGCCCCTACCCCAGAAGTCTCCCTGGGCCCCAGTAAAGGAAACCCCCCTCCCTTGTCTAGCACCACGGTAGGGGGAGGAGAAGGAGCCCTGACCCCGAAAGGGCCGAGATTGCCGCCTGCGCTGGGGTAACCTGCCGCCCTTAGCAAAAAGGTCCAGGCGGTCCCCAAACAGGCGTAGCCCTTTGAAGGGAAACCCAGTGAGGGCCTTCTTGGCAGCGTTGTCAGCAGCCCACTGGCGTAGCCAAACCTAGCAGCGTATAGCCATCACAAGGGCAGATGTCCTGGCACACATTCTAATGGTGTCATCCAAGGCAGAGAGGACAAAATTTACAAAACATCACAACTGGAGAGTGCATTGAACACCTCACAAGGCAAATCATCAGGGGCACTATCAAGAATATTTCCACAGCGGTAATGGCAGAAGCACAGACCGGGCGCAGCGCCGTCCCCGCACATGCAAAACCATGGGACGCCAGCTGGTCAATGTGCCGGTCCTCAGCATCCCGCAGGGTAGTAGAGTCAGGGAAATGCATGACAGAGGTGTTAGATAACCCTAGGACCGGGGCATCCACCTCGGGAGGGGATGACCAACATTTTACCACATCAGCAGGAAAGGGATACTTCCTATCCCAACTTTTAGGTACCCCGGGAAGTCTACTGGGGCGCTCCCATTCCTTGAGCACAAGGTTATTGAAATGTGCTTGCTCGGGAAATGCCAAACGTGATTTAGCTGTATGGAACAGTTCCCCCCTTTGCCTGGGAGCCGCAACAGAGGGAGAAATGGACAGAACCTCAAAAATCTGGGTCAGCAATCTGTCAGTGTCATCCAGGGTCCAGGGGTCAGAGCCAGAATCGTCATGACCCCTTGGCCTCTCATCAGATGACCCTGTGTCAGAGAAAAGCTCCCCTTCATCCGAAGGGGCATAGCCACAAAGATCCCAAAACTCCTCAGTTCTCAGGAAAAAGAGTGACATTAGGCGTTAAGTGCCGCTTTTTAGCAGGGGCCTTACGTGCCAAGGTATTAGCAATCAACTTCTCAACAGTAGCCAGTCTAGAAGACACATCATGCTGAGAATCCCCACTTGTATGCAACTCAGTAGGAGTGAGATTTAAGCTTGGGGGGGTAGGTGAAGTGATACGAGGTGCAGGCCCAGCCACTGGAAGGCCAGATTGTAGTGCAAGCACCTGCTCAGCACAGGGTACACAGACCCGCGCCTTGTCAGCGTCAGCATGAGGCTGCCCACACGCTACACACAGCCGGGCTTGTCCCGAAGGAGCCCCGGTCACATTATCCTGAGATGCCTCCATATGGTGATTTTAGCGGCGCTATAGGCCGATAGGGATTAATGCTATAAAGCAACCCTGGATGCCCCAATAACCCGCTAGGGAGTGGGAGTAATTACATTAGGCCTGTACAAGTTAGCAAACTAAAAGCCAATGGATTCGCCCACCTGAAAGACATAATAAAAGGGGCCCGTAAGCAGACAGTAATTAAAATGACATAATAAAGCCGCCCGCGAGGGCACTTACGGACCACGGTAGGTAGGGGTCCGTCGTGCATAAGCCAACCAAGCAGACAAAGATGGCGTCAGTATACCTCGAGGGGCGGGCCGGTATCAGAAATGACGCGGAATGCGCCATAGGTGGGCCCCGCCCTCCCGAAGAGCGCGATGCCAGCACATGACAAGCAGCCAATGACGGTGCGCCGGCGCCTGAGGTAACGCCGCCGCCAAGCACGGAACATAGTGACCGGAAAGGTGCGCAGCGGTGGTAATTTTAAATACAGTCATAGTAAAGCAAGACACCACGGCGGCTGACACAAGGCAAATGAAATCAAGTATAAGTCTAATAGCCCCGCTCACCTGCGAGTAGAGAGAGCCATTTCTCGTCCTTAGCAGTCCAGACTGCAGAGAAAATCTGGGGATTTGTGGGAGGCCCCTGGGTATTTGAGGGGCAGGGAGGAGCCTATTTTCGATGTCTCTGCAGTCCAGCGCCACCTGGCGGAGTAATACCCGATAGTAAGTACTATATCTGGAGCAGGACGTACTGTATACTAAGAATATGGGTGCATATTTGAACAAAGCCCTGGTTAGCAGTGTTAAATTCTGTGGCTGGGGGGGTTGAGCTTCAGCTGCGGGAGGGCTAGTCATGCAGAATCCGCATGCACAGCATGCGAGCTGGCAGTGTGCTTCTACTTTGCTTGGACCAACTCGTACAGCTGCATGACTTGTGAGCTGTACAAGACAAAGTCTCTGGCAACCGCTTATGACATTGCTATAACATGACGTCTGTGTCATACAATACTCGCACTTTGCGTACAGAAACTTGTGGAGGCTTATGCAGCTGCCAGGCTTGTGACTTATAAGTAAGATGCCTAATCCCATGCTCTGCACCTGGTGCGGCCATTGCCCCGGCCATATATTTTGATTAATGACACCCCATGGAATATTGGGCAGGGGGTTCCCTGGAGTCCCCTTCCACCTAAGTTTTTTGTCTGACTGTTAGGGGGTTCTTGGGGCGTCCGCACACTGCCTGTTGTGGGGTGACTGGGGATGTTCTGCACACTTTCTGTTATAGGGCGATTGGGAGGGAGTCTGCACACTGCCTGTTATTGGGGGGGGGGGGAAATGCACACTGCCTGTTATCGGTTTCTTGGAGGGGGGGTTCTGCCACACTGCCTGCTATTAGGTTCTGGGGCCTGATCATAATAGAGCAAGTCATGCTAAGGATTGTGAACACATAGTATTGAGTGGACCAAAAAACACAAATAAATGCAGGTGATCAGTCCTATAACAAACAAGGAAGAAGAGAAAAGATAAAGCACAGAACAGTAAAATGAAATAGGAAAGAAAGGAGAGGAAAGGAAAGGTGAGAGACAGTGAGCAGCAGCAGCATTTAGCCCACTGGCCTTATAGCAACTGCTGCAGTGAACTTGCTCCTGCTTTTTTCAAGCTCTGTAAACAGAGGGAACGTGTGTGTGTGAGTGTGTGTGTGTGAGGTGTTGCTTCCAAGCAAACATTGCTTATTAGATGAGAGGCTGTGTATGTGCCATGGGATGGGCAAAGGTATGTTTTTACAGGCAAACTGGGGGGGGGGGGTTTATATAGCGGGGCATCCGAAGTCTGAATACCCCCAGGCCAAGAAATGAATAGTAAAAAGTTAAAAAGAAGAATTCATGGAAAAGAATAAGAAAGAAAAAATGTGAAATTGAAAGATAACGGTAACGGAAAAGAAAAACTGTAAAAATAATAAATGTGGAGAGCAACAAAATGAGAGCAACAGCATACATTGCATTTCATTAACTGCTTTAAACACATGACAACTTTTTTTTTTACATCTGACATCTCACCCGAAATTCGTGATTGTGATATTTTAAAGAATTTGATTGCGTTCCCCGAGGTTGGCCAGGAGGTCATATACTTAAAAAGATTATATGAGCCCTTCACCATACATAACTCAATAGTGAATCTAGTGAAAAAGAGGATTATAGAAGAAGGGCTTGAGAATTATCTTGCTGTAATAAGTTTGGTTTGATTTTTGTTGTTTAGGTGTGTGGTGTCACTAAGCTTAGTTGGTGTCACCCTTATTGAAGGGCTTTTAGAAAGAATTGGTAATTATTTAAATGAAAAATGTATATACAAATAATTTCACTTCACTGGAGAAAACATTTAAAGCAATTTAAAGTATCAGAGGCAAGGGTATACGTCTCAGAATTATATTTTTCATTGTATTTGCTTTCATTACACATTCATTGCTAAAGTTAAGTTGATCAAATATCCATATACGTGTGTGTGTCTTTGTAAGATAATATTTTCGCGTGTGGTGGTACTTTCATTTTCGTTCTATATCTGCCTTTTTTGGCGGAAAATGCTTCCAATGATATTTCTCAAATGCCCTGTAAGTAAAAAGAAAAGTGGAAAGACATGTTGGATTAGAACCCATTTCCTTGTAGCACTTCCCTTGGGCCCAGATCGTCAATAACTTGTTTTAGTCTGGGTCCTAGGTACCTTGTGTACAGTATAAGGTAATTAAACTGGATCTTCACCCTGAATAAGAGCATATCTTTTATTTTTCCTGCACACTGTACACAAAGATTCCCCTCATTAAAAATCATCCTACTTGCACCTACTGCATTTTGTAAGACTTCCAAGATGGCGGCCCATGGAGTGTCAGGCTGCTTGCAAACAGGAAGTGTCTTCTGACTGTGTCACTCTGCATTCTGGGCTTGCTGACCTTTTCCTGACCCCAGCATTACTGTGCAAAGCAAAGCTATAACCCGCCCCCTTGCACCTTTCCTCTCCTCAGTATGTGATGCTACTGAGCCAAGATGGCAGCGCCCATAACCTAGAGTGCTGAACAAAGTTGCAGGCCAGTGAGGGAAAGAATAAAAAGTAACTAAAAACATTAGACATATTAATTTTGGATGCTGCAGTTTTTTAAGGGTTTGGGCTTTTCATTAAATTATGCTAAATGTCTGCTTTAAGTTTTATTTTGCTGAAAGTAACTGCTTCTATTGGTGGGGCCAGCGAGTATTGCATATGTAATTCCTAAAAGTGCGCACACGCGTGTGTGTGTGTGTGTGTGTGTGTACACACACGTGTTTCTAATGGGTAAAAGGGTGAGTGCAGTACATATAAAGCATTGGAAAAATAAAAGCATTATGAGCAGAGGAACAGAATGGAAACAGAAGGAAGTCAAAGCCTTTCCAAGTCTATCCAATATGGTAGTAACAGAAGTACAAAAATATTGCTTGCCATGGTACAGTTCATGCAATAATGTTGCCATATATACTTGTTTTTCACTTGTAGCTGGCAATTGAGACAATACAACTTTTAAGGGAAAATGTTTTTTTTAGTATCCAGCATTGCACAGCAGCTTCGACAACACAATAAAAAAAACAGTCTGAGGGCTCATGTAGAAAAGCTTCAAAATAACATTTGCGTTGTGTAGCTTTACATTTGCGTTTTTAGTTAGCAAAAATACAATTATGTGATTACAGGCGTAGTCCTTTGAAGGGAAAACCAGTGAGGGCTTTCTTGGCAGCGTTGTCAGCAACCCACTGGCGCAGCCAAACCGAGCGGCGTATAGCCACCACAAGGGCAGAGGTTCTGCCACACATTCTAATGGCATCATCCAAGGCAGAGAGGACATAAGTCACAAAAACCTCACAACGAGAGAGTGCATTAAACTCCTCACTAGACACATCATCAGGGGCACCATCAAGGATACTCCTAAGCAGGGTCCTAATATCCACAGCCGTAATGGCAGAGGCACAGACCGGGCGCAGCGCCGTCCCCACACATGCACAGGCATGGGATGCGCCAAAGTATTAGCAAGCAACTTCTCAACACTAGCCAGTCTAGAAGACACATCAGGCTGAGAATCCCCACTAGTATGCAACTCAATGGGAGTCAAATTTAAGCTTGGGGGGGTAGGTGAAGCCATACGAGGCGCAGGCCCAGCCACTGGTAAACCAGGCTGCAGCGCAAGCACCTGCTGGGCACAAGGTACACAGACCCGCACATTGTCAGCACTAGTAAGGGGACACCCCACAAGCTACACACAGCCGGGCTTGTCCCGAAGGAACCCCGAGCACATTATCCTGAGACGCCTCCATATGGTGATTATAGCGGCACAATAGGCCGATAGGGATTCATGCTATAAAAGCAACCCGGGATGCCCCAATAGCCCGCTAGGGAAGTGGGAGTAATTTACACACTGGGCCTCAAGTTAAATAACTAAATAGAGAGAGTAGGGCCGGGAGAAACCAATAGAGGTTGGCCCGTCTGAAAGACATAAGCGAAAAGAGCCCCATAAGTGATATGTAAATGACATAGGGTAAATAAAGCCGCCCGCGAGGGCACTCACGGACCACGGTAGGTAGATGCCAGTCACGCAGCAGCCTGATCCATAGAAAATGGCGCCGGGTATACCTCGAGGGGACAGTGACGCGGAATCCCAATCCCAAACCCCCCCCCCCCGAGAGCTACAAGGGAGAGCGAGGGAGGGCAGCGGCCGCTTAACATAGGGCCCACCGATAGACAGGAGCAAGGGGCAATAGGGTGCCTATACCGCCTACCCTTTGGTGGGGGATTGCAGTGGAGCAGCGCTCCTAAGCACCTGACAGTGGTGCTGCCTACCATCACCCAACCAGCGCAGCCAAGGCTGGGAGGCACATTAACAATGGAATGGGTGGAAATAGTCCTACAGGGCCGCAGGCTAATAGCCCCGCTCACCTGCGAGAAGAGAGAGCCATCTTCTTGTCCTTTGCAGTCCAGACTGCAGAGAAGATCTGGGGATTGTGGGAGGTCCCTGGGTATTTGAGGGGTCGGGAGGAGCCAATTTTCGATGTCTCTGCAGTCCAGCACCATCTGGCAGAGGTAATCCCATGTGTAATGAATCTTATCTGGAGCAGGACGTACTGTATACTAAGAATAATCAATTTAAAGGTATTTTGTATGGTGAAGTGTGGATAAGGCTTTGGTATTTAAAACTTACCAGTTAGCAGTATATGCATAGCAGCGATTTATCATAGCATGTAACATACCATCAGTTTATTAGAGTATACCATACCAGTTGTTTAACATAAAATAGAACACACAGTACCAGTGGTTTATCACATAGTATAACATATCAGTGAGAAATTGTTATATGGGCCTTACAGAATCCCAAGAACATTAAGAAGCAAGGCACAAGTTGCTTAGCTGTGCTCCTGCAACAAATGCTTCAGTCACTGAAATTACACCAGAATCAAGATGCAGACAAGGTGCAGTCTGCACAAGAAAAGAGCAAAGACTGTGTATCAGTCTTCTGTTCTCATTTTGTTTCTGTATTCATCTACCAAAGGTCCTTTTCAAGGTCACTTAAGGGCACTTTGATTTAAAAAAAAAAAAAAAAAAAAAAAAAGGCAGCATACCCCGTTTCCTCGAAACAATCCCTACCCTGAAAATAAGCCCTAGTAAGATTGTTCAGCATTTTGCTAATGCATAAAACATAAATCCTACCCCAAAAATAAGCCCTAGTTACAATTCATAATCCAGCAGCCGGGCTACAGCAGTAGGATGGAAGAAGCTGTAAAGGAGAGTGAGGACACATCAAGTTACACAGGTAAGCTTGTCTGTCAGGAGTGAAATGTATGATCTTGCTGGCTCTACCTCAGCCTGCCGCCATGCCGGGCACTTGGCCGAAACCCCCTGCTGCCAGCCGGCACATATATCTCTCCAGAGCCCTTCTATAATCCATCTTTCCTTCCATTCAGGGTTTAGCAAGTAGTATTTCAGCTTGGGATTAGTAGTACAGTTGCAGGATAAAAATTCATGAATAATTCTCCCATTACTAATTCAGACAGTCATGGCATTGTTAGGCAATTTTTAGCTGCCGCTGGTAAGCAGGGCCTCAGGATTGTAATACATTTAATACACGTGCACAGATCCTCGCTGTTACACATCCTGACTGTGACCTCATTCAAAGTCAGCCCAGGTAAACACTTGACTGGATTGACAGGAGGAAGTGTCAATATACTGACTGCATGCAACATCATCTATAAAAGCCATATAAAGTTTATGAAACTTTACCAGACAACAGGCAATGGTTTATTTTATCTGAAACTAAACTAAAGCCCAAGTGATTATTAATGAAGTTTGTGTTACCTTTGCATCACATTCCTACTGGAATTTATGTTAATTGTCCACAGCCTCTGTTTTTAAGTCACAAAGAAGCATAACATTTAAAAACTTTAAGAGGCATTACAGACATCACATCTGTCATTTTATAGTAATGTATTTTCCTTTGTACCAAAAAGTCTAATAGTAGTATCCTGCAACAGCAGGGGTTGGAGAGATACTCATTGCACCCACCTACATTTAGCTTTGGGGTAAGCTCTGCCATACCGCTAAAACAAGGGCATAAAGGCATAGCTGTATGCGTGAATTGTCTGGAAATGGATTAAACAAGAAAATCCCCTATGCCCTGGGTTTTAGTAAAGCAAGTAACCCACATTTTTGTAAAACACATTTTTGTAGAAACTACAAAAGCGGTTTTAAAGTTATTACAATAGAAATTGCAGTCTTCATAATAATTCTCTATAGACTATTTCACAAATCAAAATGGTGTATGGGTGCCAATTTTACACTAACAAGAGCTTTGAGGTTAAAAAAGATTTTCAACCATATGGGCTACTTGATGAGTTTGCTTCATCTGCTCACCACCATGGTAAAAAGTCACTAAGTTACTATATACAGTTTTCTTTTTCGATGCTTAAAGTGCTACTGCAGGCAAAGGTTAATTGTTACACCATTGCATCTGGCTACATTTGGCACTGTCCTAAACGTTTTCTGTTTTTAAATTGAAGATGAGATGGCTGAGATATCCAGGTTTACAGGTTCAGCTCATGATTCTTCTTCTGAAAAGTGGGCATGGCCCTTGTATCTGTGATGCTGCATAGTACTCAGCTCTCTGCGCTGACAGTTGTGATGAATCTGGAGGAGGAGGCAGGGACCAGCAATCCTGTCCCTGCTCTGCTGAGCTGATTGGGGGACGTGATGAAAAAGAGAATGTCATGTAAACCCCGATATCTCCGACACCTGCTTCCATTAAAAAAATGGACAACTGTTTAGCACAGTGCCAAATTTAGCCCGATGCAATGGTGTAACAATTACCTTTGCCTGCAGTATCACTTTAAACCTTTATCTACTTATTATTACCTAATTTATGAAGTATTATTTTACATTTACACTCAATTACTATGTACCTCTTCACTTATTGTTAACCTGTCTATTAATGGCAAGCTCAGTAACGCTGAATGGGAGAATATCTGCCTATTATCAAATACAGTCGACATTTTTTAACCCTTAAAAATAAAAAAAATAAATAAATAACCCTCGGTAGTGTAGATAGCAGTTTTATTTAATTTGAAATGATCATTAAGTGCTCTTTTCGGTTTGGGGGTTTCCTGAGAATGAAAGGGTATCTACCTATACATATGTGATACCATTGTAATCATGAGGAATGGGGTTTTCACATGCAATGTGGTTTTCTTGAAAAAAAAAATCATTTTTAATTTTAAAAAAGTGGCAAAATTATATAATTTTTTAAATTTTATTTAACAATTTTTAACCAAAAATGTTATGAAAGTAATGAAAAAAACAATATATTTTTTCTGGAATCCTTGCAAAAATCACAGTTAAACATAGCGCAAAATGGTGAATATTAGCCTGGCAACAGAAGGTGGCAAAACCTCAAGTAGGCTGGCAGTTAAAAGGGTTAAAAGTACCTATGCATGATTGTTCTATTCAGGGGACCTTACACTTGTTTTTTTCTTGTCTGCATATTGATATTTTACGAAAATGTGTTTTTCATTCTGCTTTTTTATTTGTTTTTTTAGGTGCAACCAGTGAATTCCTCAAAGATTTGGGTCCAGAAAACTGCACCCACGACAATAAGCTTGGTATGCCTAAATATGTTGAGGTGTGTACTTTGAGAGAACATATAGTTTGTGTGGGGGGGGGGGGGGGGGGGGGTAGTTAAAATGTAAAGGGTTGCTTTTCTTAAAAAACTGCAGGGTGTGCATAGTCATATTTTATTTAAAAATCTCCTAAAGCGCTGTTTCAGTTTGGGGTGTGTCCTGGACAAGAAAGGGTGTCTACTGATAAATATGTGGTTTCACTGTCACCAGGAGCAGTAGGATTGTCTTCAAAAACTTACATTTTTTTATTTTAAAAAAGGTAAAAAAATAAAAAAATACAATTCTGTGAAATACTCACCTGTAGAATTGGTATTATTTGTATACAGTACGTCCTGCTCCAGATATAATACTTACACTTGGGTTATCCTCCGCCAGATGGCGCTGCACTGCAGAGACATGCAAAACAGGCTCCTCCCGGCCCTTCAAATACCCAGGGACCTCCCACAAATTCCCAGCATTGAAAAGCAGTGAACAAGAAGCCGGGAGAATTAAACCACCCAAAACAACTGGTAATGATAACAATGATAACAAATCACCATACAGGGGATCCAGAATAAAGCAAAAACCAGGGTGGGGTGGAGCAGGACGTACTGTATACAAATAATACCAATTCTACAGGTGAGTATTTCACAGAATTGTATTATTCTTAGTATACAGTACGTCCTGCTCCAGATATAATACTTACACTTGGGACATCCAATAGCAGTGTCCATAAAGTAGGGTGGGATCCCCCAACAAAAGGTGACAGCAGACAGTTTAAACCACTGCTGCCTGCAAAACCTTGCGGCCAAAAACAGCATCAAGGCCCTAACATCAACCTTGTAAAACTTCGAGAAGGTATGAACAGAAGACCAAGTAGCGGCCTTGCAAACTTGTTCAACAGAAGCCTGGTGCTGGAAGGCCCAAGAGGCACCAATAGCACGAGTAGAATGAGCAGTAAGGCGGAAGGGAGGACTCTTCCCCTTAGCAGAATAGGCCTGAATCACAGCCTGACGAATCCATTTGCTAATAGTAGACTTGGCAGGAGCCAAACCCTTCCTAGGATCAGAAGGGACCACAAAAAGAGCATCAGTCTTCCTGAAAGCCACAGTGACTACCAGGTAATACTTCAGACACCTGACCACATCCAAGGAATGCAGAACCCTTTCCTTAGCGTTGCTAGGATTAGGACACAATGAAGGAAGAACAATATCTTGATTCAAATGAAAAGCAGACACCACCTTAGGCAGAAAATCTGGCTTAAAGCAGAACACCACCTTGTCCTGGTGTCTCTCATAGTATGGGGGCTGAATAGACAGAGCCGCCAGCTCAGACACACGCCTGACCGAAGTAATAGCCACCAGAAAGACAACCTTGAGGGTGAGTACAGCCAGAGCAGCATCCTGAATAGGTTCAAAGGGAGCATCCTGCAAAGCAGACAAAACCAAGTTCAAATCCCAAACAGGGACCATAGGCTTACGTGGGGGACGCACATGAGTGACCCCCTGAAAGAAGGTCTTAACCAAGGGATGCTGAGCAAAAGACTTCTGAAAGAAGACAGACAGGGCAGAAACCTGACCCTTCAGAGTACTGAGTTTTAGACCCAACTCCAATCCATGCTGTAAAAACTCCAGAACCCTAAGGACTAAGAACTCCCTACAGGGAAGAGACCTAGACTCGCACCAATCAATGTAGGAACGCCATACCCTATAATAGATGGCAAAAGAAGTTTTCTTCCTAGCCTGCACCATGGTATCCACCACCGAGGCAGACAAGCCTTTCTCCATCAAGATGGAGGTTTCAGCAGCCAGGCCGTCAAAGCCAGAGTTTGTAAACTGGGATGGCGTAAGGAGCCCTGAGTGAGCAGATCTGGCGCCTCTGGCAGGACGTACTGGTCTACTGCCATTTGTACCACGTCTGCGAACCACACTCTTCTTGGCCACCTTTGGGCCACCAGAATCACTGGCACCCTTTCCAGAGCAATCTTGCGCAGAACCCTGCCCAGCAGGGCAAACGGGGGAAAGACATACAGGAGGCGAAATTCCTTCCATGACATTGACAGAGCATCCATGGCCAAGGCCAGAGGATCCTGAGACAGGGAGACAAAGGCCGGGAGCTTGCGATTGTGACGGGATGCAAACAGATCCACATCCGGTAGGCCCCACCGGTAACACAGGGACTGGTATACCCTGTTGCAGAGAGACCACTCCCCCTGGCGGGAAGTCCCCCTGCTCAGAGAGTCTGCCAGAAGATTCTCTACCCCCGGGATATAAACAGCCGAAATGCATTGAACATTGGCCTCCGCCCATGTCAGAATCCGCAACACTTCCTGGAGGGCACCTTTGCTCCGGGTCCCTCCCTGATGGTTGATGTAGGCATCCGCCGTCCTGTTGTCTGAGCGCACCTGTACAGACATTCCCTGCAGGTGATCGGTCAACTGCTCCAGTACCAACCTCAGGGACTTCCAGAATCCCCCCCAACCTGACAGACTGGCATCCGTGGTGACTGTCTCCCAGGAGGGGGCCAGAAAGGACCTGCCCTTTAGCAAGTTCTTGTGGTCCAGCCACCACGAGAGGGACCAATGGGGGAAGCACACAAACCCCGTCCAAAGACGCTGGGTCCTTGTCCCATACTGATAGAAGGTGAAGCTGCACAGGCCTCAAATGGAACTGAGCAAAGGGCACCGCTTCGAAGCTCGCCACCATCAGGGCCACCAGCTGCATTCCCTGCCTGAGGGAGGGCTGGGGGCACGAGAGCAGGGACCGCACCTGCGCAGTCAGAGCTTCCACCTTCTGTTGGGGAAGGAATATTCGTGACTGAACCGTATCCAGAATCATCCCCAGGAATGGGGTCACTGACGAAGGGGACAGAGAGGACTTGGGATGATTGATCACCCAGCCGAAGGACTCCAAGGTGGACACCACCAGCTGAGTGTCCAGCTCCGCCTGCTGTAGAGACCGTGAGGTGATGAGGATGTCGTCCAGGTAGGGCAGCACTCGAATGCCCCCTGACCTTATCAAAAACATCACCCCCGCCAGTACCTTGGTGAACACTCTGGGATCTGAAGTGAGGCCAAATGGTAGGGCCACAAATTGGTAATGTTGATCTTTCAACGCAAATCTGAGAAACCTTTGATGTCCGGGGAACACAGGGATGTGAAGGTGAGCATCTTTGATGTCCACAGACGTCATAAAATCCCCTGGGCGCAGAGAGCCAATGGCCGAGCGCAGAGTTTCCATGCAAAAGCGCCTGTTCTTCACAAATTTGTTGAGGATCTTTAAATCCAGAATGGGCCTGACTGACCCATCTCTTTTGGGCACTGTGAAAAGGTTGGAGTAGAACCCCTCCCCCAATTCTCTCAAGGGGACCCTGCAAATGACTCCCAGATCCAGAAATCCTTGCACGGCCTGCATCAGGACCTGAGCTGATACCGGGTCCTGGGGGATCCGGGACCTGATGAATCTTGTGGGGGGCCGCACAGCAAACTCTATCTTGTAACCAGAGGAAACTACCTCCTGAATCCACTGGTCTGAGACGTGGCGCCTCCAGACGTGCGCGAAGTGCTGTAGCCATCCCCCCACCCTGGCGGGCGAGGGCGCCCCATCATGCCTGAAGGGTCTTGGGAGGGGCTTTGGGTTTGGTCCCCCAGGAGGAGCAAGGACGTTGTCCCCTGCTCCTATGCCAGGAGTCTGCGCGAGCCCCCGTGAAGGACACCCCTTTCCCCTGCGTAGCGCCTCTGTAGGGGGCTGAAAGGGGGCCCTCGCTACGAAAAGGCAGAGGCTGCAGCCTGCGCTGTGGTAACTTACCTCCTTTAGCAAAAAGGTCTAGGCGGTCCCCAAACAGGCGCAGCCCCTTAAATGGAAGCCCAGTAAGGGCCCTCTTAGCAGCATTGTCGGCAGCCCACTGGCGCAGCCATACCGCACGGCGTATAGCCACCGCCAAGGCGGAAGATCTGGCACACAGTCTAATAGCATCATCCGATGCAGACAGGATAAAGTTCACAAACACATCACAGTTAGACAGTGCATTAATAGTATCAGTAGGCAACTCGTCTGGGCCGTCAAGTGCATTCCTGACCATGGTCCTGAGCGCCACAGCAGTAATGGCCAAAGCGCAAACCGGGCGCAGTGTCGCCCATCCAAATGCAAAGGCATAGCACGCCAATTGGTCAATGCGCCGGTCCTCAGAATCCCGCAGCGTAGTAGTGTCAGGGGAGTGCATAATAGAGGTGTTAGACAGCCCTAGAATAGGAGCATCGACCTCGGAAGGCGATGACCAGCACTTGACCATATCAGCAGGAAAGGGATACTTCCTGTCCAAACACTTAGGGATCCCGGGAAGTCTACTGGCATGTTCCCACTCCTTAAATACGATGTTATTGAAATGGGTTTGCTCAGGAAATTCCAATCGAGCCTTAGCAGTATGAAATAGCTCAACCCTTTGCCTGGGAGCCGCAACAGGGGGAGAGATGGACAAAACCTCAAAAATCTGAACCAGCAGTTTATCAGTATCATCCGGGGTCCAGTGATCAGAACCAGAATCGTCATGACCCCTTGACTTCTCGTCAGATGACCCCGAGTTAGAGAACAGCTCCCCTTCGTCCGAGGGGGTATGGCCATATAGATGCAAAAACTCATCAGACTCCGCAGGGAAAGGAGCAGAGTCAGGGATTATGTGCCGCTTTTTTGCGGTGGTCTTACGCGCTAGAGTATTAGCAAGCAATTTTTCAACACTGGCCAGTCTAGTAGCCACATCAGGATGAAAATCTCCGCTTGTATTGGGGGTTAGACTCAGGCTTGGGGGAGTAGGTGAAGTGAGGCGAGGTGCAGGCCCAGCCACCAGAGGGGCGGGAAGTACCATTAGCGCCTGCTGTGCACAAGGGACACAGACCCGTGCATTGTCACCGGTGATAGGTGAGACCCCACAAGCTACACACAGACGGGCTTGTCCCGAGGGAACCCCGTTCACAATATCCTGGGATGCCTCCATATGGTGATTAATAGGCACAATAGGCCAGTAGGGATTGACGCTGTAAGCTACCCTGGATGCCCCAAAGACCCGCAGGGAAGTGGGAGTAATTATACTAGGTCCAACTGGCAATTACACAGGGCCGGGAGAAGCCACTGGATTCAACCGTCTGAAAGACATAATGGGAATAGGGATGTCAGAGCCATGCGCAGCAAGCAAGAATGATGAAAATCGCCCACGAGGGCACTTACAGACCAAGGGAGGAGAAGGACCGCTACCACGCGTGCATGCGACCAGCATCAAAATGGCGCCAAGCGAACCTCGAGGGGCAGGCCAGAGCGGGCTGTGACACGAAGCATGCCAAACCAGGTCCCCGCCCCCCAAAGAGCGCGAAGCTCTGAGATAGTTCCAACGTTGTCATGAGGAGCGAAGTGAATGAAACAACAAATTTGCCAATGAAGACGCCGCAGCGTCCGAGGCGACGCCGCCGCCTGGCGCAGCACATCCAGTAAAGGAAAGAGGTGCGCGTGCGGCGTCGACAGATACACAATAAAAAATGCAAACAGAGCGGCTCTGACACCAGGAATACCAGTCAAAGGACAATACTAAGGCCATAAGCGTGTAAACACCATACACTGAGACCACCACACACCCCCCCCCCCCCGAGCTACGGGGGGAACGAGGGAGGATGGCGACCCTTTGTACAGGGCCCACCGCTACACGGGGCATGGGGCAATAGTGCGGGAGGGGCATCCCCTGGAGGCTCACCATCAGCCTAAACCGCCTACCCTTTGGTGGGGGACTGCAGTGGAGCATGGCTCCATAAGCACGCATGGTGCTGTCTACCTTCACCCGACCAGCGCAGCCCAGGCTGGGAGGCACATCACGAGGAGGACGGGTGGGAATAGTCCAACAGGGCCGCAGCCTTTAATAGCCCCGCTCACCCGCGAGAGAGTGATACTTCATGTTTTCGCAGTCAGCACTGCAGAGAAATCTGGGGATTTGTGGGAGGTCCCTGGGTATTTGAAGGGCCGGGAGGAGCCTGTTTTGCATGTCTCTGCAGTGCAGCGACATCTGGCGGAGGATAACCCAAGTGTAAGTATTATATCTGGAGCAGGACGTACTGTATACTAAGAATATAAATGCATTCTTAACCTTTTTCCCACATATATCATTGATAAGCATACAAAACCACTACATGTCTATCAGCTCCTTACTCATCCATCTGGCTGCTCCAGGAATCCACCGTCTCCGCCACCAACTTGCTGCACCCGGGAGGGTGTACGCAACTCACTATCCTCCAGGTACTTGATTGGCTTGAATGAAACTGAATTCACCAGTGCTTAGGAGCAGTATCTGAAAGCTGCATACTTCGGGATCACCGGCCAAGCATCAGCAGCTTCATTTTGGCTCATGTAGTACTAATTTCTGCACTACATTAACCCGGAAGCACTGAGAAAGGGAAGCAGCACAGCTGGCTGTGTGCTGCAGAAACATCTGGACCTGCGCTGGGAAGGTGAGCCTTTTTTGTTTGTTTTTTTTTATTGGACTTTTGGTCTGAGTTACTCATGCAGAATTATGTACAGTGAGTTTTGGAATGTACGATCCTCACTTCTTAGGTCCAAAGTAGGGAACACGTCTTAGGTGCATAGTAGGGGACATTTTGTGCACTTAAGCTGGATTAAAAGTCATATGCCTCCCTAGAAATCATAGTGACTTTCGATCTGCCTGTAGTAGTATACTGAGTAGTATACAAATGGTAAAATTCAAATGATGATAATTATTTTAAACCTATTTTCCTTATTCTGGAAATGTGCATGTATACCTTCTATGTGATAAATTTGACAGTTATGTCGAGCTGCATTGTCTTTGATGGTTAGCCCTCACTTTAGACCATGAGCAGCATTTTAAATACATGGAAGGCAAAAGCACACAGAAGAAGCATGCTTCAATGCCCTGTAACACATCTGCTGGAAACTAGCCCCATGAGAGATAATTATTTGTTTTATTCCCTCATATTTTAGTGCATTAAAAAATGAAGCAAAGTTAAGGCAAAGGAAACAATCCCTAATATATTCCCCCAAGTATCAGTCATGCCACACATACTTCTATAAAAATGTGAAATATGCTGGGCTGTGTAACAATCCCAAGCATGACATTTAGGAGACACACAACCAGATACAAATTGTGAACCTGTGTCTCAGGGGTGCCTGATGAATGACAGGTTACCTAAAATTCTCACTGCAGCACAGAAACAAACATTAATGAAATAGAACGCAATGAAATTAATTAACCAGCAACGTACAAATACCCAGTGGTGAAGGACAGATTTTGCTGTTTGTAGAGTGTGGCTTCAACAAAACCATAATACAATAAAAAAAAAATCACTATTTAAAACCTGGGAACCAAAGTTCACAAGATCAGAGAAGCACAAAGTCATGTTGATTTGTATAATTATCTGTATAATAATAACATTGAATAGAAATGGAAAACAAATATTTTTAATAAATAATTTTCCATATAAATACCCTTAAAGTGGAACAAAACCCGGAGGTTGACTATCCTGGGTATTGTACGATGCCCGGTTGTGTGACCCCCCCACCGCGTTAGCCTGCATGAGCAGCCTCACATTGACATCATCCAGCCCTGGAATCTTTTAGATCCCAAGCTTGACATTTAAGATTCACACAATTGGATTCAAGGGTTTTGTTCCACATCAAAGTCCATGCCGAGGCAAAAATAAAACATGCCTCAAGTCCCACACAGTTGATCTGTCCCTGTCTTGTAGACTAAAACTTAGCACCATCCAAGACTCAGCACCTGCATTTCCTGCACCAAAGGCGACTGGCCTCGCCCACTCTATTCAGTGCAATGGGGGGGGGGCATGCCAGTCATCAGCACACCACTTCTATTAAAATTAATAGAACAGATGTGGCCAGTCACTGTGACTGATGTGAAGAGGCGGCCATGGTCGAGCGGGTAAGGCACATGTCTAGAACTTAGGCAAGTCCAAAGAATTGTGAACCCAAACCTTATGGCACTGGCACATCACTTTTAAGCATTACCAAAAAAGGTATATAAGGACCACTCACCTTGCAATAGTTTTTATGATGCTATCAAGCTCATCAGGAGAAGGGGGGTTGCGACCTCCAGGTGGAAAGACAAGGTTTATTGGATCAAACAGCCGTGACAAAGATTTAGCAAGGTATGCTGCTTCAAATGGTTGTAAGGAATCTTTCAGCATTTTCTCTGGGCTGTTACAACAGAAAGATATGATGTCATGTACTTATGTGAATACGCACACTTGTTAATATAACTGCATTGTCATCTTGACAAAAATACAATTCTGTGAAATACTCACCTGTAGAATTGATATTATTTGTATACAGTACGTCCTGCTCCAGATATAATACTTACACTTGGGTTATCCTCCGCCAGATGGCGCTGCACTGCAAAGACATGGAAAAACAGGCTCCTCCCGGCCCTTCAAATACCCAGGGACCTCCCACAAATCCCCAGCATTGAAAAGCAGTGAACAAGAAGTCGGGATAATTAAACCACCCAGAACAACTGGTAATGATAACAATGATAACAATCACCATACAGGGGATCCAGAATAATGCAAAAACAGGGTGGGGTGGAGCAGGACGTACTGTATACAAATAATATCAATTCTACAGGTGAGTATTTCACAGAATTGTATTATTCTTAGTATACAGTACGTCCTGCTCCAGATATAATACTTACACTTGGGACATCCAATAGCAGTGTCCATAAAGTAGGGTGGGATCCCCCAACAAAAGGTGACATCAGGCAGTTTAAACCACTGCCGCCTGCAAAACCTTGCGGCCAAAAACAGCATCAGCTGAGGCCCTAACATCAACCTTGTAAAACTTTGAAAAGGTATGAACAGAAGACCAAGTAGCGGCCTTGCAAACTTGTTCAACAGAAGCCTGGTGCTGGAAGGCCCAAGAGGCACCAATAGCACGAGTAGAATGAGCAGTAAGGCGGAAGGGAGGATTCTTCCCCTTAGCAGAATAGGCCTGAATCACAGCCTGACGAATCCATTTGCTAATAGTAGACTTGGCAGGAGCCAAACCCTTCCTAGGACCAGAAGGGACCACAAAAAGAGCATCAGTTTTCCTGAAAGCCGCAGTGACTGCAAAACCCTTTCCTTAGCGTTGCTAGGGTTAGGACACAATGAAGGAAGAACAATATCCTGATTCAAATGAAAAGCAGACACCACCTTTGGCAGAAAATCTGGCTTAAAGCGGAACACCACCTTGTCCTGGTGTCTCTCGTAGTATGGGGGCTGAATAGACAGAGCCGCCAGCTCAGACACACATCTGACTGAAGTAATAGCCACCAGAAAAACAACTTTGAGGGTAAGTACAGCCTGAGCAGCATCCTGAGTAGGCTCAAAGGGAGCACCCTGTAAGGCAGACAAAACCAGGTTTAAGTCCCAAACAGGGACCGTAGGCTTACGTGGGGGACGCACGTGACCCCCTGAAAGAAGGTCTTAACCAAGGGATGCTGAGCAAAAGACTTCTGAAAGTAGACAGATAGGGCAGAAACCTGACCCTTCAGAGTACTGAGTTTTAAACCTAACTCCAATCCATGTTGTAAAAACTCCAGAATTCTAGGGATTAAGAATTCCCTGCAGGGAAGAGACCTAGACTCACACCAGTCAATGTAGGAATGCCATACCCTATAATAGATGGCAGAAGAAGTTTTCTTCCTAGCCTGTACCATGGTATCCACCACTGAGGCAGACAAGCCTTTCTCCATCAAGATGGAGGTTTCAGCAGCCAGGCCGTCAAAGCCAGAGTTTGTAAACTGGGATGGCGTAAGGAGCCCTGAGTGAGTAGATCTGGCTCCTCTGGCAGGACGTACTGGTCTACTGCCATTTGTACCACGTCTGCGAACCACACTCTTCTGGGCCACCTCAGGGCCACCAGAATCACTGGCACCCTTTCCAGGGCAATCTTGCGCAGAACCCTGCACAGCAGGGGGAACGGGGGAAAGACATACAGGAGCCAAAATTTCTTCCATGACATTGACAGAGCGTCCGTGGCCAAGACCAGAGGATCCTGAGACAGGGAGCTTGTGATTGTGACGGGATGCAAACAGATCCACATCCGGTAGGCCCCACCGGTAACACAGGGACTGGAATACCCTGTTGCAGAGGGACCACTACCCCTGATGGGAAGTCCCCCTGCTCAGAGAGTCTGCTAGAAGATTCTCTACCCCCGGGATATAAACAGCCGAGATGCATTGAACATTGGCCTCCGCCCATGTCAGAATCCGCAACACTTCCTGGAGGGCACCCTTGCTCCGGGTCCCTCCCTGATGGTTGATGTAGGCAACCGCTGTCCTGTTGTCTGAGCGCACCTGCACAGACAGTCCCTGCAGGTGATCGGTCAACTGCTCCAAAACCAACCTGACCGCCCGTAGTTCCAGAATGTTGATGGGTAAATGGGCCTCCAGAGGGCCCCACCTCCCCTGGAACCTCAGGGACTTCCAGAATCCCCCCCAACCTGACAGACTGGCATCCGTGGTGACCGTCTCCCAGGAGGGGGCAAGAAAGGACCTGCCCTTTAGCAAGTTCTTGTGGTCTAGCCACCACGAGAGGGACCTTCTGACCAATGGGGGAAGCACACAAACCCCGTCCAAGGACGCGGGGTCCTTGTCCCATACTGTTAGCCCGCCACCATCAGACCCACCAGCTGCATTCCCTGCCTGAGGCAGAGCTGGGGGCTCGAGAGCAGGGACCGCACCTGCGCAGTAAGAGCTTCCACCTTCTGTTAGGGAAGAAATATTCGTGACTGAACCGTATCCAGAATCATCCCCAGGAATGGGGTCACCGGTGAAGGGGACAGAGAGGACTTGGGATGATTGATCACCCAGCCGAAGGACTCCAAGGTGGACACCACCAGCTGAGTGTCCAGCTCCGCCTGCTGTAGAGGCCATGAGGCGATGAGGATGTCGTCCAGGTAGGGCAGCACTCGAATGCCCCCTGACCTTATCAAGGACATCACCCCCGCCAATACCTTGGTGAACACTCTGGGAGCTGAAGTGAGGCCAAACGGTAGGGCCACAAATTGGTAATGTTGATCTTTCAACTCAAATCTGAGAAATCTTTGATGTCCCGGAAACACAGGGATGTGAAGGTAAGCATCTTTGATGTCCACAGACGTCATAAAATCCCCCGGGGGTGCAGAGAGCCAACGGCCGAACGCAGGGTTTCCATGCGAAAGCGCTTGTTCTTGACAAATTTGTTGAGGATCTTTAGATCCAGAATGGGCCTGACTGACCCATCTCTTTTGGGTACTGTGAAAAGGTTGGAGTAGAACCCTTCTCCCAATTCTCTCAAGGGAACCTTAAAAATAACTCCCAGATCCAGAAGTCCTGGTACTGCCTGCATCAGGACCTGAGCTGATACCGGGTCCTGGGGGATCCGGGACCTGAGGAGGGCCGTACAGCAAACTATCTTGTAGCCGGAGGTAACTACCTCCTGAATACACCGATCTGAGACTTGGCGCCTCCAGACGTGCACGAAGTGCTGTAGCCGTCCCCCCACCCTGACGGGCGAGGGCGCCCCATCATGCCTGAGGGGTCTTGGGAGGGGCTTTGGGTTTGGTCCCCCAGGAGGAGCCAGGACGTCGCCCCCTGCTCCTATGCCAGGAGTCTGCGCGAGCCCCCCGCGAAGGACACCCCTTTTCCCTGCTTAGCGCCTCTGTAGGGGGCTGAAAGGGGGCCCTGGCTGCGAAAGGGACGAGGCTGCCGCCTGCGCTGTGGTAACTTACTTCCTTTAGCAAAGAGGTCTAGGCGGTCCCCAAACAGGCGTAGTCCCTTAAATGGGAGCCCAGTAAGGGCTTTCTTCGCAGTATTGTCGGCCGCCCACTGGCGCAGCCATACTGCACGGCGTATAGCCACCGCCAAGGCGGAAGATCTGGCACACAGTCTAATAGCATCATCCGATGCAGACAGGATAAAGTTCACAAATACATCACAGTTAGACAGTGCATTAATAGTATCAGTAGGCAACTCGTCTGGGCCGTCAAGTGCATTCCTGACCATGGCCCTGAGCGCCACGGCAGTAATGGCCAGAGCGCAGACCGGGCGCAGCGCCGCCCCTCCAAACGCAAAGGCATGGCACGCCAATTGGTCAATGTGCCGGTCCTCAGAATCCCGCAGCGTAGTAGTGTCGACAGACCTAGAATAGGAGCGTCGACCTCGGGGGGCGATGACCAGCACTTGACCATATCAGCAGAAAATGGATACTTTCTGTCCAGACTCTTAGGGATCCCGGGAAGTCTACTGGGATGTTCCCACTCCTTAAGCACGAGGTTATTGAAATGGGTTTGCTCAGGAAATTCCAATCGAGCCTTAGCAGTGTGGAATAGCTCACCCCTTTGCCTGGGAGCCGCAACAGGGGGAGAGATGGACAAAACCTCAAAAATCTGAAGCAGTAGTTTATCAGTATCATCCGGGGTCCAGTGATCAGAACCAGAATCGTCATGACCCCTAGACTTCTCATCAGATGACTCTGAGTCAGAGAGCAGCTCCCCTTCGTCCGAAGGGGCATGGTCATATAGATGCGTAAACTCATCAGACTCCGTAGGGAAAGGAGCAGAGTCAGGGATTATGTGCCGCTTTTTCGCGGTGGCCTTGCGCGCTAGAGTACTAGCAAGCAATTTTTCAACACTGGCCAGTCTAGTAGCCACATCAGGATGAGAATCCCCGCTTGAATTGGGGGTTAGACTCAGGCTTGGGGGGTAGGTGAAGTGAGGCGAGGTGCAGGCCCAGCCACAGGAGGGGCGGGAAGTACCATTAGCGCCTGCTGTGCACAAGGGACGCAGACCCGTGCATTGTCACTGTTGATAGCTGAGACCCCACAAGTTACACACAGTCGGGCTTGTCCCGAGGGAACCCCGTTCACAATATCCTGGGATGCCTCCATATGGTGATTAATAGGCACAATAGGCCAATAGGGTTTGACGCTGTAAGCTACCCTGGATGCCCCAAATACCCGCAGGGAAGTGGGAGTAATTATACTAGGTCCAACTGGCAATTACACCGGGCCGGGAGAAGCCACTGGATTCGACCGTCTGAAAGACATAATGGGAATAGGGATGTCAGAGCCATGCGCAGTAAGCAAGAAAGATGAAAATCGCCCGTGAGGGCACTTACAGATCGAGGGAGGAGGAGGACCATTACCACGCGCGCAATGAGCATCGAAATGGTGCCAAGCGAACCTCGAAGGGAGGGCTGTGACGCGGAGCGCGCCAAGCCAGGTCTCCGACCCCCCGAAGAGCACGAAGCTCTGAAGGCAGTAGTCAGCGCAGACAGTAACAAGCGAGTGTATGACACACTTTAGAAAGAAACGGGGATTACTTCCAGATGCGCCCGGCAACGTTTACCAATGAAGACGCCGCAGCGTCTGAGGCGACGCCGCCACCTGTTCGCATGCCCGTCCAATAAGGACAAGAGACTCGCGCGTTGGCGGCCGATAGACAATAAAAAAAAAAAACAAGCAACGCGGCTCTGACACCAGGTGTATGAGTCAAGGACAATACTAAGGCCATAACGTGTAACTGAATACACTAAGACCACCACACACACCCCCCCCTTTCTTTCCCCCCGAGCTACGGGGGGAACGAGGGAGGATGGCGACCCTTTGAACAGGGTCCACCGCTACACGGGGTATGTGGCAATAATGCGGGAGGGGCATCTACTAGAGGCTCACCATCAGCCTAAACCGCCTCCCCTTTGGTGGGGGACTGCGGTGGAGCATGGCTCCATGAGCACGCGTAGTGCTGCCTACCTTCACCCGACCAGCGCAGCCCAGGCTGGGAGGCACATCACGAAGAGGACGGGTGGGAGTAGTCCAACAGGGCCGCAGGCTTTAATAGCCCCGCTCACCTGCGAGAGAGTGACACATCATGTCTTCGCAGTCAGCACTGCAGAGAAATCTGGGGATTTGTGGGAGGTCCCTGGGTATTTGAAGGGCCGGGAGGAGCCTGTTTTTCCATGTCTCTGCAGTGCAGCGCCATCTAGCGGAGGATAACCCAAGTGTAAGTATTATATCTGGAGCAGGACGTACTGTATACCAAGAATAAATGACATACTGTAATGTACTGTGGTAAAGTGTATGGGAAAGTGATAAATGGTGTATTTTTCTCCCTTGCTTTGCTCAATCAGGCACGATCCATGCCGGGTTTACAGGATCCCAGTCTTCTACAGGTTTTTCCCCTAATCCCAGGTCTCACACAGGTGATTAAGCTAATTGCGGGAAAGTCTAATAAAAGGAGCCGATGATGCTTTCAGTTTGCTGTTGGACAGCCTGGGATAAGGATCCCAGGCCGTACTGCTCACAGAGACTGACAGAACTGAATGCAGCAGAAGGACTTTGTGTCCCCCCGAACTTGGACTTGTGGATTAACAGCATGGATTTGTATGCCCTGTAAGCGGACCTATTATAACAAGGACTGGCAGCTTGCTGGATTATCCTACCCTGGACTTTACTAGAGATGGTGAGGTAACCGCTTGATGTACTGCATTGTAGGCTGCAACCTTCTCTGAAGTAAGAGACTTTTTGCTGTTGAATATTTGTTTTTAATAAAATTGCTTTTGATTTTTGAAGAACTGTTGTCCGAGTCACTGCTGTTCGCCCCAGATCCTGACAGTACGTTTATTATGGATCATACATATTCTGTATGTGTGATCCATAATAAACGTACAAGTTGTGTTAGTATAAGCATAAGCCAAACAGCAAAACCAGGCAGCAGGGTATTTAGCAATGAGTACCTTTTTGGGGTTTTACAATGTGCACTAAGTTCATATCTTATATAATTAAGCCTGGCTTGGTTTTTTAAACTCCATCCCCTACCAAAAGGCAACAGAAGATGAACATACACAATTACACACACACCGTAGTAGATATTCCTCTATGCTGTTAACAAATAGTTGTCACAACCTTATCTGTTAAAAAAAAAAACAGTCTTTTGCCTCTTTCCGCGGCAGAATATATATATCTATCTTCCTGTATAATTAAGTTGTGTGTATTTGTTTACTTATTGCTTCACTGCTCACTGCTAATTATTAGCAATTAAAATGTGTAGAATTAAGAGAACAGGACAGGTTTTTGATGCACTAATTATACTAATTGAATTACTTTATGCATATAACAAAACTAGTGCTGATGGTCTGAAAGAAATGAAATTAGGCCTAGATATATTCAAAATATTTATACTCACTCATGATCCAGCTTTTTCATCATAAACCCATCATGTGTTTCATCATCAATTTGCTGTAATTCAGACACATCAGAGTTGCCACTGCCTGTAAATGAGGCCTGTAGATTTTGGCTGTACTGATGAAGACGTTTCCACAAATCATTGTACAGCCTTAGCAGCTTAGGGTACTCGCCTTCAAAAGCTTGTTTCAGGAATGTAGATGCTGAAAAAATAATAATTGAATCATTCAAACCTGATTAGACGTTAATGAGCGGAGGGACTCAGGAACATGGCGGCACCAGCAACTTCACCGGCTGAATTCGGTTTGAAGGTGTCTTATTTCTTTTATGAGACATCCATGATCGCTAATAGTAGGGGGCAGGGCGGGGGGGTATGTCACTTTTTTTCAAAGGGGCTGGAGTGGCCCTTTAAAGGTACAGTCCAGGCTATAGCAATAGGACAGCAAGCAGCTCACCATTAGCCTGTCCCATGTGCCTCTCCTCCACTTTCCACATCACAATGTAGGTGCTGTAGCAGGGATCCAAGGTGTGTATGTCCTTGTCTTTCTATTTTTCCATAACCATGCTCCAAATGTGGTTGCACTGCTGCCCTTTACCCTCAAGCACCCCCAGCGTGAGTGAGTGAGGCAAGTGCGACCATTGTTGCTTACCAGGCTCCCCCAGACTGGAAGCGCTGAAGGACAGGAGCAGCAATGCAACCACATTTAGATCATGGTTGTAGAGGAAAGAAAAGGAGGGGCACATTTTAGAGCCCCAATACAGAATCTATAGTGCACTGGAAAAAATGGCTCCTTGCTAATTATTAACATTGCCTAGACTGTAAATACTAGTAAACTGGACCTACACCATAAAAGTATAACCCCATTTACCCACATGATAATTGTTTTGCCCAGTATATTTATCTGTTCCATCAGGTAATTCCAAAATAGAATGATCAGCCGTTTAGAAGCATGCCATTAGCTGACCTATAGAGGCAAGTAAGTTCTACAAGCTGTAAAAAGCCATTGTGTGTGTAGGACTGAGCAGCAGGGGGGGGGGGGGTAAGTTTTGATCCAATTTAATTCATATTAATGTACTTACAGTTTGTAGCCTTTTCAAACTGTGAAGAAAGGATTTGGGTAACCGAACTCCAGAACGCATACAAAATATCAGACTGTCCATCCTAGAAGTAAACAAATAATTTCTTTAATTATTAACTTGAGGGTCGAAATGCAAGTAATATGTTTAATATATTTTAAAGTGGACCAAAACCCATGCCATTTGGTCCAGGAATCTATAAGATCCCTGCTATCCCTCTTGCAGAGCACGTGTCAGCGTCAGGCATTTGTTAATGGCCCGTCGCGGGCACGCTCCGTGTTAGAGGGAAGCCGTGGATGCAGCCACCAGTGCGCTTGAAGCCGCTGGCCTCAGACGAAGGCTTAGACGGCGTGACCTCAGCAGCTCCGAGCGCACTGATTGGCCGAGCGGCCGCACATGCGCCATAGGACCGGGAAGAGGTGAGTTGGCTTCTGCAATCTGGGGGGTTTCACACAGATCAGGGTGAAAGGACCAAAGCCCAGGATAGTCAAAATCCTGGGTTTTAATCCACTTTGATGCTGAATTGTACCCACAATGTTTTATAGTTAGAGCCCTGATAATGTTACTTTAGCTGTCCTTAACTTGACTTAGGAGATAGACCTTTCACTTTCTGCAGTGATCATGCAATGGTTTATGCAGGTCACCACTTTTACATACAAAAGAGTAACCTCTACTCAAAAAAGACCATTAAATAGCAGGAACACTTTCTCACCATGAAAAACAAAATAAAACAGTTTTGCACCTCTCTGGTAAAGAACAATACAAATATAAATGGTAATTTATATTGGGATGTAAATGGTAATTTCAGATCTACATTGCAGTTTCAGTCTTCTTCTTTCATACTGAACATATAGCCCTGGAAAAAGCTTTTGTCAAAAGAAATTCCTTGTAATGTATATGTATGTGCATATGTACCTCATGAGAAGAACAGAAATTACCTCCTATTTCCCTCATTGGCTCTCAGTGTTCCCAGAACTCAGCAGAATTATTTGAGTGGTATTTAAACCAATCATCCCTTGTGAGGCCTTGTGACTAATGGTTAAAGGGTTACTAAACCCCCAAAAACAAACAATCCTGCACTCTCCTTGGATCCCACGCAGCAGCTGAAGCCCTATCTGCAGCTCAGAAACCTCACAGTTTCTGAGAAATGAATGAATGGACGGTGCTGTTTTACTGACGGGAGGGGCATGGAGTGGCGTTCTCTGAAACCAGGAAGTTATAGAGACTCGGACTGACCCGGGCCTCTGGTGAAGAACACATGTGAGCAACATGGCTGCAGGGAACACCATGTCTTTCATTTCTGAATCCAAGTGTATTTTGAGCACCCCTAATTCTTTCATTCTATTGTCATGCATTATATTCATCACCTCTTTATTGCTATGACAAAAACAGTAAATCATCTTGTATAAATATGGTTCCAATGCAACATTAAATGCGGAGAAACTCTGCATCTGAATGTGTGCCGTGATTGAGAGATACAGAATTTATCCACACACTGTATAGGAGGATGTCTACCTAAAATACTCATTATCCTGTTAGCGCATTTTACAGATTATATTCATTCACTATTTAGAATTAAAATAAATTACACATTGCCTTATTATATTATGAATTACACAATAGATGAACACAAAATGAACACTTGAATAGCAAGGGGAGTGAAGTGAGGCTGAGAAAGAGAATTAGAGGCTGCTTTAAATCTGTAAAAGAAGAACCCTCGGACTCTTGCCAAATAGTCCGCTTACTGGAAGAAAAAAAAATCTATCGCTATTTCCACTTACCCCGACATTGTGAACTCATGTTTTGGCATTCCATTCCCAGGTTTGTATATCATCAGATTCCCCCCCATTCAATGAACTATATACAGGCATTCTAAGAGATCCCCCTTTCCTTATTTGTTCTACTTTACATACAAACATTACACAGCATGACAATATTGCAACATTAATTAAAATAAAGTGCAACAGTGAGAACAAAAACTGACAGCAGTATTTCTCTGCTTTGCCGTTTGTTACTAGTCACAAAGAATAAAGGACTCATATGATGAGAAGGCTAAATTGGTAAAATAAGCATTCTTGGTTTCATTTCTCTCGGGCAGAAACATGAAACATAACTGGTTGTCATCAGAAACACCTGTATCTTTATGTCACTATTTAAATTCATTTGGTCACCATAATCTGTTCCTTCACATTTGGTGGAAGGGGTCTCTCTGGTTCTGCTAAAAGATAACTATACTAAAATGTTATGTTATTATATTATAGACCTTAGAAAAAATACAATTCTGTGATTACTCACCTGTAGAATTGGTATTATGAGTATACAGTACGTCCTGCTCCAAATCTAATACTTACAGTTGGGATATACTCCGCCAGATGGCGCTGGACTGCAGAGACATAGAAAATAGGCTCCTCCCGGCCCCTCAAATACTCAGGGACCTCCCACAAATCCCCAGCATTGAAAAGCAGTTAAGGAGAAGCCGGGAGCATTAAACAATCCAAACTATCAACTATAACAATGATAAAAATCACCATACAGGGGATCCAAGAAAATGCTAACCAAGGGTGGGTTGGAGCAGGACGTACTGTATACTCATAATACCAATTCTACAGGTGAGTAATCACAGTATTGTATTATTCTTAGTATACAGTACATCCTGCTCCAAATCTAATACTTACAGTTGGGACATCCAATAGCAGTGTCCATAAAGTAGGGTGGGATCCCCAAGAAAAATCAGCAGCAGGCAGTTTAAACCACTGCCGCCTGCAGAACCTTGCGGCCAAAAACAGCGTCAGCTGAGGCCCTAACATCAACGTTGTAAAACTTTGAAAAGGTATGAACAGAAGACCAAGTAGCAGCCTTGCAAACTTGTTCAACAGAAGCCTGGTGCTGAAAAGCCCAAGAGGCACCAATAGCACGAGTGGAATGAGCCGTAAGGCGGAAGGGAGGATTCTTCCCCTTAGCAGAGTAGGCCTGAATCACAGCCTGACGAATCCACTTGCTTATAGTTGACTTGGCAGGAGCCAAACCCTTCCTAGGACCAGAAGGGACCACAAAAAGAGCATCAGTTTTCCTGAAAGGTGCAGTAGCCACCAGATAGTACTGCAGACACCTAACCACATCCAAATAGTGCAAAACCCTCTCCTTAGCATTGCTAGGATTAGGGCACAAAGAAGGAAGAACAATATCCTGATTCAAATGAAAGGCAGACACTACCTTAGGCAGAAAATCAGGTTTGAAACGAAACACCACCTTGTCCTGGTGCCTCTCATAGTAGGGGGGCGGAATAGACGGTGCCGCCAACTTAGACACACGCCTGACAGAAGTGATAGCCACCAGAAACACAACCTTGAGCGTAAGAATGGCCAAGGCAGCATCCTGCACAGGTTCAAAAGGAGCACCCTGCAAGGCTGACAGAACCAAGTTCAAATCCCAAACAGGCACCATAGGTTCTGATCAGAGGGTGCTGAGCAAAGGACTTCTGGAAGAAAATAGCCAGAGAAACCTGACCCTTCAGAGTACTGAGTTGGAGCCCCATCTCCAACCCATGCTGCAGGAACTCCAGAATCCTGGGAATAGAGAAGACACGACAGGGAAGAGACTTAGACTCACACCGGTCAATGTAGGCACGCCAAACCCTGTAATAAATGGAAGAGGAAGACTTCTTCCTAGCTTTAATCAAAGTAACCACAACTGAGGAAGACAGCCCCTTCTCCATCAAGATGGAGGTTTCAGCAGCCAAGCCGTCAAAGCCAGAGTTTGTAAATTGGGATGGCGTAGTGAGTGAGCCCTGAGTGATCAGATCTGGTACCAAGGGCAGAGCGTACTGATCTACTGCCAGCTGTGCCACGTCTGCGAACCACACTCTTCTTGGCCACCTGGGGGCCACCAGAATTGCTGGCACCCCTTCCAGAGCAATCTTGCGCAGAACCCTGCCCAGCAGGGGAATTGGGGGGAGAAAAGCCCTAAAAGAACTTGAGGCTAACCACGACATAGTCATAAAACCTGCGGACAAAGGGGGAAATATAGTTATCACGACCAGGACACAATATGAAAGAATGTGCTAAAAGATACTCAATAACCACGACTGGTATAAAAAAGTCCCTATGACACGTCTCCAAAAGGACCAGACCAAATATCAGACTCTTATTGAACATGCCAAAACACACGGAATCATCAAACAGACGGCTGACTTCTTACTAATAGACAAACCGGTGACCCAAACATTCTACGCTCTACCAAAGATACACAAATCCCCCACAGACCCGCCAGGATGACCAATAGTCTCAGGTATTGGATCCTTAACCAGCACAGCAAGCCAGTATCTAGATTCACATTTACAACCACATGTACAGACCTTACCATCTTATGTCAAGGACACACCGCACCTCTTACAGACACTAGATGGATTATCTGTACCAAATAGCACACTCTTAGCATCCTTTGACGTGGAGGCGCTCTATTCAAGTATACCTCACAACAAGGGCCTCAAGGCGGTCAAAATGTATTTAGACCAACTAGATATAAGCCAATATGATCACAGTGTGTTCCTCATCAGACTGCTAGATTTCATACTCACTCACAACATTTTTCTTTTTCACAACCAATTATACCACCAAATCCAGGGCACGGCCATGGGCACGACATGTGCACCCACCTATGCCAACCTATATCTCGGCTGGTGGGAACACACACTATGGCAAGATGATAACATTATTCCACATCTAGAAAAGGTAATTCTTTGGTACAGATATATCGACGACATCCTGATACTCTGGGAAGGGACAGAAACGGAGCTTAAGACCTTCCACGAATTACTCAATCAAAATACACTTAACCTTAAATTGACATTTGACTACAGCACCAAGGTAATAACTTTTCTAGACCTCAAAATAGGCTTGGACACAAAAGGCAATATATATACCAACTTTTACAGAAAGCCCACGGCCGCAAACCACATACTTAGGGCCTCCAGCTCACATCCTACACCCTTGAAACAGACTATCCCTTATGGAGAATACCTACGAGCTAGGAGAAACTGCACCACGAATGAGGACTTTAAGAAGGCCGCGGGAGACATTAGAGACAGACTGCGACTTAGGGGCTACAGCATGAAGACCCTCAAACGTGCATATCACAGAACATGTGAAAGGACCAGACAAACCCTACTTTTTACTCATAAAAAGAAGTCTCAGACTACACCAACACTCCCTTTCATACTCACCTACACCAAACAACACTCAACAATAAGAAAAATACTAAAAAAACATTGGCATATACTAACCTACGACCAAGACCTCACTGACATAATTCCAAAGACAACGAAAATGGTATATAGGAGACAAAATCAATAAAAGACTCCTTGGTAAGAAGCCATTACTGTGACAATACAACCAAATGCTGTAAAACTCAGGGCCTATACAATTGTGGAGGTTGCAGTGTGTGCCAATATATAAAACAGGGTAAGTCTTTTACCCTTCCAAACCAACAATCTCACACCATCCAACACTTTGTTAACTGCAACTCCCCACACATTATTTACTCAATTGCCTATGTGGGAATTTCTATGTGGGAAAAACAAATCGTAAATTTAGAATCAGGATTCTGGAGCACATCAGGGACATTAAACATAGGAACACAACTACACCCATAGGACGACATTTTCTAAAAAAACATGCCTCAAACCCCAAAGGACTAACCTTCCAAGCCCTTGACAGAATACACCCCAACCAAAGAGGTGGCAACATCCAGAAACAGACCCTACAAAGGGAAACAAAGTGGATTGTCAAACTAAAAGCCACAACCTCACCAGGACTTAATGAAACCTGCAGTTTCTCTCCTTTTCTTTAACTATATCCCAGACTCCCCATACATCCAACCACGACTCCTGGATTACATAACTCCCAATCCACACTGCACCCAAGACTAGCCAACAACCACAACAACAAGAATGAAAACACTACGGTTTAGAACAAATAGACTCAACCTACAAACAAACAAATATGCTTAACTTAAGCACAGCAAATTGTTGGTTAAATATTATTTGCTAAATATCTTAATGAAATATGAATGCCCCAACCACATAACTCTATGAAAATGATCAGCTACCAAAACAGGGGGATAAAGGAACCCTGATGCCTGGGGGAAATATGTAGATCACGCCCAACATACAAGCATGCACACATATATATCCCAAACAACAAACATACATCCGGAGCACAGCCAGACCAATACATAAACCTTTTTTAGAAATGTAATATATCAGAATCTCCACTAGAGGGAGCAACAACCGCTCTACAATGCTCTGCATCGCAATCAGTACCAACCAAAAAAATGGCGGCTCCCAGGAAAGGAGACACATCATACAGCGCACCTAACCTAACCAACAAAATGGCCGCCACCAGTCACGGCGACAGCCGCAACACACACACGTTAGGAGATCAGACGGGGCCGCCCAAAAAGGAAGTGCGGCTTTCAGGCACTTCCGCCCCATCGCACCACCAATCGGGGGACAAGCAGGAAACGCGGTATGGGTTTAAACCCTCCCATCCTGCACAGACGGCCTCGCAGCGCTGCCGGGACAGACACAGGGGCCAGCGCTCCCCACGGAAACCACATAAATACAACCCTAACAATCTTAACGAGCGCCAACAAACAACCTCAGCGGCAGCACTACCCTCTGCCACATAGTGGACCTGGAGGGTTCTGATCTCCAAACAAGATAATATCTGAAATACCAAAAGGTAAGCACTAATACTACTGGCATTAAAAACGGCCGTACAATCACCATTACTAGACAAAAACTAGCTCCTTACACTTATATCATTTATACACAGCAGAAATAAAGAACTATACTTCATCGGATATGAGGACATCCTAACATACTACAATCCAGGCACCAGGGCCTTCCCCCCTTCCCCTCAAAATTGAATGTAAGTTAATTTCAACATTAATTCCTAAAAAAAGTTTTATTAGAAATACTTTTATTTGTTTGTATATTCACAGTTGTACATTATGACAATATCACCTATGTAAGTTAATCTCAATACTATTTACATTTTTACAAGAAATACCTTTATTTGTATATTCACTGTTTATACATGATGACAATACCACCTAATCACCAATGTACACAACTATATGTTGTATAAATAGATATCAAGGACTCCCACGCTGAGAAAGCCATAGGCGAAACGCGCCTGTGACGGAGTTCCATCCTCTTGCTACAAACTGAGGGAAACAACAAATTGCTACAAACTGGGGAAAAAAACACCAACCATTGCTACAAACAGAGGAGCAACATCAATGGACATAGACCAAAATGTGGACGGGCAAGTATTGAAGCCCCTCCCACATACAGGACACCCATTGATAGACTGTCTCACCAACCTCTTTTATAGTTTGCACCTATTTGTTCACGTGTATATAATTGTATGTAACTTAATAAATAAGATTATACAGTCAGAGATAAAACTGAGGTCTTTTTTCCCAAGGACTCCACAGGACCTCCGAAGGACCCTGTCTAGACATATCCTGTCTCCCAGGGACTTAGGAGGCACCAAGTGGACCCACAAGGAAAATCCCAACCCCCTCACTTACTATAACCTTGTCTGACCCAGACGAGGTATACCTCAGCACTCTGACTGTCGGCACCACATACTCCACAGCATCTTGCTCTACCCCCCCCCTTCTCCAGACATACAGGAACTGAAAGTCCTTCCATGACATTGCTAGCGCATCTGAGGTCAGGGCCAGAGGATCCCTGGACAGAGAGACAAAAGCTGAAATGCAGGGAACATTGGCCTCCGCCCAAGTCAGGATCAGATTCGCTTCCTGGAGGGTCCCCTTGCTCCGGGTCCCTCCCTGATGATTGATGTAGGCAACTGCCGTCTGGTTGTCCGAGCGCATGAGTAGTCAAGCGAGCCAGAACTAACCTGATCACTCGCAGCTCCAAGACATTAATAGGTGTGTGGGCCTCCTGAGGGCCCCACCTCCCCTGGAACCGCAGGGACTTCCAGAACCCCCCCCCCCAACCTGACAGACTGGCATCCATGGTGACCGTCTCCCAGGAAGGGGCAAGAAAGGATCTGCCCCCCAACAGGTTCCTTGAGTCCATCCACCACAAGAAGGACCTCCTGACCAGGGGGGAGAGCACAAAGACCCTGTCCAGGGAAGCTGGGTCCTTGTCCCATACAGACAATAGGTGAAGTTGCAGAGGCCTCAAGTGGAACTGAGCATAAGGGACCGCTTCGAAGCACGCCACCATCAGGCCCACCAGCTGCATCCCCTGCCTGATGGAGGGATGGGGACAAGCTAGGAGGGACAGCCTGTGCAATCAGGCTGTCCACCTTCTACTGAGGAAGGAAGATATTTGCCTGAGCTGTATCCAGATTCATTCCTAGGAATGAAGTTACCAAGGAAGGAGACAGTGAGGACTTGGGGTGGTTGATCACCCATTCAAATGACCCCAAAGTGGACACCACCAGCTGAGTATCCAACTCTGCCTGATGTAGAGACTGGGAAGTGATGAGGATGTCGTCCAGATAGGGAAGCACGCGGACGCCCTGACATCTGAGCAGAGACATCACGCCAGCCAGCACCTTGGTGAACACCCTGGGAGCTGAAGTGAGGCCGAAGGGCAAGGCCACAAATTGGTAGTGTTGATCCATCAGAGCGAACCTGAGGAACCTTTGATGACCTGGGAACACAGGAATATGAAGGTAAGCATCTTTGATGTCCACAGAAGTCATGAAATCCCCTTGGCGCAGGGAACTGATGGCAGAGCGCAGAGTCTCCATGCGAAAGCGCCTGCCCCTGACAAACTTGCTGAGAATCTTTAAGTCCAGGATGGGCCTGACAGAACCATCCTTTTTGGGTACTGTGAATAGGTTGGAATAAAAGCCCTTGCCTTTTTCTCTTAAAGGGACCTGGCAGATGACCCCCAGCTCCAGGAGGCCTTGCACTGCTTGCACTAGCTCCTGAGCTGACACAGGGTCCTGAGGAATCCGGGATCTGATGAATCTTGGAGGGGGATCGGCAGCAAACTCCAACTTGTAACCGGAGGACACTACCTCCTGAATCCACCGGTCTGAGACATGAAGCCTCCAGACGTGAGCGAAGTGCTGCAGCCGTCCCCCCACCCGGATGGGTGAGGGCGCCCCATCATGCCTGAGGGGGCTTGGGAGAGGATTTAGCTTTGGGACCCCAGGAGGAGCTAGGACGTCCACGTCCTCTGCCTCTACCCCAGAAATCTCCCCGGGTCCCAGGGAAAGACACCCCCCTTCCCTGTCTTGCACCACGATAAGGAGAGGAGAAGGAACCCTGACCCCGAAAGGGCCGAGGTTGCCACCTGCGCTGGGGTAACCTGCCTCCCTTAGCAAAAAGGTCCAGGCGGTCTCCAAACAGACGCAGTCCTTTAAAGGGAAAACCAGTGAGGGCCTTCTTGGCAGCGTTGTCAGCAGCCCACTGGCGCAGCCAAACCGAGTGGCGTATAGCCACCACGAGAGCAGAAGTTCTGGCACACATTCTGATGGTGTTATCCAATGCCGATAGGACAAAATTTACAAAAATATCACAACTGGAGAGTGCATTAAACACCTCACAAGGCAAATCATCAGGGGCACTAACAAGCATATTTCTGATAAGGGTTCTAGTGGCCACAGCAGTAATGGCAGAGGCACAGACCGGGCGCAGCGCCGTCCCCGCACATGCAAAGACGTGGGATGCCAGCTGATCAATATGCCGATCTTCGGCATCCCGTAGGGTAGTAGAATCAGGGGAATGCATGACAGAGGTGTTAGATAGCCCTAGGATCGGGGCATCCACCTCGGGGGGGGGATGACCAACATTTAACCACCTCAGCAGGAAAGGGATACTTCCTATCCCAACTCTTTGGAACCCAAAGCTCCCATTCCTTGAGCACAAGGTTATGGAAATGTGCCTGCTCTGGAAATTCCAAATGTGATCTTGCTGTATGGAAAAGCTCCCCTCTTTGCCTGGGAGCCTCAACAGGGAGAGAGATAGACAGAACCTCAAAAATCTGGGTCAATAATCTGTCAGTGTCATCCGGGGCCCAGGGGTCAGAGCCAGAATCGTCATGACCCCTCGGTCTCTCATCAGATGAGCCTGAATCAGAAAAGAGCTCCCCTTCATCAGACGGGGTATAGCCACACAGATTCATAAACGCCTCAGTTCCCATAGGGAAAACAGTGACATTAGGCGTCAAGTGGCGTTTCTTAGCAGGGGCCTTACGTGCTAAAGACTTCGCAATAATCTGTTCAACAGTAGCCAGTCTAGAAGACACATCAGGCTGAGAATCCCCACTAGTATGCAACTCAGCAGGAGTGAGATTTAAGCTTGGGGGAGTAGGTGAAGTGAAACGAGGTGCAGCCACTGGCAGGCCAGATTGCAATGCAAGCACCTGCTCAGCACAGGGTACACAGACCCGCGCCTTGTCAGCGTCAGCATGAGGCTGCCCACACGCTACACACAGCCGGTCTTGTCCCAAAGGGACCCCGGTAACATTATCCTGGGATGCCTCCATATGGTGATTATAACGGCGCTATATGCCGATAGGGAATAACGCTATATAGCAACCCTGGATGCCCCAATAACCCGCTAGGAACGTGGGAGTATAATTTTTACAAGGCCTACAAGTAATATACTAAAAACAGGGTCGGGAGAAGACAAGAAGGGTTCGTCCCGCCTGAAAGACATAAGCAGACAAGACTTAAGTACATCGCAACAAAAGCGAAGCAGATAAGGCCGCCCGCGAGGGCACTTACGGACCGCGGTAGGTAGGAGTCCGTCGAGCATAGGCCAACCAAGTCAGAAAAGATGGCGTCGGTATACCTCGAGGGGCGGGCCAGTAATAGCGATGACGCGGAACGCACCAAAGAGCGCGAAGCCAGAACGGCAAACAGCCAATGATGGCACACCAGCACCTGAGGTAATGCCGCCGCCAAGCGCGGAACCAAGTCAGCGCGCGGCGGCGGCAAATTTAAAAGCAATACAGACAAGTCAGCGCGGCGGCTGACACAAGAATAAAGAAATGTGAAAATTGAAAGCACAGACTGTATAACATACATAGCTATACACATATACACCCCCCCCCTCTTTTCCCCCGAAGACTACAAGGAGGATGAGGGAGGATGGCGGCCACTTAAATAGGGCCCACCGATAGGCAGGGGCCAGGGGCAATAGTGCGGGAGGGGCATCCCATAGAGGCTCACCATAAGCCTGAACCGCCTACCCTTTGGTGGGGGATTGCGGTGGAGCAGCGCTCCTAAGCACCAACGGCGGTGCTGCCTACCTTCACCCGACCAGCGCAGCCAAGGCTGGGAGGCATATTACAAGTGGAACGGGTGGGAATAGCCCTACAGGGCCGCAGGTTAATAACCCTGCTCACCTGCGAGTAGAGAGCCAATTTCTCGTTCTTCGCAGCCAGACTGCAGAGAAATTCTGGGGATTTGTGGGAGGTCCCTGGGTATTTGAGGGGCCGGGAGAAGCCTATTTTCTATGTCTCTGCAGTCCAGCGCCATCTGGCGGAGTATATCCCAACTGTAAATATTAGATTTGGAGCAGGACGTACTGTATACTAAGAATAGAAACCTTTTACCAACATATTTCCTTTCCAGTCACAAAACTTGCTGAGTCAGCAGAAGTCACTATAAATGAGGGGTTGTGATGTGTGTGTCTGAAGATATAGCACTGTGCTTGAAACCTTTGTGAGCAGGCACTGCCCATGCATATTCAGTCAGGCATCAGATGCCTTATATTTTTTTAGTTTACAAAAAGTTTCGGGCCTATCATGCCTGATAGTAGGATTGTGCGGAGTATGCGTCTGCTCACGACGACTTCAAGCTCAATGCTGTATCTTCAGACTCACACATCACAATCCCTCACGCGTCATAAGTGCCAGTTCTGTGCATACCAATTATATATTCTTTATTTTTCCATTTTCAAATAAAAAGAAACAATTTTACATACAATCAGAAGAAGGGGTTAAACATATCCCCCAAGACAATCCAAAATACAGGTAATGCAAATCTTCATCGGGCATGTACAGAAAAAAAGAATTTTAACGCTTCAAATAGAACCGATAGGAAGCCCCCGGGCCCCCACTACAGGCGGCCCGCATCGCTCTACATGAGGGAGGAGTCCCCCCCCGCCACATACGGCACATCCAATGGCCAGGGGAGCAGGCCCCCCTGAGCTAATCATAAATCCCACCGACAGGCACCCGAGCGGGAAGCCCGGCACGCCCCCACTATCACATAATATGAAGCCCTGGGAGTGTAGGGAAAGGGGTTAAAGTCATCCCAAGATCTGGGGAAAAAAAAAAAAGAAGGAGAGGAAAGGGAAGGGAAAAACATAGGGAAGATCTCGCACCCACCTCTAACCGGCCCCCAACAATGCCTGAAATTCCTGAGATTCTGAGAAGATATCCCAGCTGGTCCACTTGATGCGATGGTTCTCGGAGGAGTCGTTGCTCGCCGCAATCATCCCCTCGAACCTCTCTATCTCTGCCACCTTACTCAGCCACAGAGACATGCCAGGGGGGGTAGGGCTCTTCCACAGCGAAAGGATGCATGCACCATCTGACTAAGAACAGATTTTTGGTATCTTTTGGTGGGCAACTCAGAGTGGTGGAGAAGGAAGAACCCCGGGTCATCAGGAATCTCCCAATCAGTCACATGTTGTATCGTGGTTCTGACCAGAAATCCATCAACAAAGGGCAGGACCGAAACACGTGCAGGAGATCACCTCTAGCCCCATTGCAACGCCAACACAAGGGGGACACAGCAGGAAACCATTTGTGGAGTAATGTGGGGACCCTATACCACCTTGTTAATATTTTAAAATTACACTCTTTGTATCTGGTGCAGGTGGCAGTTTTGTGCGCCAGGCATATAATGCGGTTTCTATGGTTGTCAGAGAGAGTAATTCCCAAATCCTCTTCCCATTTCGCCAGGGATGGCAGGGGGTCCTGATTTGGGGGGTTTGCCAGGATTTTATATGCAAAGGATAACACATGTTGGACTGGTCCCCGTGCCTCGCACAGCTTTTCAAATACTGTGGTATCTCTAAGCTGCCTAGCCTGCTGTTTCAGAGTCGCTAGGAAATGGTTTAGCTGCAACTGTTGCCAGTCACCCCACCGCGGTAGCCCCCTCGAAGTCGAAATTGAGTCAAGGGGTTCCCAGCCATCACTGCTACAGAAGTGCTTAATTCTGTCTATCCCCGCCCTTAACCAACCCTCTGCTGTCCCCCCCTCTGTCCCCGGAGGAAACTCTGGTTTCCCCAGGATTGGGTACAGGGGGGAGAAGGCCGGTGACATCTCCTCCAGCGGGAAGTATTTGTGGCATATTCTGAGTGCTGCCCCTATGGTTGGGTGTTTCGATTCTGCGTTCAGTGTCTGCTTGGCCAGCCAAGGGAGCGATGAAAGGGGGAACAAAGAACTTCCTTGCTGTATTTGGACCCATTGTTTATATTGCGAGTGCCTACACCAGTCTACGACCCTCGTCAGGTGTGATGCTGCATAGTAAAGATTTGGATCTGGAAGGCCTATCCCTCCATTGTCTCTAGATCTCGCCAAACTCCTCCTGCTGATCCTAGGAGTCTTTCCTTGCCAAATAAACTTTGAAAAAAGGGTGCCTACTTTCTGCATAAACCCGCTAGGGATTACCACCGGGAGCGCCTGCATGACGTACAGAAAACGGGGGAGTATATTCATTTTAAGAGTATTACACCTCCCAAACCAGGACAATTTTTTAAGGGACCAAGCATCAAGGTCCTTCGAGAACGTTTGGAGAAGAGGTGGAAAGTTAAGGGTATAGATCTTATCTAAGGATCTACCCAATCTTATAACAAGGTAGGTGATGTATTCTCTCGCCCACTTAAAAGGAAAGGATTTTTGGAGGTTTTCCGTCCTGTCCGCCGCCAAGTTTAGGTTTAGAACCTCTGACTTTTGCATATTGACTTTATAGTTGGACAATCTCCTGTAGAGCTCCATCTCCTTTATTAAATTAGGGAGCGACACCTCAGGGCCTGATATAAAAAAGAGTAAGTCATCGGCAAAAGCCGCAGTTTTGTAGTGGCCTGAGGAAGTGTTATCCCCTGTATGTCTGGGTTCCTCCGCACTCTACACAAGAAGGGTTCCAATGTCAGGATAAAAATTAAGGGGGAGAGGGGGCAGCCCTGTCTCGTCCCGTTTCCTATGTCAAATGATTCAGACAGCATACCGTTGACCCTGACTGAGGCAGTGGGATGCTGATAAAGGCTTGAGATCCAAGATCGCATGTTGGGTCCCAGACCAATATGTTCCAGGACTCCAGGTGCATGAAACCCCACCGTACCCGGTCAAATGCCTTTTTGGCATCTGTTGCCAGGAGGATTGAGGGAAGCTTCCTACTTAGGGCAGCGTGGATGAGGCTCAGAGCTTTTGACGTGTTGTCCCGTGCCTCTCTAAGAGGCATAAATCCCACCTGGTCTAGGTGTATAATCTGAGGTAGATGAGGGGAGAGGCGGTTAGCAATCACCTTGGCGAAGAGCTTAACGTTTGCATTGAGGAGGGATATTGGTCTATAGCTGGAGCTCAGAGTGGGGTCCTTCCCATCCTTCGGTATTACCGTTATGTGGGCACATAAGCTATCCAATGGGAGGGCACCGCCCACCTTGAGCGAGTTGAAAACCTCCAGGAACTTAGACGAGAGGGTACCCGCGAATGTTTTGTAGTACAGTAGGGGAAGACCATCCGGCCCCGATGCCCTCCCATTGGCTGACCCTTTAATGGCCAACGCCAATTCCTCCGGGGTAATTGGGGCCTTTAAGTCCTCCGTAAGTGCCCGTGGAAATTGGGGCATCCCCGATTGCTGAATATACTCAGCGATTCCCACTCTCCCTGCATCCGAGTTAGTATCAGGGATATTATATAGGGAATGGTAGTAATTTCTGAATACCCCTGCTATATCTCTATCCTTATGAACCATGTTTCCCTCTTGATTCCGGAATCTAGGAATGTAGGTCTTGGCCCTTTCCCCCCTCAGAGCCGAGGCCAAAAGACGACCACACTTGTCTCCCGACTCGTAAAAAACATTCCTGGTTTTCACCAGCTGGAGTCTGTCATTCAAAATCCCCTTAAGCCGCTCCCTGAGGGAGGTCGGGGCGGCCAAGTGTGTCGCTGCCAAGGACTGCTTGTGAAGGGATTCCAACCTTCGATTTCTCAGAGAAGGTCCAGTAGTTGTTTATTCCTTTCCCGCTTAACCCTGGCCCCGTGCTTAATCAACAGTCCTCTGATGACACACTTGTGAACTTCCCATATCATGGGTAGGTTCGTGTCAGGGGTGGTGTTTGTCGTGAAATATTCCTGGAGGTTTTTCGTCAAGCCTTCTTTAATTAAGGGGTCTTGTAGAAGGGCACTATTTAGTCTCCAGGTCCAGGGTCGTGGCGCCTGGTCTTCTGACGCTAATTTAAGCGAGACCGGAGCGTGGTCCGAGATGGTAATATTACCTATTGACGCGTCTGTTACCCGCCCCAAGAGGTAGTGTTGAACTAAAAAAGTCTATTCTGGAATACATATTGTGCGGGGCTGAATAAAAAGAATAATCCCTTGCGCTAGGGTTAAAGACTCGCCACGGGTCGGTTAGCTGGTGGTAGTGTAGGAGTTTCTTGATTCTCCGGAGCTTGGAATATGAAATATAGGAATGGCCCCGTGATGTATCTAAAAGGGGTTCCAGAGTGAGGTTGAAGTCTCCACCCACTATCCACCTACCTTCTGCAAAGCCCACTAGCTTATCCAAAACCTCTTCGAGAAAAGAGATCTGCCTTGTGTTAGGTGCATAAACATTCACAAAGGTGAACATTTCCGTTCCAATCCTACCCTTAACAAAAAGCCATCTGCCCTCTCCACCACTCAGAGCGTGCATACCAATTATAACGATTTCTGCTGATTAAGCAAGTTTCATGACTTTCATGTGGAGAAAAAAGTAGAGAATGAAAGTTTTTTTTTTTTTTGTTTTAAATAAAATATATTGGTGAAATGTTTTCAGAGGTTTCAAATGATGAACTGTTCTTTAAGAATGCATATGTGGTTCTCCTATAGACTCTTAAGTCATTGGTAGTTCCTCTACAACCCACTTTGTGAGGAGTATGGAGAAATCGCTATGTTTCTTATGTTCAACATTTCACAACATGATTTATGTATTGCTACTGCTTGCTGCAGGAACAGCTATATATTTCCATGTTCTTAGAAGTGATACAGTTAGGTCCATTAATGTTTGGACACCCATTTAATATTCAAGTTATAGTTAGATAATGAACATTACTTTCAGGTTTCATTTGAGGGTATCCACATTAAAACTGGATGAGGGGTTTAGGAATTTCAGCTTCTTGGCTGACTGGCAATTTCTTTATTATGTCATTCTCAGTTAAGCAGATAAAAGTGCTGTTAATTCTGAGGTGTGAAGATTTTGCTGTGAAGAAAACGAGCTTCCCAATCAAGCCATCCTTAAACCGGACCTTCACCGCGATTTATTGAAAAGCCCAAACCCTTAAAAAAATGATTCCCCAGCATCTAAAATTAATATATTTTAAGTTTTTAGTCACTTGTTATTCTTTCCCCCACCGGGCTGCAACTCTGTTCAGGATTTTGGGATACAGGTGCCGCCATCTTGACTCAGAAGCATCACACTTACTAAGGAGAGGAGAGTGGGATAAAGTACAGGGGGGCGGGTTATAGCTGTGCTTTGCTCAGAAAGAGCAGAGCTGGGGCCAGGAAAAGGTCAGCAATCCCAGAATGCAGAGCAGCACAGTCAGAAGGCACTTCCTGTGTGCAGGCTGCCTGATGTCCCATGAGCCGCCATCTTGAATGTTTAAAGGCTCATACCATGCAGTAGATGCAGGTAGGATGATTTTTAATGGGAGAAATCTGTATGTACAGGGTGTGGGAAACATATAAGATAGACTCTTATTCAGAGTGAAGAACCGCTTTAAGCTGTGAGAAATTGCTACAATATTAGGAGAGGCAAAATACAGTTTGGTACATCCTGAGAAAGAAAGCTCTGGTGCACTTATCAATACAAAAAGACCTGGACACCTACGGAAGACAATAGGGGTGGATGATCGCAAAATAATTTATATGGTGAAGAGAAACATGGTGATGTCCATGAGTTGAAGACTTCATGCAGTCATTGTCAACAAAGAGTTTTCAACCAAGTATTCGAAATTAATATTTTATTTACAATTTAATTTATCCAATTATTTTTAAGCGAATAAAATTAAAGGATTGTGCTTAAAAAATGTTTTAGTTCCTCACATTTTTATGCAATCATTTGTTTCAACCCACTGTAGTAATGTACAGAACCAAAAATACCATTTTGTGATTACTCACCTTTAACCCTTTAAGTGCCAGCCTTCTTGGAGATTTTGTCACCCTATGTTGCCAGACTATTTTGCACTATTTTGCGCTCCCCATGTTCAACTGTGATTTTTGAAGGGATTTCCAGGGATTTCCCAGGAAAATGATATATTGTTTTTTTCAGCAGAGCCTGGGCTTTAACATGAAATGTCTTGTTTGTCATTTTCTAAGTGTATTCCCAATATTTTGGGGGGAAAATTGTGCAAAAAAATTTTAAAAAAACTATTTTTTACAATTTGTAGTTTTTTTTGTAATAAAAAATTTAAGTTTGTCAATAAAATCTTATTTTGTGTGAAACCCCAATTTCTCCCGGTTACAGCGGTACCACATATGTATAGGTAGACACCCTTTCCTGCCCAGGAGACTCCCCCAAACTGAAACAACGCTTTAGGAGATTTTGAGATAAAATACAACTATGCCATGCAATATGCGCACCTTGCAGTTTTTCAAGAAAAACAACCCTTTACATTTGAAATACCCCCAATAAACTATATATTCCCTAGAAGTATACACCTCAGGCTTTCTAGGCGTACCAGGCTTGTTGACATAGGTGCAGTTTTCTGGAAATAATCCCTCAATGTATTCTTTGGTTACACAGGGTTTCCCTAAAAATTAATAAAAAAGCAGAATCAAAACCACATTTTCCTAAAAAAAACTATATGCAAACCAGAAAAAAACTGAAAATCTGAAAAAGCAACATCCCCCAAACAGAACAATACCCAGCATGCATAGGTTCTGTCAAGGAGAGAGTTGCCAAACACCCCAAAGTAAAGCATGCGCATAACGGTAATTTTACTTCAAAATTTCAGCTCTGCAGACAAAGTGCGCACCTTGTGCTTTTTCTACCAAAACAACCCTTTACATTTGGAATATCCCTGATAAACCATATATTCCCTGAAAGTACACGTTAAGCTTTCTAAGCGTACCCAGCTTGTTGTAGTGGGCTCATCCTTCTGAGAGTAATATCTCGAAGAATTCTTAGGTTGCACAGCGTTTCACAAAAAATTGTATAAAAAAGCAGAATAAAAAGCACCTTTTCCTAAGATATCAATATGCAAATAAGAAAAAACAATCTAAATCTGAAAGCGCAAGGTCCCCCGAGCAGAACAATACCCAACATGCATAGGTACCTGTAACCTTTTAACTGCCAGCCTACTTGAGATTTTGTCACCCTCTGCTGACAGGTAATTTTTCACCATTTTGCGCCATGTTTAAGTGTGATTTTTGCAGGAATTTCCAAGAAAATTGCATATTTTCTTTTTGTGGCAGAGTTTAGACTTTAACATGTGTAAGGGGTTAGGTAGCGGGTTAGTCGTCTCCTGGGTAGACAGGCACACTTTCAGCAAGCACAAAGTCCACAGAACAAGGAAGAATCATTTAACTGACCTCAGCCAGTTTTATTGCCAGCTTGTGGTATAAAGTAAAACAGAACTAAACAAAAGAAATCCTATGCCTGTCCGGCTCTAACTAAACATTAGGTGCTCCTGACTAACCCAGTGCCGGCCTAGTACCGGGCACCATAACATAGCAGATCATAACATACCACTGGCAATGCTCCCACAGGCTCATAGCAGATGTCCTGCTCCCAGGATGAGAGAGCCCGAGTGTCTGTGAACTCCCTCCTTCTATCAGGCAAGCACACCTTGGACTAATCAGACAGCCCAAGACCCGGACTGTCCGGGTGGAGTGGGGCCCACCCTCTCTTCCCCACTCCAGCAACACAGGCCCTGTACATGGGTTTTTTCTCAAACCCTAAACTAGAGATCCTAGATCCCTAGTTTCTAAATTCCTGGTTGCTTTTAGCTGACAGATACAAGAAATCTTGGGCAGATATACACACCCTCTATGACTTGTCCAGACACTCTGTCACACATGAAATGTCTTGTTTGTATTTTTTCTACTTTTTTTTTTTATATATTTTTTCTACTTTTTAAAAATATTTTTAAGCAAAAAAAAATAAAATATATATATATTTTTTAAATTGTCTCCTTTATTTTAACAAAAACATTTATTTTATTAAAGAAAACCATATTGCACGTGAAAGCCCCATTTCTCCCGATTACAATGATACCACATATGTATCGGTAGCCCCCCGGTCCTGTCCAGGAGATCCCCTAAACTTAGAAGAGCACTTTATAACATTTACAAATAAAATACAACTACTATCCACATAATAAAGGGTTAAATAAAAAAAATTGGTGTGGGGTCCCCCTTCACGGGGGGTGGGGGCACCATTTCTTGGGGGAATATAAGGGTTTTTTTGGGAGGCAGGTAATGGGGGGTCTCGGGGTTAATGGCAAGTCACCCACTAGCCGCAGACCCCCGAGCCTTGTGAACTGGTATAGGGGTCACATGGACCCCTTATCAGTTCACAAAGGGTTAAAAGTAAAAAAAACACAGACACACTTTTTCAAAATTACTTTATTAAAAAAAATATAATTTTTTTAATTATTTTTTTTTAATACTTACCTCCCATCCATCCCTGTGTCCCACGCTGATCACTTAGGCTTCTGCTCTTAAAGGTTAAAACCCTTAAAAAAAAAAAAAAAAAAAAAAAAAATGGCGTGAGGTCCCCCCTACCCAGCGTAACCAGCCTGTGACCAGCTATGGGGGCTTGTAGAACAGGGCGCAGGGGCCAGCTTTAGTGGCCCCTGGCCCTGCCGGCTACAAGCCGTCATAGCCTTACCAGTTCACAAAGGGTTAAAAGTAAGAAAAAAAAACACAAAGACACACTTTTTAAAAATAACTTTATTGAAAAAAAAAATATATATTTTTTAATACTTACCTCCCATCCATCCCTGTGTCCCACGCTGATCACGTAGGCTTCTGCTCTCCTGCTGCTGCTGGAGGCCTTTTATACCTACTGGGTTACAGGTAACATAGGGTTAATTAAAAAAAAAATGACATAGGGTCCCCCCCCTCCCAGGGAGGGGAACCCCATTTTTTTTTTGGATTTTTAAGGGTTAAAACCAGCTATGGGGGCTTGTAGAACAGGGCGCAGGGGTCAGCTTTAGTGGCCCCTGGCCCTGCCGGCTACAAGCCGTCATAGCCTAGGGCCACGGCTCTTCTGCCCCCCCCCCCCTGGGCTTTGGGGAGGCAGGTAATTTGGGTGGCCAGGGGTTAATGGCAAGTCTCCCGCTTGCCACAGGTGACTTGCCAGACCCCCGAGCCTTGTGAACTGGTATAAGGGGTCTCATGGACCCCTTACCAGTTCACAAAGGGTTAACAGTATATAAAAAAAAAGACACACACAGGTTGTTGAAAAAGTTTATTAAAAAAAAAAAAAAAGATTTTTACCTTTACTCACCTCCGATCTTCAGATGCAGTGTCCCGCGGCGATCTGATGCAGGTGACAGCTGGGCAGAGAAGGGGGGAGGCAGGCGTACTGATCTACCGCCAATCTTACGACGTCTGCAAACCAAACCTGTCTTGGCCACCTTGGGGCCACCAGAATTGCTGGTGCCCCCTCTAGAGCCAGCTTGCGCACTACCTTGCCTACCATGGAGAAGGGGAGAAACAGGTACAGAAACCCCAGATCCCTCCAGGCAAGGGACAAGGCATCCACTGCCAGGGCCAGAGGATCATGAGACAGAGATACAAAGGTTCGGAGCTTGTGATTGTGCCGAGAGGCAAAGAGATCCACCTCCGGAGTCCCCCACATTAGACACAGGGCTCGAAACACCCTGTGGTTGAGAGACCATTCCCCTCGGCGAGAGAATCCCCTGCTCAGGGAGTCCGCCTCCGTGTTCTCCACTCCCGGAATGTATACTGCCGAGATGCAAGGAACATTGCTCTCCGCCCATGTCAGAATCAGAGAGACTTCCCTGAGGGCACTCCTGCTGCGAGTCCCTCCTTGGTGATTGGTGTAAGCTACCGCAGTACGATTGTCTGCTCGAACCTGAACCGGTAAACCCTGTAGGTGAAGTGTCAGACGCGACAGAACCAAGCGGATAGCTCTGAGCTCCAAGACATTGATGGGGGTGTGAGCCTCCTGAGGACCCCACAACCCCTGGAACTGATGATCTTTCCAGAAACCTCCCCGGCCCGACAGGCTGGCATCCGTGGTAACCGTCTCCCAACGAGGGGCCAGGAACAATCTGTCCCTCATCAGATTGCTTGATTCCAGCCACCACTGAAGGGACTGCCGAACCCTGGGAGACATCAGAAATGACTGATCCAAGGACTGTGGACATCTGTCCCATTTCAGCAATAGATGGAGTTGTAGCGACCTCATGTGGAATTGAGCAAAGGGGACTGCCTCGAAGGAAGCCACCATCAAACCTACCAGAGTCATCCCTAGCCGGATATAAAGGGAGAGGATTGGTCAGGAGAACACGTATCAGATCCTGAACCTTCTGCACCTTTGGCTGAGGTAGGAACACTCTGGCCTGACTGGTATCCAGATTCATGCCCAGAAAGGAAATCTCCCTTGATGGGGAGAGAGAAGTCTTGGGGTGGTTGATCACCCATCCGAACCTCTCCAGCGTCGTCACCACCGTCCTGGTGTCCAGCTCCGCCTGGCAGAGGGAAGAAGCTGTGATGAGTAGGTCGTCCAGATACGGCACAATGCGAATGCCCTGAGCTCTGAGCAGGGCCATTATGCCCGCCAGGACCTTGGTAAACACCCGCGGTGCCGAGGTCAGCCCAAACGGGAGTGCCACAAACTGAAAATGCTGATCTCCCAGCACAAACCTGAGAAATCTCTGGTGAGCTGGGAAGATCGGTATATGGAGATAAGCATCCTTGATGTGGACATCATGAAGTCCCCTTGATGAAGGGAACAGATGGCTGAGCGCAGAGTCTCCATACGGAAATTTTTGGTTCTGATAAACCTGTTGAGAAACTTCAAATCCAGAATGGGTCTTATGGAACCATCCTTTTTGGGGACCATGAAGAGGTTGGAATAGTAGCCCCGGCCTCTCTCTGGGGAAGGCACTGGGCATATGACCTCCATTTCCAGGAGGTTCTTCACAGCCGACAGGAGCCCCTGCGCAGCCCGGGGATCCGAGGGCACCTGAGACCTTAGAAATCTGGGAGGAGGCCGGTACTCGAACTCCAGTTTGTACCCGGATGATACTTGTCTGTGACCTCCTGAGCCCAGACCTGGAAGAAGAGCCGCAGCCGCCCCCCCACCCGTAGGGGTGAGGGTGCCCCCTCATTGCTGAGCTGGCTTGACAACGGGCTTGGGCTTGGAACCCCAGGTAGAGGCAGGACGGGCATGTCTTCTGCCTCTGTTCCAGGAATCACCTCTGAAGCCAGAGTAGGCAAGACCTCTGCCCCCTCTGGCACCGCGAAAGGAAGGATTGAAGGAGCTTGCCCCCCGAAAGGAGCGACGCTGTCTCTTACGCTGAGGTAGCTTTCCACCTTTCGCCACAGAATCCAATTTGTCTCCAAACAGCCGTGTTCCCAGGAAGGAAAGCTGTAAGCGATTTCTTGGCCGCAAAGTCAGCCGCCCACTGGCGTAGCCAGACCGATCGGCACATGGCCACAAGAAGAGCCGAAGTTCTGCTACACATGGTAATAGTGTCGTCCATGGCCGACAAAATAAAATTCATGAACAATTCACACCTCTTGAGGGTTGTGAATTCAATGCTGTCCGGGTTGAGCTGGGACCCATTTAACATGTCCCTAATCTCAGACCTGGTAGCCACCGCCACGAGCGCAGATGCACACACAGGCCGCAAGGCGGAACCAACACTGGCAAAGGCATGACATGCCATCTGATCAATATGCTTGTCCTCGCCATCCTTAATGGTAGTGGCGTCAGGAGTATGTACAACAGATGTGTTGGACAATCCTAAGATGGGCGCATCAACCTCGGGAGGGGAAGACCAGCGCTTCACCGCATCCACCGGAAAGGGATACTTCCTATCCCATACCTGAGGAACACCGTGAAGCCAACTCGGCTTCTCCCATTCTTTCAGAATCATGCAGTCAAAATTATCCTGATTTGGAAACTCCAAGCGGGGCTTAGAGAGCCCAAATAATTCCCCCTTCTTCGGAGGGGCCTCCGCTGGCGGGGAAATATCCAGAACCTCCAAGAGATGGGCCAGGACTTTGGGGGTGTCAACCGCATCCCCCAGCGCCTGCCCGACATCAGCGCGTATCGCGCGCCGCGCCTGGCCCCGCCCCCCTCCCTCACACCAGCAGCGTGGTTCCCAGCCAGGGCTGGGCTCCGCAAATGGCGGCAAGACAGGAGGGGGCGGGTCGCGGCAGCGCGCGAGCACCCAGCCCCACCCCCTCAGACACCGCAGCCTGAGGGGAAGAAGCTCCCCTCAGGAGATAACAAAGCACCAATTTTGGCAAACGGCGGCCAGCCTAGTGACAGTATAACACCACACACATCCACACACATTCACACTGAAGTGAAGAGAGAAAGATAGAGATATACACCCCCCCCCCCCCACTGGAGGGATACAGAGGAACCAGGAAGGGGGGAATTCCCACACCAGGGGTGTCAGGGATATATGGGACAGGGCATCCCAAACCGGGATGCCCCTTTAAGTCCCGAGTGGGAGGATTTTTAGGTGCCCGATTTTACTTCTAGGGACCCTAGGACCAGGAGGACCCCCCCCTTTTTTGCAAGTCACAGGGAGTTCTCCTGAAAGACATAAGAGAAAAGGGCCTTAAGCACATGCACACACAAACATATATGTATGTAAATAGAATGGTTATAATATATATATATATATATATATATATATATATATATATATATATATATATCAGAATGAGCCGAAGGGGGGGGGGGCTGAGCGATCTCCTGACAGAATGGGCACATGCAATGCAATAAAAAAAAAACAAAAAAACGGAGGGGGGCCCCGGAGGGCACTCACGTGAGAACAGTGATGGCTGCCACCAGCAAGCAGCTCCAGAAGGACAGCGAGAGAGAAAAAAGGGGCCCACTCCCTCAGACACCGCAGCCTGAGGGGAAGAAGCTCCCCTCAGGAGATAACAATAAAGCACCAATTTTGGCAAACGGCGGCCAGCCTAGTGACAGTATAACACCGCACACATCCACACACATTCACACTGAAGTGAAGAGAGAATATACACCTCCCCCCCCCACTGGAGGGATACAGAGGAACCAGGAAGGGGGGAATTCCCACACCAGGGGTGTCAAGGATATATGGGACAGGGCATCCCAAACCGGGATGACCAACCCGGCTTCCACCTACCCCTTTATATGGGGTCTCACGGGGGAAGCATGGCTCCCTAAATACCTATTGAGGTGTTGCCTACCCTCACTCGGACCTGCAGCCAAGGCTGGGAGGCTATTACAAGGGGTTAAATATAAAGGTCCGGGCAGAAATAACGCAAAAAATGGTCGGGTGTAAGCCCGGCATACCTGCAAGGAAGAGCAGCCTACATCTTCTGACTTGATCGCCGTCCTGCAGAGAAGGAACTGGGGAATGTGTGGGAGGTCCCAGGTATCTATGGACCGGGAGGGGCTTCTTTTTTTCTTTCATCTCTGCAGAAGTTCGCCCTCTACTGGACCATAACCCATATGTCATGAATAGTGGAAGTGGGGTGTGTGACTTATTAGAATATTAGAAAAATGTCTCTGTCCAAATATTTATGGACAGTAAGTCCCTTCATGGACAGTATTTATGGACAGTAAGTCCCACAGCAAAGGGAAGGGGGTTTACCCGATTGCCAGACTAGCCAAGACTGACACTGGTGAGGGAAGTATTGCTTAGCTATAAATAAGATTGTTTTAAAGCGAGTTTAGGAGCCTTTGTGAGTTGTGGTTGTATTTTCAAGTAAGGTTGTATTGTAAATTACTGTGTTTTTTTCTCTCTCTTGTATTGCAGGGTGAGGGGATGTTTCATTGGGGGACTTTAAGTGTTTATTGCCTAAGTGTTATAGAGCTAAAATAAAAAGGTGCTACAACTGTAAGCACTGAAATGGTGTTTTTACTGCTGCTTTTGTAACTGGGATAATGCCTAGCAATATTGGAGGTCTACTTTAGTGCACAATGTGTCATATGTATACACTTCAGGGGCAGCAGATCCAGGGATGGGATGGTGATGACCCAGCTGTCGGGGTTAATGTGGGGGGACCAATGACAGAATTAATGGGAGATGGAGGATTCTTAAGAATACATTTAAGGAATTAGGCACCAAGTTGAAGAGAAGAACAAAGGGCAATGTAAACAATGTTAAAATACAAATTGCAGTACTCTATAGACCCCAAATATACCTGAGGAAATAGAGGTTCAGCTGCATAAAAGGATAGAGCGGGTGTCACAGGCTGGTACAGTGGTGATCATGGGGGACTTTAGCTACCCAGGTATCGACTGGAGACATAGCTCTGCTTCTACTACAGGGGGGAGAGCAATCCTCAGCTTGCTACAAGATAACTATATGAATCAGTTCGTGGAGACACCTACTAGGGGTGATGCTCTTTTGGATCTGATAATATCAAATGATGATGACCTGATAGGGATGGTAAAAGTCAGTGAAAATCTTGGTAACAGTGACCATAATATAATTGTATTTAACATATACAGTAAGAAAGATTTTCTGTCTGGGAGGGCAAAAACTCTGAATTTTAGCAAGGCCAATTTCCCCAGGCTCAGAGCTGTACTCCAGGACTAGGAGCATCTGTTGAGCAATAAGGATAGAGATGCCAAATGGGAGTTTAATCAATTGTGAGTACCAACGTTCCAAAATTTATTACCATGGGTAAGAAATATAAGTGGCTAAGATTGAACCCCTCATGACTGACACCTGTGGTTAAAAAGGCAATAAAGATCAAGAAAAGGGCATTTAAAAATTTCAAGGCTGTAACCCTTGAAAAGTATAATTCAGTAAAAAAAAAAGCATGTAAGAAAGAAATAAGGTTGTCAAAAGCACAAAATGAAATATGTGGCCAAAGAAAGCAAAACAAACCCTAAACATTTTTTAAATATATACATTTAAAGTAGGTGCCCTAATTAATGATAATGGGGAAATGGTCACTGGGGATGAAGAGAAGGTGGAGCTGTTAAATAGATTCTTTAGCTCTGTGTAAAAGACACACTACAAACTGGTATAGTGCCAAGAAATTGGCGCAAGGCAAAGTGGTGGCCATTTTTAAAAAGGTCTCTAGGTCTTCTCCGGGCAATTACAGAACCACAAGTTTAACATCTATTGTGGGAAAATTGCTTGAGGTAATATTAAGGGACTACATACACGAATATGTAACTACACATAATATCATCTAGGTATGCTATGCTTGGTAAAGGTTCTCGGAGCCAACGCCAGACCAAAGGGTAGGCATACAAATTGGAAGTGGAGAATTTGGTCCCCCAATTTTACTGCAAATCTCAAAAAGGCTTGAGCCGACAAGCTCATCGGTACCTGCCAATAGGCATCCTTCAGGTCTATTGAGACCATGAAGGAGCCCGGGCAGGGGCGGATTCCTTACAAAGAAGATGCAGAAGCGTCTGTTGCGTACAGACAGGTTCAGTTTCCTCAAACTGAGAATGAAAAGGAATCACCCAGATGCCTTCTTTATCAGAAAAATGCTTGTAGAAACCTTTTCCCCATTGTTGGTGGGGAACCGCGACAATCACTGCCGTATACATCATCGAATCTAGACTGCTGTGAATGGCCAGTCTTTCCTCCCTGCCCCCTGCGAAAGAAGTACCAAAAAAGTTTCTGGGAGGGGCGTGCATGAATATAATAGAGAAACCTTCCCATATCCCCCTTGGAAATAAAGGGGCAATCAAGCAGTCGCTGCCACCAAATATAAAACTGTTTTAACTGGGCAACTATTAAGGACCCTGCGCCATTGCCTTTTAGACTGACTGTTGAGTACCAAACAAATAGAGTGGATCTTCTAAACTTGGATCTCATAGAAGTAGAAGGGGCTTCTCTAAATGGGTCCTTGATAAGAAAGGGCCGTTTATAAGAGGACTGAAAAAAAAGTCCTATTATTGAAATCCTTACACTTTATGGGAAAAGACTTATTTCTATGAGCAGACCTGTCTAGCACTTTCTCTAGTTCTGGGCCAAAGAGGAATTCCCTGTTAAAGGGCATGGCACACAGGTGCATCTTTGAACCTGTATCCCCTGACCAGGTATGCAGCCACAACGTTCTATGCACTGAATGGGCGAGGGCCATGGCCCAAACTAAAAATCTCCCCAATTCTGACATCAGACAGAAAAGAGGCCACTGAAAAGCCTTTATAATCTCATTAATATCTGTCCGCTTAAAATACATGATTTAAGCTGTTGAAGCCAATAATTAAGATTCCTGGCAACACAAATAGAGGCTTAGAGTGCAAGATTCAGCCTGCTATGTATTCTTCAAGTGGGTATTCATCTTTTTGTCTAAAGGATCTTTGAGAATATCAAAGTCCTCAAAGGCCAGGTCCACCCGCTTGGAGACCTTAGAAAAGGGGGCATCCAGTTTGGGGCATTTATCCCAAATATGTGAATCTTTCTCAAAAAATGGATAACGCCTTTTGGGAGCCCCAGCTCTAAAAACCTATGGATAGTCTCCCTAACAGAGTTATGAATGTGTAAGGTCATAGGGGTATCAGGAACAAAATGAGAATAGAACCCATCATGTTTAGACTTAAGGGTGCAATGCCTATCCACAATGCCATAGAAAGATGAACCATTTGCAAGCCTTCTGGAGGAAAAATAAATTTCACTGGTGCAGCTGAATGAGAACCTGAACAAGGGCCCTCCTCGGAGGAGGAGGAAGGATCCTCAACTACCTCAGAAAGGGGGTATCAGAAACCTCTGACTCTTGCCCTCTAGAAAAAAGGGGTGTCTAGGGGATGCCAAAAAAATTCTTTACGTCCAGCGGATTCCTGTGGGGTACTAAGATTCTCAAAGGAAGAGGAAATATAAGCCTTCAGAACTTTCATCATGTCAAATCAAGTTCAAAGTCTTTTGGAGGGGAGAGGCTTCCTCTAAACTTCTTCTTTGCAGCACACCTCCAGGAATCAACTGTGATGCAACAATGGTAAGTATGACTGATTTTTAACATACGCCCACAGATGTTCCTGAATATATTAAAATTATTCATACCACCAGATTAGAGCATAGGAATTTATTTTTTTGCCTTCAGAATGTAAAAATAAGTACTGTTTTGGCTAAGGAAAAACAGTAACCCTTTGCGCCCCAAGAACATGAATTAGAAGCCCTATTATTTCAGGCTATGTAAATTTCAGGTAATGTTCATTCAGCTTTTTCAACCAGTGTCCTTAAAAAGAACCCTTTACCAGGAATGCTCCGGATAACAGTTATATGCATGAAGCAGCAAGTAGGCCCTACAGGTTTAGTTTGTCTGACTTTTCCAAGAATAATTCAGGATATTTACTAAAATTTCTGGGGTGGATGCCCTGCTGTGTGAAAATCTTTGGTTCAGTGGGTATGCTCTTTCCCCACTCTCATGATGCATGCGCAGGCCCTCCGCCAATCAACATTCTATGCGGTGCATATGAATGAATGGCATATAATGCAAGTTGTAAACAGAGCCCAACACACAGTGCTGAGAGTGGCCAGCATCCCATCAGCTTGCATGTCAGCCATTCAGATAGGAGCGGGGGGATATCGCTGCAACCTGTACATGTGCCATGGGATTACCAGAATGGTACGTTTTTACTGTGAACATATGGGATTTACTGCAGTGGAGCATCCCAAATTGGTCTTATAGACTCTAGGGCTGATATTGGTCCTTTTTAAGAGTGCATTATCGCCCAGCACAACACCATTGAGCCTTAAACTATATCACCTTAAAAGACAAAATAGGCAAGGGAAGTATACTTGGGAAACCAGGGGTTTCACACTGTGGGCCACCTCAAATGAGGATGCCCCTATGGAAACCTCTTAATGAAGGTAACTCATTTATATGATGGTTGTCCCCCATCACTTAACTCTGATTTTGTTTGCTAATAGAAAATTTAAAGAAAAACCTTCTTTCACGCACTGAAGTTTGCAATCATTTTTAGCACATCTTACATTATTGATTAACACATCTCATATTTACAATAAGTATTATTATTCCACAAAAAAGTGGCAACATTTTGAGACATGTATTAATTTGAAACTATTCTCCTTGGAGGGGTGTTAACATAGTGTACAAGTAAATGTATTAATACATAAAAAGAAAGCAGCCATGCATATTTGTCAGTGGTCTCTGCGTTCACTGGAGGCTTTAAATTATAAGCAGTAACCAACAGCACAGCAGCGTTTGTTCAGGAATTTCACCAGATATTAATTGACTAAGCAGAGAATAAGCTAGTGGTATGTTGAAAAAAAGAAATCTTGAAGTCATGGCAACAACTTTCTATCTGCCAAGCCTGCATACAATCACTGTCCGTTATCATTCGTAAATTTTTTAGAACCACATGAATGAGATTACATATTAAGCTTTTATAAAGGAACATCAGATAATTCAAGAAAATAAAGCGGCAGTATCGGGCAAAAATATAAGCAAATAAATGCTAATCCACATTTTATATTGCAGTATATGTTATTTAAAGGAGTTGTGCTGTGTTTTTTTTTCAAATTGGCTCAAACCAATAAAGTAAACAAAGCTCTGGTTCCTTTTTTTTTCAACTAGCTTCCTCCTTGATTATTCAGTATTGTACTGTGGAAACCATTGGTCTACTTCTTAGTTTTCCCTGGATTCTCTTAAAGTCCCAATAGCTTCCTGTATTTTGTACCAATCAGTGTTCACTGCCAAACTTTCCAACCCACTGTCACTGTAGTTCCAATTGTGCTAATTAGACCACTGGAAACATACTGAGCCTGTGAGCTGACACATATACAGTCATGGCCGTAAATGTTTGCACCCCTGCAATTTTTTAAGAAAATTAAGTATTTCTCACAGAAAAGGATTGCAGTAACACATGTTTTGCTATACACATGTTTATTCCCATGTTTAGTTGCTGCAGTTGTTAAATCTCGCAGCCAAATCCTCTTTAGGACAAGGTCCTGACACTTGCTATACTTGGCCACCTTAAAGCATTCTTCATAGCAACTTCTCTCAAGGCTGTTCAATGCAGTTTTTGAGTTCCAATGTTTTCGAGTTTTGATGATCTGATAAATAAAGTTTAGGGGAAATCTATTTTGTTTAAAACAATAAAAACTGCATATGTTTTCTTATAGGTTAACATGGTTACCAGAAGGTGAACATGATTTTGATGATTCACTCTCCTAGGTGTTGTTCCACTCTGGCAGGAAATCCCCATTTGGGATGTTTTGCCGTGAGTATCACACAACACATCAAGAGTGGCGTAGAAAGCATGAATGGAGCATGGCGCACCTCTGTGCCAGCCATTCAGAAATGCCTGTAGCGGGTACTTGTCTCAGAGTAAGAAATAGGCAGGGATGTGGCAACAGTCAGAGCATGCACTGTGGCATTGCTGTCTACGCAACTTTACTTGGCCAACCTGGGATTTTACACAGCAGGGAATCACAAAGTCCTTTTTACTCTAGTGAGGCAGTTATACCACCCTAAGGCAACCCATCTGTTCTTAAAGTTAAATTAGCATTAGACTAATATTAACTGCCTTGTCCTCTTTAACACTTTCATCTTAGCTTGCAATGACATTTAAGCAGGTCCTTTTCTATGGCAGGGCAGAAATTAAAAAGATGCTTTTTTTTTTTTTTTATTAAAGAGAAGTCCCTACCTGCTGCCAGCTCCCACACCACACATCTTACCCCCATAAAAAAGGTACTGTGCAGAGGCCCTGCCCAACATCTATTTGTGCTTTTGGTGAGGTTACATTTTCTCCATTGAGATCACCACAATAGTTTTTACATTGTGATACTTGAAATATAGCAACCAGTTGTTTGCAGGAAGAAGTATGTAGTTTATTTATTTTGGGACAGTACATAGTCATTTAAAAAGAATGGTACAAAAGGAAGACATACCAAACTCTGCTGTTATGAATTTATTTCACAAATACTAAAATAATTTGAAAGGTTAACTCCCAGACATTCATAGATGTTCGATGTGGGCACCCTAGATCAGTTGAGCCTAGATAAGTTGATATACATCAGGTTTTGCGAGGACATGAACCTTGGTTTACAAGTGACATTAGGAAATGTCACAATTGCAAGGAGGTAGCAAAAAGGAAAGGAGATACTCACCCAAGTTAAGGGAACTCGCCTTAGGGAAACGCCTTAGGCAAAGAAAATACCATTTTGTGAGATACTCACCTGTAAAATGGTTATTACGAGTATGTCACACCCCCCACTTCCTGATATTCATGACACTTGGGAACCCGGCCTGTAGAGGGCGATCTTGCAGAGATGACATGGAAAAAAGGAGCCCCTCCTGGTCCATAAGTACTGGGTTCCTCCCACTATTCCTCAGTCTTTTTAAACAGCAGTGAAGAACCAGGAAGAGCCAATTATATTCAATAATTGTAAAATTATATGAGAATAATAATACCAAATAAAGGATCCCTTAGAACAAAAAGAGCCAATTATATTCAATAATTGTAAAATTATTTGAAAAATTAATACCAAATAAAGGATCCCTTAGAGCAAAAAGAGCCAATTATATTCAATAATTGTAAAATTATTTGAAATAATAATAATAATCACCATATAAAGGATCCCTCGAACAAAAAAGGGCGGGGGAAGTGGGGGGTGTGACATACTCGTAATAACCATTTTACAGGTGAGTATCTCACAAAATGGTATTATTCCTAGTATGTCACACCCCCCACTTCCCGATATTTATGACACTTGCAATAGCAGTGTCTATAATGGGTGGGGATCCCAAAGGAATAATGCATAACTTAAATTACTGCAGCTTGCAGAACTTTGCGGCCCAAAACAGCATCCGCTGAGGCCCGCACATCAACCTTGTAAAACTTAGAAAAAGTATGCACAGAAGACCAAGTCGCAGCCTTGCAGACTTGTTCAACAGAAACTTGGTGCTGAAAAGCCCAAGAGGCTCCAATAGCACGAGTAGAATGAGCGGTGACACGAAAAGGGGGAACCTTCCCCTTCGCCATATAGGCCCCAATGATAGCCTGACGTATCCACTTACTAAGGGAAGATTTGGCAGGAGCAAAACCCTTCTTGGGCCCAGAAGGCACAACAAAAAAGGCATCCGTCTTGCGGAAGGCCGAAGTAGTAACTAAATAATACTTAACACAACGAACTACATCCTGAAGAACTATATCCTGATTTAGGTGGAAAGCAGACACCACCTTAGGAAGGAAATCCGGTTTAAAACGGAAAACCTATAGCTACATTGGGTGATTCGGTCCCGGGATCCCATGGCAGGATTCCCGGACAGGCAGCTGTATTGATCATACTGTTTTGATGTTTTGATGGTCAGGTTGCATCCTGGACCCAATGGTATGTTGTCTCATTTGCATTACCAATTGTCTGTATACCATGTCTATGACTCTGAAAAATCTCTAATAAAAATCAGTGTGATTTAAAAAAAAAAAAAAAAACGGAAAACAACCTTATCTTGATGCCTCTTAAAATAAGGGGCTTGAATAGACAAAGCCGCCAGTTCAGAAACTCGGTGGACAGAAGTAATAGCAACCAAAAAGGCAACCTTCTGAGTAAGAATAGGAAGAGGAATATCCTGCAATGGCTCAAAGGGAGCAGCTTGCATAGCCGAAAGCACCAAATTAAGATCCCAAACAGGAAGTAAAGGCTTTCTGGGAGGCCGCACATGCGCGACTCCTTGGAAAAAGGTCTTAACCAAAGGATGAAGAGCAAACGATCTTTGAAAGGAAATTGCCAAGGCAGAGACTTGCCCTTTCAAAGTACTAATCTGGAATCCCATATCCAGACCTCGTTGCAGATATTCCAGAATTCTAGGAATAGCAAAGCCCTGGATTCACACCAATCAATATAGAACCTCCAAGTCCTGTAATAAATGACAGAGGAAGACTTCTTCCTAGCTCTAAAAAGAGTCTGAATAACCACATCAGAAAGACCTTCTTCTTTCAAGATGGAGACTTCAGCAGGCATGCCGTCAAAGCCAGCGTTTGTAAATTGGGGTAACAAAGTTGACCCTGAGTGATGAGTGATCTGGAAGAAGAGGCAGATGGACACGATCCACTGCCAGCCTTACGACGTCTGCATACCACAGACGTCTTGGCCACTTTGGTGCCACCAGAATTGCTGGCACCTCCTCCAGTGCTAGCTTGCGCACCACCTTGCAGATCATGGAGAATGGGGGAAACAGATATAGGAACCCCAGATCCCAGGCTAGAGACATGGCATCCACTGCCACTGCTAGAGGATCCTGGGATAGAGACACAAAAGCTGGCAGCTTGTGATTGTGACGAGAAGCAAACAGGTCCAACCGTGGAGTCCCCTACTTGTGACAGAGGAACTGAAAGACCCTTGGATTGAGAGACCATTCTCCCTGGCGAGAACATCCCCTGCTCAGGGAGTTTGCCTCCACATTCTCTATCCCCGGAATGTAAACTGCTGATATGCAGGGAACATTGATCTCTGCCCACTGAAGGATCAGAGACACTTCCCGGAGGGCACCCCAACTGCGAGTCCCTCCCTGGTGATTGATGTATGCAACAGCTGTTCGGTTGTCTGACCGAATCTGAACTGGCAGACCCTGTAAGAAATGGGTCAGTCGAAGTAGAACAAGACGTATGGCCCGAAGCTCTAATACATTGATTGGAGAATGAGCCTCCTGAGGCCCCCACAATCCTTGGAACTGATGCTTCTTCCAGAAGCCCCCCCAGCCCACCAGGCTGGCATCCGTGGTAACCAGTTCCCAACGCGGAGTCAGAAATGACTTGCCCTTCTGGAAGTTGAGCGATATTAACCACCACTGAAGGGACTGCAAAACGTGGGGAGACAATAGACAAGTCTGATTCAATGATAGTGGACACCTGTCCCACCTTGCCAAGAGGAAGAGCTGAAGCGTCCTTATGTGAAACTGGGCAAACGGGACTGCCTCGAATGCAGCTACCATCAATCCCACTAGTCTCATCCCTAGACGGATAGACTGACGAGGGTTGGACAAGAATAGACGAATCAAGTCCTGAATCAGAACCATTTTGGACTGAGGAAGAAAAACCTTGGCCTGAAATGTATCCAGAATAAGGCCCAGGAAGGGAATTTCCCTGGACGGACAGAGAGAGGATTTGGGGTAACTTATTACCCATCCGAACCTCTCTAGCGTAGAGACCACCGTCCTGGTGTCCAACTCTGATTGTTCGAGGGAGGAGGCCGCGATAAGAAGATCGTCCAGGAAAGTCACAATGCGAATGCCCTGGACCCTGAATATAGCCATCACTCCTGCCAGCATCTTGGTAAAGACTCTTGGGGCCAAGGTAAGGCCGAATGGCAGGGCCACAAATTGATAATGCTGGTCTTCTATCGAGAACCTGAGAAATCTCTGGTGACCCGGAAAAATAGTAATGTGTAAATAAGCATCCTTGATGTCTATGGATGTCATGAAGTCCCCCTGATGGAGAACATTGATCGTTGATCGCAGAGACTCCATGCGGAATTTTCTGAAACAAATTGATTGAGTCTCCTTAGGTCTAGGATAGGCCGTACAGAGCCGTCCTTTTTGGGTACCGTGAATAGGTTGGAGTAAAACCCCAAACCCCTTTCTGCTGGAGGCACTAGGCCGATAACAGCCATGTTTAACAGATACGCTACTGCTGCCCGCAGTCCCTGCGCAATTGCCGGATCTGACGGCATCCGGGACATGAAAAATCTGGGAGGAGGCCGGGGACTCGAATTCCAGTTAGTAACCGGAAGAGACTACTTCCAGAACCCAATTGTCTGATACCTCCTGAACCCAGACCTGGAAGAACCACAGCCGTCCCTCCACCCATAAGGGTGAGGGCGTCCCCTCATTGTTGAGCAGGCTTAGTGGCAGATTTGGTTTTGGACCCCCAATTCTGACTTGGACGGCCACGTCCCTTTCCTCTATTCCACGAAAGGAACGACGTTTCTTACGCTGAGGAAATTGACCTCAGAATCCAATTCTTTCTCCAAAGAGGCACAATCCCGCAAAATGGAGCGCTGTAAGCGATTTCTTAGCTACAATATCAGCTGCCCACTGCCGCAACCATACTGACCGCCGGATGGCGACTAACAAGGCAGAGGTTCTGCTGCACATGAGCAGAGTATCATCTAAGGCAGAAAGTACAAAAGATGCAAACATCTCACAATGCTTAAGAGCGGCGTACTCATCAGAGGTTGGATCAAGCCCTGAGTAATTCATTAGGTCTCTCACAACAGACCTAATAGCCACCGTCATGAGTGCCGAAGCACCAACAGGCAGCAAGGCCGAGCCCACACTGGAAAAAGCGTGGCACGCCATTTGATCAATACGCTTATCCTCTTCATCTTTAAGTGTAGTGGAGTCAGGAGAATGCAACACAGAAGAATTGGATAAATTAAGCACAGGGGCATCCACCCATGAGCAGAGTATCTTTTAAAAATCCAGTCTCTCTATAAATTAATTAAATATTAATGCATAGATGGCCATTGTATGCTTGCGCACACATAGGAATTTGTCCTCCGCATTTAACCCATCCGTGCAGTGAGTGTACACATGCCCAGAGCGGTGGGCACAGGTGGTGATGACCAACGCTTAACAGTATCAGCTGGGAAGGGATATTTCTTGTCCCAGCCCAAGGGAATGCCAGGAAGCCGCGCAGGCTTCTCCCATTCTTTAAGAATAATTTCATCAAAATGCCTTTGATTTGGAAATTCTAAACGAGGTTTAGAGAAATCAAAGAATTCCCCTTTTTGAGGAGGGACTACTTCAGGAGGAGTAATAACCAAAACCTCAAATAACTGAGCAAGAGCTTTTGGGGTATCCACAACACTTGCTTCACCTTGCTCAATCTCAGTACCAACAAATTGCTGTTCATCAGAAACATCTGATTCCTCATAATAATACTCCTCCTTCTAACTGAGAAGGATCAGACCAATCAAGCAATTCACAATTGTCTGACTCCCTTGCCGCAGCGGCAGGAGTCAAGTGCTTTATTTTAGCTGAGGCCTTCTCAGGCACAGAGGTAGACATTAATCTTTCAAGATGAGCCAATCTGACACATAAATCAGCATGCGACTCACCACCCATGACAATATCATTGGGGGTACGGACAAGACATGGCGGAGTAGGAGATGAGGCATTAGCTGCAGGCCCTGAAGCCTGGGCCTCAGTTTGCTGCATAATAGTTAATTGTGCACAAGGGACGCAAAGAATTGCATTATCCTCAACAAGGGATGCCCCACATCCAAAACATTGCCGAGTCTGTGCAGAGGGAATTGCATGTCCGTTATCCTGGGATGCCTCCATATGGTGTTTAGTATTATACTAGAATTGATTATAGTCGCCAAGTATATATGGGATTTATGCAATTGCTACCCGGGATGCCCCTTTAAATAGTCCCAAGTGGGAGTATTGAAACACAAATGGACCCCCAAATAAGGCTTAAGGGCTTTTTTTTTTTTTGTGTGCAGGGTGACAAATAAGCCCAGATAACGCCCCCCCTTCCCCCCCTCCTTTTTACCCAGCAGGGTTAAAGGAGACTAAGGGGAGAGGATAGAAATGTACCCATAAGGCACAAGGGGATTATAAAGGGACAGGGGCATCCCATGCCGGGATCACCAACCCGGAAGCCACCTACCCACATTTGGGTCTCACGGAGGAGTAATACTCCTGTATACACCAGAAGGTGTATGTATCTACCTTTGCCTGAACCACACAGCCAGGGCTGGGAGGCATACAATATAACCAAACAGGTTTAAAGAGTTTCAGACAGAAATAGAGAAAAAAAGGGCCGGGGCAAACCCGGCTACCTGCAGCTTGAAGGAGAGTCATCTTCTGAATGCTTCGCCGACTGCAGAGACGAAAAGACTGAGGAATAGTGGGAGGAACCCAGTACTTATGGACCAGGAGTGGCTCCTTTTTTCCATGTCATCTCTGCAAGATCGCCCTCTACAGGCCGGGTTCCCAAGTGTCATGAATATCAGGAAGTGGGGGGTGTGACATACTAGGAATATCAAGGCTGCAAAAAGGGCTTATGCAACTGAACTAGAAGCAAAGGAACTCTAGGACTGCATATAACCACCAGAGAGAGGCAACAAATTACAATGTGCCTCAGCATCCGCCACAGTCCTAAACATACATGCCAGTGGCACTAACATTTATGTACATCTTTGAGAGGTTGGTAATGCCCTAAAAGGAACAACCATGATTTGTTGGAATCCAATATGGATTGCCCTGGAAATGTCTTTTTAAAACATGAAAGTTAAATTTATAATGTGCTCAGCAATTACAGTATGGTATGGAGGACCTACCAGGAGATAGAAACTCTGACTTATCACAAGCAGAGTAAATGACACATTTCATTCAGGGTGTCCCTTCTTCTGCAGGCTAATACCATCTAGTCAACATTACAGTGTGCCTTTAGCAACGATGAGGAACAAGAACAGCTTCTTCCACCTAATCATTTAGCACCTGAACAGTGATTTTTTTCTTAAGCCAAAATGTGTTGTCATCAATGGGAAAAGAGTAACAGTCCACAAGAACATAACCTACGGATGTTTAAGTCTCGGCTTTTACTACTAGCAGGTCTATATTACCCAGTATTTATTACGTATGTACATGGCGAACTAAAGAATTCATTCATTCAAATGTCTTCCACCAGCTCATTGTTGACAAAATGCTGTCCAGCTCTTTTTCCCTTACATAAGCAGCCCCTATCGTCAAACTGTTTACATACCTTGTAATGTGGTAGTGAGGTGCTTCTTAGCAACATTTGGTCTGGATATGTCTCTCAACAGTTATCAATGATGTTTTGCACATTCTAGCACACAAGATTTTTATTGCTCTGATGCTGCCATTTTAAATAGTTTAAATAGTAAGCATTTCAAAAATGGCAAACTTGTCAGAGAACTGAGATACCCTGTTTTTGTATGCGTAGAACCAATAACATTTTAGATTTGTGTTAAGGCATTGGTTTGATTACTATTTTATTGTTTGGATATTCCACATTTAAAGCAAGTTTTTTCTTGCTTGGTTGCTCAATGTTTCAGCCCTACTGGGTAGTAACAATTAAGAAGAGGTAGCAGTCAGGAACGCACATATTTTTCAGATCAATTTCCCCTCTGCTTATAAGGTCTGGGCGTGCCTCTTGAGTACCTAATGGAGCCAGCTAATATACCTTAAAAAGCGAGGGCACGCTTCATGCCACTACTGGGTGCCTTCTTCTGAGTAGTCTGACATTCTCACAACAGCTTTATGGGGTCAATTTGCAGGACAATTTCTGGACAATTTCTGCACCATTTCTGCAAGTAGACTTTAAACCGGACCTTCACCATGATTTATTGAAAAGCTCAAACCCTTAGAAAATGATTCCCCAGCATCTAAAAATACAATTCTGTGATTACTCACCTGTAGAATTGGTATTATGAGTATACAGTACGTCCTGCTCCAAATCTAATACTTACAGTTGGGATATACTCCGCCAGATGGCGCTGGACAGAGACATCGAAAATAGGCTCCTCCCGGCCCCTCAAATACCCAGGGACCTCCCACAAATCCCCAGCATTGAAAAGCAGTTAATGAGAAGCCGGGAGAATTTAAACAATCCAAACTATCAACTATAAAAATGGTAACAATCACCATACAGGGGATCCAAGATAATGCAACCAAGGGTGGGTTGGAGCAGGAAGTACTGTATACTCATAATACCAATTCTACAGGTGAGTAATCACAGAATTGTATTATTCTTAGTATACAGTACGTCCTGCTCCAAATCTAATACTTACAGTTGGGACATCCAATAGCAGTGTCGATAAAGTAGGGTGGGATCCCCAAGAAAAATCAGCAGCAGACAGTTTAAACCACTGCCGCCTGCAGAACCTTTCGGCCAAAAACAGCGTCAGCTGAGGCCCTAACATCAACCTTGTAAAACTTTGAAAAGGTATGAACAGAAGACCAAGTAGCAGCCTTGCAAACTTGTTCAACAGAAGCCTGGTGCTGAAAAGCCCAAGAGGCACCAATAGCATGAGTGGAATGAGCCGTAAGGCGGAAGGGAGGATTCTTCCCCTTAGCAGAGTAGGCCTGAATCACAGCCTGACGAATCCACTTGCTTATAGTAGACTTGGCAGGAGCCAAACCCTTCCTAGGACCAGAAGGGACCACAAAAAATACAACTCTGTGAAGTACTCACCTGTAGAGTTGGTATTATATGCAGACAGCACGTCCTGCTCCAGACATAGTCCTTACATGTGGGTATACCTCCACCTTCAGCGCCGTGCACTGCAGAATCATGAAGAAAACAAGCTCCTCCCGGCCCTACATATACCGAGGGACCTCCCACAAATCCCCTGCATTGACAAGCAGTGAGAGAAGAAGCCAGGAGGAAAACAACCACCCAGAGACTGGCAATAATATCCAAGATAATAATTACCACACAGGGGATCCAGAACAAGGTGAATCAGGGTGGGGTGGAGCAGGACGTGCTGTCTGCATATAATACCAACTCTACAGGTGAGTACTTCACAGAGTTGTATTATTCTAAGCAGACAGCATGTCCTGCTCCAGACATAGTCCTTACATGTGGGACATCCAATAGCAGTGTCCATAAGTAGGGTGGGATCCCCGTGAAAAAAGGCACAGACAACCATAAAAATGCTGTCACCTTAACCATGCTACCAAGAGCAACGAGAGCAATGCTCTAACCACAGCCTTTGAATTCTTGTAAAGGCAGAACTGAACACAAGCAGTGGACTAGCCAGCTTGCTCAACAGAACCTAGTGCTGAAAGGCCCAAGCCAAGCACAAGTAGTAAGAGAGCAAAAAGCAAGAGAGAAGAAGAATCTTCCCCTAACGAGTAGGCCAGAGTAACAGCCTAACCATGCTACTGGAGAAAAAGGGCAGCCATGGCAACCTTAGAGCTCTCCCCATCTGGGAATATGAACCCAGGTCTTAGGCGAGACCAGCAGGAATACTGAAAAACAACGCTAACAAGGCTCAGCAAGAGCCGAGACGTTTACTTTAGGCTCAGAGGAACAAAAGCGACCGAGCAGGACCAAGCCAAAGGGCACCTACACCCGTGTTAGCAATCAGATCTGGTACATAAGGATGGAGAAACCTATAAGCCCCAGATCCCTTTCGCTTAGAGTAAGCCAGACAATAGCCCAGAGACCGTAGGGTCTGGACTAAAGGAGAATAAGAACACCGCCTGGACCCAATTTGGCGTAAGGCGGAACACCCTCACCTCATGGTGTACAGATATATAATATATATATATATATATATATATATATATATATATATATATAATGACTAGGACCGCTAACAGAGACATTCTTTATGGCACATTTCTGACTGAAGCAACCGCCCCAGAAGAGCCATATGAGGGAAGGAACAGTTCAGACAAGAACCTGAATAAGACCCCAGGGAACCCTTAGCAGGGCATCCGGATAAGTAATCCCCCAAAAAGGGAGCATAGAATTCCCTGGGGAATGCACCTGAGCAACCCCTGAGGAATGCGCAACACAGAAGATTGACTAGACTTCTGCAGTAGGTGAACAGGGCGAGCCCTGAATCTTCAGAGCACTGAGTTGGGGAGCCAACTTCAACCGTGCTATAATAATTCTAGGACCCAGTGATAGGGAACATCCCGCAGGGAAGAGAGCTAGTCAAAGCAAAGCAGACTAGAACAGCATACTCCAACATAGCCAGCAGAAAAGGGAGAAGAAGAGAAGGAAGCTAGGCCTAGTCCTCCAATAGAGAAAAGACACCCAGAGATAACCATCTCCAATAGGGTGAAAAGCCAACCGACCAGTCGCCTAAAAGGCCTGTAGGTAAGGGCGACGTAGTAGGGAGCCTGAATAGGCAGAACAGCCCTCTTGAGAGGGCATACAGTACGACTGTCTTCAGCAGAAAAATACCATTTTGTGAGTACTCACCTGAAAAATGGATATTATCGGTGTGCCACACACCCCGCTTCCCCTTTAATTCTTAACGATCGGGTTACTCACCAGCAGGTGACAACGTTGCAGAGAGAAGTCTTGTAAACGAGCCCCTCCTGGCCTACATATACCTGGGACCTCCCACTGAATCACCAGTTATTTAAAAAGCAGAAAGACAAGGTACCAGGAAATCCAACGGTAACCTCAAAATAAAGAAAAGCTTCACCATATAAAGGATTCGGGATACCGAAAAGGGCGGGTGAAGCAGGGTGTGTGGCACACCGATAATATCCATTTTTCAGGTGAGTACTCACAAAATGGTATTATTCTCGGTGTGCCACACACCCCGCTTCCCCTTTAATTCTTAACGATCGGGACATCCAAAAGCAGTGTCCACAAGGGATGGGTATCCAAAGGCAAGGTGAAGCATAACTTAAATGACTGCAGTCTGCAGAACTTTGCGGCCAAACACAGCATCCGCTGAGGCCCGCACATCAACCTTGTTAAACTTAGAAAAAGCATGAACAGAAGACCAAGTAGCGGCCTTACAAACTTGTTCAACAGAAGCTTGGTGCTGAAAAGCCCAAGACGCTGCAACGGCGCGAGTAGAATGAGCAGTGATACGAAAAGGGGGAACTTTCCCCTTAGCAGAATAGGCCGCAATAATGGCCTGACGTATCCATTTGCTAATGGAAGATTTGGCCGGTGCCAAACCCTTCCTAGGCCCACAGGGCACAACAAAAAAGGCATCAGTTTTACGAAAAGGAGAAGTAATAATCAAATAGTACTTAACACAGCATACTACATCCAAACAATGCAAAACCCTCTCCTTGTCATTCTTAGGCTTAGGACACAGGGAGGGAAGAACAATATCTTGGTTCAAATGAAAAGAAGAAACAACCTTAGGAAGAAAGTCTGGTTTGAACCGAAAAACCACCTTGTCCTGATGCCTCTCAAAGTAGGGCGCCTGGATAGACAAGGCAGCCAACTCCGAGACACGCCGAACCGAAGTGATAGCTACCAAGAAGACAATCTTCTGAGTCAGGGTAGACAACGCAATATCTTGCAAAGGCTCAAAAGGAGGAGCCTGAAGAGCAGAAAGAACCAAATTCAAGTCCCAAACAGGGAGTAATGGTTTCCTGGGAGGCCGCACATGCGTAACCCCCTGGAAAAAAGGGGATGAAAGGATGAAGCGCAAAACGCTTCTGAAAAAAGATCGATAAGGCAGAAACCTGCCCTTTCAAAGTACTCAGCTGAAGACCAGAGTCCAGCCCAGATTGTAAAAACTCCAGAATCCTGGAGACCGAAAAGACCCTACAAGGAAAAGATCTAACCTCACACCAAGTGATATAGGTTTTCCAAGTCCTATAGTAGGTGATAGAAGAAGACCTCTTTCGGGCACCGATCATGGTCTTAATAACCGAGTCAGAAAGACCCTCCTCCTTCAAGATGGAGGTCTCAGCGGCCAAGCCATCAAAACCAGCGTTGGTAAACTGGGGTAAGACAGCCGACCCTGAGCGAGCGGACCGGACCGAAGAGGCAGAATGAGCTGATTTACTGTCAGCCAAACGATGTCTGCGCACCACACTCGTCTTGGCCGTCTTGGAGCTACGAGAATGGCGGACACCCTTTCCAGAACCAGCTTCCGTACCATGCAGCCTAGCCTGGGTATCAGAGGAAACAGGTACGGAAAACCCGGGTTCCCCCGGCTCAGGGATATGGCTTCCGCCGCCAGAGCCAGAGGATCCTGGGAGGGCGACACAAAGATCGGGAGCCTGCAATTGTGACGAAAGGGAAACAGGACCACCTCTGGTGTCCCCCCCCGGAGCGGACTGCAGACTGGCGAAAGACAAGGAACATGTGCCTTCGCCCAGGTCAGGATCAGGGACTCCACTCTGAGGGCACCCAGACTGGGAGTCCCTCCCTGATGATTGAAGTAAGCAACCGTTGTTTGACTGTCCAAGCGTAGCTGAACCAGAAGGCCCAGACCATGATGGGACACAAGAGCAAGAACCAGACGGAAGGCTCTCAGCTCCAGAACAGACGGCCAAGGATTGGAACGAAGGATCCAAGCCAACTCCTGAATTAGACAAACCTTGGACTGAGCGAGCAACGCCCTGTGTTGACCGAAATCCCACCGCATTCCCAGAAAGGACACCACCCTGGCTTGAGCAAGGGGGGACCTGGGAAGTTTGAAAAACTTCAGATGCAGGACGGGGCAAGCTGACCCGTCCCTCTAGGGGATTGCGAAGAAAATGGTGTAAAAATCGAGGCCCACCTCTAAGTGCGGCACCAGCCGGATGACCGCCATTTCCAGGAAAACCCGTGAAGAAGGGCGAGACTCGAACTCTGGTTTGTAACCGGGCAACACCACCTCCCAGATCTATGTGTCCGGAGACTCCCGGCCTTAAACCAGGGAGAAGTGTCGCAATTGTCCCCCAACCCGCACGGGTGAGGGCAGCCCCTCATTGCTGAGCGGGCTTAGCAGTAGGTTTGGGCTTGGCGCCCCAGGACTGACCGGGACGGCCACGACCTCTTCCCCGGGACCAACCTACAGCCCCAGTAACGGGAAGGGAAGCCCCTCTGCCTGCTCTGGCTCCTCGAAAGGCGGGACTAAAGGAACTCGCACCCCTAAAGGAGCGACGAGGTTTCTTGAATTGAGGCAACTTACCATCCTTGGTAACAGCATCCGATTTCTCGCCAAAAAGGCGTAAACCTAGGAAGGGAAGCGATGTAAGCGCCCTTTTAGAGTTAAGGTCCGCCGTCCACTGGCGCAGCCCTATAGACCGGCGAATAGCCACCAGCAAAGCCGCTGTCCTGCTACTCGTCGCAAGAGCATCGTCCTGAGCAGTCAGGGCAAAAGAAACAAACGACTCACACTGCTTGAGAGAGCTAATCATATCACAAGCGGGATCAAGATCTGCAAGCAGATCCCTAATAATGGATCTAACGGCCAGCAGAAGAAGCGCCGAAGCACAAATTGGCCGTAGTGTCGACCCGGCACTGATAAAACCATGGCGGGCCAATTGATCAACCCGACGATCCTCACCATCCTTAATGGTAGTGGTGCCAGAAAGGTGCAACGCAGCCGGGCCAGTCAACCCCAACACCGGGGTGTCGACTTCGGGGGGCACTGACCATAGCTTCACCAAGTCCTCTGGAAAGGGATAACGCTTATCCCCATTAGGAGGAGTTCCAGCCAGGCGCGTGGGTTGTTCCCATTCTTTAAGGACAAGCTTCTCAAAGTGCTGTTGCCTGGGAAACACCAAATGCGGCTGGGGTACATCAAACAACTCACCTTTTGGCAGGGGGACCACCGCAGGCGGATCCAATGCCAAAACTTTAAACATTTGAGCCAAAATGGAAGGAGTGTCAAGGGACACCCCCACAGCCTGATCACCAGCAGTATCAAACAATAGCTGGTCTGCAGGCTCATCCGACTCCTCAAGGAGTTCCCCCTCCTCATCAGGGGGACAATCGGAATAATCCAAAAATTCAGGTACCTCATCCTCCAGGGCAGGTACTGCCGGAGCAAGGTGCTTCCGCTTTGCCGTAGCCTACTGAGCCACTGAAGCGGAGATAATTTTCTCGAGGTTGGCCAACCGCGCATGCACCTCGGAATGCGAATCCCCATTTTTGACAGTATCACACGGGGTCCGGACTAGGTTGGGGGGCGATAGGAGATGACGGAAATTGCAAGGAGCCAGAAGCAGGAGCAACGGACTGGCGCACAATGTTCTGCTGAGCACATGGAACGCATAATATGGCATCATCGCCTGGGAGCGGAACCCCACAGCCCCCCACAACCTGGATAGCCCGAGGAGCCATTTCCGGTAACATTGGAAGCCTCCATATGGTGAATTTGTGGTATTCGCAACAACCCAGGGTTTTACGCATTAAGCAACCCGGGATGCCCCTTTGAAATTAAAGTCCCGGAAGTGGGAGGATTTTTTTTTTTTTTTTAAACCTAGGAAAATCCCAATTTAGAGACTAAGACTAGCCAGGTATAACAGACCGGGAGAGCCACTGCAGTGAGGGGATCCCAGAATCTGTGGGGGAAAAGAGACCACAGTCAGTCCCCCAGCCACAATCATACATAACCAATAAGGCAAACATATATGGCTAGCTTAAACATCTTGAATAAATATACATGACACATGTAATTTCAAGGCAAAGCAGAGTGCAAAAAATCAGAGCACATACTGTGTATAAATACATGCCCACACACATACATAAATATACACATACCTGTACATACACATACATATATAAATAAATATATATATATATATATATATATATATATATATATATCCATACACATACCTACACACTACACATTAAATATATATATATTAAATAAATATATATATATATATATATATACACAGGGCCGGATTAAGAGCAGCCCGGGCCTGGTGCTGTAGATTTTGACGGGCCTATTTATCGAAGTATATAAAATGAAAACGCAACACAAAGCATCCCTCAGTACAGGCAAAACGGGGGCATCCTTCAGTACAGGCAAAGCGGGGGCATCCCTCAGTACAGGCAAAGCGGGGGCATCCCTCAGTACAGACACAGCAGGGGCATCCCTCAGTACAGGCAAAATGGGGGCATCCCTCAGTACAGGCAAAGCGGGGGCATCCCTCAGTACAGGCAAAGCGGGGGCATCCCTCAGTACAGGCAAAGCGGGGGCATCCCTCAGTACAGGCAAAGCGGGGGCATCCCTCAGTACAGGCAAAGCGGGGGCATCCCTCAGTACAGGCAAAGCGGGGGCATCCCTCAGTACAGACACAGCAGGGGCATCCCTCAGTACAGACAAACCAGGGGCATCCCTCAGTACAGACAAAGCAGGGGCATCCCTCAGTACAGACAAAGCAGGGGCATCCCTCAGTACAGACAAAGCAGGGGCATCCCTCAGTACAGACAAAGCAGGGGCATCCCTCAGTACAGACACAGCAGGGGCATCCCTCAGTACAGACACAGCAGGGGCATCCCTCAGTACAGACACAGCAGGGGCATCCCTCAGTACAGACACAGCAGGGGCATCCCTCAGTACAGACACAGCAGGGGCATCCCTCAGTACAGACACAGCAGGGGCATCCCTCAGTACAAAGCAGGGGCATCCCTCAGTACAGACAAAGCAGGGGCATCCCTCAGTACAGACAAAGCAGGGGCTTCCCTCAGAAATTGAGAACACTCACAGACACTGTGACACATTGAGACACACACAAACAATGCCATGCCAGACAAAAGGATTGTGAGCAGTTTGTGTCTGTTCACAAGTAATTCAAGCACAGTGCTGTATCTTCAGGCACACACGACAATCCCTTACCAGATTCTGGTGATTATAGTGATTACTGAATGACCAAGTTTTTTGACTTTCAGTGAAATAAAGTATGCTGGTGAAATAATTAGTTTTTTAAAGCGGACTTCAGCATCATTTAATGAAAAGCCCAAACCCTTAAAAAAACTATTTCCCAGCATCTAAAATCAATATATTTAACATTTTTAGTCACATTTTATTCTTTCCCTTACTGGCCTGCAACTGTTCAGCGCACCACCATCTTGGTTCACTAGCATCACATACTGAGGAGATGAGAGGGTTCAAAAGTGCAGGGGAGCAGGGATATAGCTGTGCTTTGCACAAACAGAGCAGAGCTGGGGTCAGGAAAAGGTCAGCAATCCCAGAATGCAGTGTGGCACAGTCAGAACACACTTCCTGTTTGCAGGCAGCCTGCACCCACATGGGCTGCCATCTTGGATGTTTAAAGTCTCAGAAAATGCAATAGATGCAGGTAGGATGATTTTCAATGTGGGCAATCTGTATGTACAGTATGGGGGAAACATATAAGATAGGCTCTCATTTAGGGTGAAGGTCCACTTTAAGGTCTACAGCTGGAGTTGGAGTGCTGAGCCACTAGAGGGCTTTTAGTTTTGGCTATGCAGACAGGAAGTGCTTTACTTACTACTGTATATTCTAACTCTAGTTGTCCCCCCTCACCTATCCCCACCCCCTCCACCTCCTTTCACCATAGTCCATCACACTTCAGCCCTCCAATGTTCCACTCCTCACTTTACCTCTGTTCATATCACATCTGTCCATTGCACATCTTACGGTCTCACTTCAGTCAACCTCACACTGTGTGTCCATGCATGTGCTGTGGGATCACAGAAAGTTGAGTTTTATGGTGATCCCACAGATTTTAAACATTGGGGAATCCCAAATCGTAAAGCCCCTGAAAAGCACTATTATCTCATAGACTCTAGGCCAAAATTGTTTTTTTTTTAAGAGGGACCTACACTTACAACTGCCCCCCCCCCCCCCTGGCTCTCAGTGCTTCAAACAGATCCAAAGTAAAAAATGGTTAATTTTTTAACAATCACCTACTAGGGAATCCTGATCTGGGATACCCCTCCAGTTAAAGATCCCTAGAAAGCTTAAAGCAAGCATGGAGCCCAGTATGAGGCAGGTGAAGGTGTGCCTGCCACATGTGTGTGCAGCTGTTTCCTGTCCACCTATTGAAACAATCTCTGCTCAGGAAAGGGAGTATCTCACTGCTGGCATGAGGCTAGTTTAGTGTCCCTGGCTGTGGGGCAGGACCCTCCCTGGCACATGAGTTGCAAGAGAATTTAGGTCACCCTAAAAGCACACCTACGCGTGAGTCGACACCACATACAGTGACTCACCCTGGGCCTGCCTGCGGCCTGACAGGTACCGCCGCCCGCGCCGTTGAGGTCCCGCGTGACTTCCTCTCCCCCTCTGAGGTACCGCCGCGCCGTCGTCCCCCGCCTAATCCCGCGAGACTTCCTCCCCGTATGCTGGCTGTTGCGCGCTGGGCCGCAGGGTGTGCAACAGAGACTGACTGTCAGTGGCAGACCAGGCGGCCGGCGGCCTATGCGGGCCGCGTTTGCAGGCTGCTGGGCCTGTCTAAACGTAGGGGCCTGGAGCGGCAGCTCCATCCGCCCCTACGTTAATCCGGCCCTGTATATATATATATATATATATATATATATATATATATATATATATATATATGCAAATCACAAGGTAAAGTGAACAATCGCAGCCACTGGAGCACATATCCCACCTATGTGAAACAACAACATTCCCCATAAGTAGAAATGCCCCAGGGAGAAAAATGCTGCACAAGCAACCATAGCATAAGAACGGCCCCACGTGCGCAATGGTGGGGCCGTTTTACCTGTGTAGTTTTCAGCCGCAAGCTCTTCCCCCACCAGCTGCAGCGTCCAGGTCTCTAATGAGACCAGGGAAGCGAGGGGCGGGCCAGAAAAACAACAAACAGTCAAAAACAGGCCCCAGCAGCCCTGGCCATGTGCTGACACTAAAAACTGCCAAGGTCTTTTCACAGTAAAGTAAAGCACTCATGCACATTACACCCCCCCCCCCCCCCCCCAGCGAAGGGAGAAGGCCAAGCGGGAGAAGGTGATCTAAAGGGACATCGGGACAGGGACATCCCAAATCCAGATCACCAGCCGGATAGCCGCATTGCCTCACAAGTGGGGTCGAGCGGAGGAGATAAGCTCCTAGGCACCTAAAGTGCCATCTACCTTTGCCCAGCCCGCAGCCTAGGCCGGGAGGCTTCCATTTAACTAGGCATAATAAACACACTAGAACTGGGCAGAAATAGACCAAAAGGGGATGCCGGATTTTACCCCGGCTACCTGCAAGCAGGAGACTTCATTCTTCTGTCTTGTCGCTTCATGCAGAGAGAAAAAACTGGTGATTCAGTGGGAGGTCCCAGGTAGGCCAGGAGGGGCTCGTTTACAAGACTTCTCTCTGCAACGTCGTCACCTGCTGGTGAGTAACCCGATCGTCAAGAATTAACCCTTTTGTTGCCAAGCACGTAACACCTACGTGCTGGCTTGGCTGGGCCTTAAGTGCCAAGCCCGTAGGTGTTACGTGCTTGACTTTCCCCGCTTCTAGTTTAAAAAATAAAAATAAAAAATACTCACCTGACCCCTTGTTGGATCCGGCCGGGTCTCCTCTTTAATTTGGTGCCATCCGATCCCCCGTGGAGGGTCGGATGGCTCCAGGAGAGCCCCCGGAATAGGCCGCCCCCCCCCCCCGCTTTGGCAGCAGAAGCTAACTGTAAAAAAAAAAAAAAAAAAAAAAAAAAAGACATTCACTTACCTGCGTGTGCGCTGGCTCCCGCTCTCCCTCCTCTTCACCTGGGGGGCCTCCGATCCCCCCCCAGGACTTACCGATCTTCAGGAGAGAGCCCGGGAGGCTCTCTCCTCTCTCCTTCTCGATGGCGGCCGCCATCTTGCCGCTTATGACGTCATCCCGGCCCCGATCGATCACCGGCTTCAGCCTTCTCAGCTTCTCAGATGCCGGTGATCGGCGCTGGGGAAGGAGGTGGCAGGAGCTCCTCCTTCTCTGGATGCCGATCACCGGCATCTGTCAGCTGAGCGGCGAGGGACAAGAGCTTGCAATCGAAGGTAAGTACAGTAAAAAAAATTTTTTTTTTTTAATAAAATAATTTTGTATTGTGTGTGGTGTTTTTTTTTTTTTAACAGTTAACCCTTTGTGAGCTGGTAAGGGGTCCATGAGACCCCTTATACCAGTTCACATAGGCTATGTGGGCTCATAGGCTGCAGGGTGGGGGGGCCACCAAAGCTGGCCCCCCCACTCTGTGCCTACAAGCCCCCATAGCTGGTCCCGGGCTGGTTATTTTGGGTAAGGGGGACCCCACGTCATTTTTTTTTTGGATTTTTAAGGGTTTTTAACCCTTAAAAATCCAAAAAAAATGGGGTCCCCCTCCCCGGGAAGGGGGACCCTATGTCATTTTTTTTTTTAATTAACCCTTTGTGTTCTGTCATCCAGCAGCTATAAAAGGCTTCCAGCAGGTGAGCAGAAGCCAGTGATCACCGAGGGACACAGTGCTCCAGGATGGATGGGAGGTAAGTATTAAAAAAAAAAAAAAAAAAAAAAAAAAAAAAAAAAAAATAATTTTTTCTTTTTGCATGTGTGTGTGTGTGTTTTTTTTACATTTAACCCATTGTGAACTGGTAAGGGGTCCATGACCCCTATACCAGTTCACAAGGCTGGGGGAGGTGGCAAGTCACCTGTGACTAGCAGGTGACTTGCCATTAACCCCTGGCACCCCCATTACCTGCCTCCCCAAAGCCCAGGGGGGGGGCAGAAGAGCCCGGGCCCACGGGCTATGCGGGCTTGTAGCCTGCAGGGCCAGGGGCCACAAAAGCTGGCCCCTGTGCCCTGTTTCCACAAGCCCTGCATAGCTGGTCCCGGGCTGGTTACTCTGGGTAAGGGGGACCCCATGTCAATTTTTTTTTTTGATTTTTAAAGTGGACCAACACCCAGGATTTTAACTATCCTGGGTTTTGGTCCACTTCAGGGGGGCACCCCGATTAGGGGTGCCCCGCTGTGTAAAACCCCCCAAAACTCACCTCACCCCGCTCCCACGTAGCCACGGACAAGCGGGTGACAGCGGCGGACAAGACAGTGCGCGCGCCCGCGCCGGCCATTCACAAACGCCTAGAGGGGCGCGCGGGAGGCGGCCTATGACGTAAGTTTTTCGGGGGTTTTGGGGGGGGTCCCTCACTGCGGGACATCCCGATCTCGGATGTCCCGCAGTGAGGGAGGTGATCGGCCCGGGAATCTTATAGATTCCCAGGCCGATCAGCCCTGGGTGACAGTCCACTTTAAGGGTTTTTAACCCTTAAAAATCCCCCCCAAAAAATGGGGTCCCCCCCCAGGGATCAGGGACCCTATGTCATTTTTTTTCTCGATTTAACCCTTTGTAGTGTGGATGGTAGTTGTATTTTATTTGTAAATGTTATAGATTACTTGTTTCAGTTAGGGGGGTCTCCTGGGCAGGAACGGGTGGCTACCGATAAATATGTGGTACCGTTCTAATCGGTAGAAATTGGGCTTTCACATGCAATATGCTTTTCCTTAATAAAATAAATTTTTTATTTAAAATAAAGGAGTCAATTTTCTAAAAATGTTTTTATTTATTTTTTTTTTTTTACTTAATAATATTGTAAAAAACAAAATAAAATTTACAAACAAGACATTTCATGTTAAAGCCTAAACTCTGCTGCAAAAAAATATAAATATAATTTTCCTGAAAATTACAGCAAAAATGGCGCAAAACATGGCGCAAAATGGGGAAAAATAACCTGCCAACAGAGGGTGACAAAATCTCAAGTAGGCTGGCAATTAAAAGGGTTAATAGTACCTGTGCATGTTGGGTATTGTTCTGTTCGGGAGACCTTGCCCTTTCAGACTTAGCTTGTTTTTTCTGGTTTACATATTTATATTTTAGGAAAAGGTGTTTTTTATTCAGCTTTTTTATACATTTTTTAGGGAAACCCTGCGCAACCAAAGAATTCTTTGAGGAATTAATTCCAGAAAGATGAGCCCACTACAACAAGCTGGGTACGCTTAGAAAGCTTAACATGTGTACTTTCAGGGAATATATGATTTATGGGGGATATTCCAAATGTAAAGGGTTGTTTTGGTTGAAAAATCGCAAGGTGCGCACTTTGTCTGCAGAACTGAAATTTTCAAGTAAAATTACCGTTACGCACATGCTTTACTTTGGGGTGTTTGGCAACTCTTCCCTTGACAGAACCCATGCATGTTGGGTGTTGTTCTGTTCGGGGGATGTTGCTTTTTCAGATTAAACTTGTTTTTTCTTGTTTGTTTATAGTTTGTTTAGGAAAATGTGGCTTTGATTCTGCTTTTTTATCCTTTTTTTTGGGAAACTCTTTGCAACCAAAGAATACATTGAGGAATTACTTCCAGAAAACTATGGGCACATCAACATGCCTGGTACGTCTAGAAAGCCTGAGGTGTGTACTTCCAGAGAATATATAGTTTGTTGGGGGTATTTCAAATGTAAAGGGTTGTTTTTCTGGTAAAACTGCAAGGTGCGCATAGCGCATATCACAGTTGTATTTTTTCTGAAAATCCCCTAAAGCACTATTTCAGTTTGGGGGAGTCTCCTGGGCAGGAAAGGGTGTCTACCTATACATATGTGGTATCGCTGTAACCGGGGGATCACACAATAAGATTTTATTGACAAACTTACATTTTTTATTATAAAAAAACTCTACAAATTGTAAAAAAAAATTTTTTTTAATTTTTTTTCACACATTTCACCCAAAAATATTGAGAATACACCTAAAAAATACAAACAAGACATTTCATGTTAAAGCCCAGACTCTGTTGAAAAAAAAAATATATCATTTTCCCGGGAAATCCCTGGAAATCCTTTCAAAAATGACAGTTGAACATGTGTAGCACAAAATAGTGAAACATCGTCTGGCAACAGGGAGTGGCAAATGCTGCAGGTAGGCTGGCAGCGAAAGGGTTAAAGGGGAAGCGGGGTGTGTGGAACACCGAGAATATCTGCGAACCACGCCCCACTTGGCCACCCAGGGCCCCCAGCATAACGGTTCTTCCTTTCTACTGCAATCTTATGCAGAACCCCGCCTGGCAGGGTGAAAGAAGTATATACATACATATAGAATATAATGTCCTGACAGAAGCAATACTAGGCCCTCATGACCAAGGCCAGAGAGTCCTGGGACAATAACCCAGGACAGAGTCCCTGTAATAGCAAAGGGGCCCCACAGGGCCACACCAGTAGGGACCAGTAGGGCCCCACAGGGCCACACCAGTAGGGCAGCCAGCCAAGCTAATACCAATGAAGTGCAAGGGATGTAAACCCCTACTTAGAACCGAGCCGGAACCTTCTTGAAGGTTCAACCTGTTCCGAGACCTTCACAGATAAAAAGGGACAAGCCACTGTCCTCAGACTGACCGAGAGTCCCCAAAAAGGACAAGTCCTGAAGAGGAGTAGTCCAGCAAATTAGAGCCCACCAAAGGCTCAATGTGTCAACCAAAAAACCGTATGAAGATGGATCCCCTAAGGGGAGCCCTTTAGGAACCACGGGGGATTACAGAAGAAATAAGACCCCCCAGTCCACCTGCAAGACTTGGTACCCATGATGACCATCTACAGGGAGAAGAGAGAAGGAAGGAATGGTCCCAGACATCTTCCTTGAATTACAACCTCAAAAGGAACCCCCGTAACAAGGGGGAGGGTACTGACCTAGTTCCAGGGGTGCTGGAACCCTGTCCAGGATAAGTAACCTAAGGTGTCGCAGGGCCCAAGGGCTCCTGAGAATAAGGGACAGCATCTGGGCCGCCACCAACAGGCCCACCAGCTGCAAGGTAAAGGTAGTGTGACATCAAAGAGGGCAAGGCCCTTTCCATAACAAGTCCACATTTAGCAGAAGGAAGGTTCTAACATGAACCAATCTAAATGCCACCCCGTAGGGGGATACCGAACCGGGGAACACTAAGTAAGTGATGTGCCTTAGCACCAATCCACAGGACTCCCAAAGGAGCCACAAGTCAATAGCCAACACGGCCTGATGCAAAAATAGGAAGCAAGGAAGGACAATCAAGTAGAACCTAGCGCGGACGCCACACGGGCACGTCCAAGACACCACTCCCATACTCGCCTTGGTGAGTCACCTGGGAGCAGGAGAGGAACCAAAAACAATACCCCAATGCGCAGAGTTGGACCTTCAACACTGGCTGGAAGTGGCCTAGGTGTCCTGAAGGCACAGGGGACTAAAAAGAGATTATAAATCCTCACATGCATCAAGAGGTCTACTGGACAAGAGCGCCTGCGGCCCAACAGGTAGATACCATGTAGAAACTGCCTGTGAAGGTATAAATGCTAGGCCCCAGAATGCCAACCTGGGTCAGACTGCTTCATCCCGGAGGGGAAGGGTAATGTGGATGCAATCACAGGTCAAGGGCCAACCTGTAAGAGAGCCCAGACCCTAGACGCCAAACTCGGCCTGCCTCAACTCCCGAAGGGAAAACAGGGACTAGAAGAACCCTGATAACCTTAGAAAAAGGACCGCCCAGCAGAGTCCATTCTGCATCCGGGGGGACTACCTCCTGTAACAACCTGAAAGAAGCATGGCGCCCTGCGATAGGAGCCCAGTGCTGTGGCAGTCCACTCACCCAACAAGGCGAGGGCGTCCCTTCACGCTTGTGCGGTTTCGGCAGATTTGGACTTCGCACAGCCGGAGGACCCAGGGCGTTGCCTGTCCCCCCTGGGGCGGGTCTCCACTCCAAAAAGTTGGAAGCACACTTCTGGTTCGCGCTTGGCACTAACGTAGGGAAGGGGAGGGGTGTCCCTGCCCCTGGGAGGCCGAGACGGCCTTCTGCTCGAGGGTGCCTTACTCCTTTTTTCCAAAAGATCCAACCAGGCCCCAATAAGCGTTGTCTCTAAAGGGAAGGCCAGTAAGAGCCTTTTTAGTATCATTGTCAGCCCCCTACTGTCGCAGCCAAGCAGGCGGCGAATAGCCATCACAAGAACCGAGGTTCTAGTGCACATTTTAACAGTGTCATCCATCGCTGAGAGAATAAACTCACAAAAACATCACAATCAGACAGTGCCTTAAAGATCTCCCAAGGGAGATCATCCGGTTGGTGGTCAAGTATCTTCCTAAGAAGGGTCCTGGCGGTCACCGCAGTGATGGCCGCGGCACAGACCGGGCGCAGAGCCGTCCCTGGACACGAAAAGGCGTGGGAAGCCAGACTGTCAATGCGCCGGTCCTCAGCATCCCGAAGGGTACGATGAGTAGAGACTGTCATGAAGGGAGGGTTAGCAACCCCAATAATAGGTGCATCCACCTCGGGAGGGACTGACTAGCAGCCAACCCCATCAGGGGGAAAAGGGTACTTCCAATCCCAGACCCCCGGAACTCCTGTAAGTTCACAAGGTGATTCCCATTCCTTAGATATAAGAGCCTGGAATGATCCTGCTCCAGAAATTCCAAGCGCGGCGTCGCCGTGTGGAAACTCTCCCTCTTGGGCTTGGGAGACTCTCCCGGAGGAGAGATGGACAGTACTCCAAAGATCTTTACAAGTTATTTATCGGTGTCACACCGGCCCCAGGAACCAGGGCCAGAATTATCACAGGTCCAAGGTATCTCGTCTGAGGAACCGGAACCTGAGAACAGTCCACCTTCATCAGAAGGATCAAGGACCTGCATAGCAGCATACTCTTCAGTTTCTTTGGGAAACATAGAACCAGGAAGCGTCAGGGACCGCTTCTTTCCAGCGCCCAAGCACTCCGCCAACCAGGCATCAACTGCTCAGCCGTAGGTAGCCTGCGCGGCACCACCTGCTGGTCATCCCCGCTCAAGTGCGACTCATCAGGAGTGAGATTTAAACAAGGGGAGACAGGTGTATTGAAGCAAGGTGCAGCCACTGGTAAACCTGATTGCAGGGCCACTTGTTCAGCACACGTCCGCAGACCCGTGCTCTGTCAGCGTCAGCGTGGGGTGGTCCCCACGCAGTACACAGCCAGTCTTGTCCCTGCGGGACCCCGGACACATAATTCTGAGATGCCTCCGTATGGTGATTATCAAAGCAATATGCCAGCAGGGATTTATGCTATAAGCGACCCTGGATGCCCCAAGACCCGCTAGGAATGTGGGAGAATATAAAAGTGAACCCGTTTAGGATATATATCAGGCCGGGGGATGCCACCGGAATCTTAGCGTCTGAAAGACATAAGGAGAAGAATGGGTGTCAGAGCCATGCGCAGCTGGAAAAACATATAAAGGAGTCACCCGCGAGGGCACTTACAGACCAAGGGAGGAGGGAAACCGCCACCACGCGCACGAAGATCAGCAAAATGGCGCCCAGCGAACCTCGAAGGGCGGGCTCGATGCTCGGCCGTGACGCGGAGCGCGCCAATTCAAGTCCCCGCCCACTCCGAAGGGCGCGAAGCTCTGAGGTAACGGCAAAGCAAGGATACAATCACACGCTTAAGGATTCGTAGAAAAACCATTACGTCTAGTAAGGAAAAGGCGCCACAGCATCTAGACAACGCAGCAAACTGTGCCTAAGACATACGGCGGTAGCCGAAAACCAATTAAAGAGCAAGCAGCGCGGCTCTGACATTTCAATGTTAATGAAGGGCAGAAATAAGGCCATAAGCGTGATATACTGGTTCACTGGGACCGCCACACACATACCCCCCCCTTTCTTTTCCCACTAACTAGTTGGGGAATGAGGGAGGATGGCGACCCTTACACAGGGTCCACCGCTACACGGGGCAATAATGTGGGAGGGGCAATAATGCGGGAGGGGCATCCACTAGAGGCTCACCATCAGCCTAAACCGCCTACCCTATCGTGGGGGATTGCGGTGGAGCATGGCTCCGTTAAGCACACAAGGTGCTGCCTACCTTCACCCGACCAACGCAGCCCAGGCTGGGAGGCATATTCTTCACAGAGAGGACGGGTGGAAATAGTCCCGCAGGGCCTCGGGCTGTAAAGCCCCGTTCGCCTGCGAGAGAGTGATACTTCATGTCTTCGCAGTTCTAGCACTGCAGAGGAATCTGGGGATTTGTGGGAGGTCCCTCGGTATATGTAGGGCCGGGAGGAGCTGGTTTTCTTCATGATTCTGCAGTGCACGGCGCTGAAGGCGGAGGTATACCCACATGTAAGGACTATGTCTGGAGCAGGACGTGCTGTCTGCTTAGAATAGAGCATCAGTTTTCCTGAAAGGTGCAGTAGCCACCAGATAGTACTGCAGACACCTAACCACATCCAAAGAGTGCAAAACCCTCTCCTTAGCATTGCTAGGATTAGGGCACAAAGAAGGAAGAACAATATCCTGATTCAAATGAAAGGCAGACACTACCTTAGGCAGAAAATCAGGTTTGAAACGAAACACCACCTTGTGCTGGTGCCTCTCATAGTAGGGGGGCTGGATGGACAGCGCCGCCAACTCAGACACATGCCTGACAGAAGTGATAGCCACCAGAAACACAACCTTGAGCGTAAGAATGGCCAAGGCAGCATCCTGCACAGGTTCAAAAGGAGCACCCTGCAAGGCTGACAGAACCAAGTTCAAATCCCAAACAGGCACCATAGGTTTACGTGGGGGACGCACATGAGTGACCCCCTGGAAAAAAAGTCCTGATCAGAGGGTGCTGAGCAAAGGACTTCTGGAAGAAAATAGCCAGGGGAGAAACCTGACCCTTCAGAGTACTGAGTTGGAGCCCCATCTCCAACCCATGCTGCAGGAACTCCAGAATCCTGGGAATAGAGAACACACGACAGGGAAGAGACCTAGACTCACACCAGTCAATGTAGGCACGCCAAACCCTGTAATAAATGGAAGAGGAAGACTTCTTCCTAGCTTTAATCAAAGTATCCACAACCGAGGAAGACAGCCCCTTCTCCATCAAGATGGAGGTTTCAGCAGACAAGCCATCAAAGCCAGAGTTTGTAAATTGGGATGGCGTACCAAGATCTGGCACCAAGGGTAGAGCGTACTGATCTACTGCCAGCTGTACCACGTCTGCGAACCACACTCTTCTTGGCCACCTGGGGGCCACCAGAATTGCTGGCACCCTTTCCAGAGCAGTCTTGCGCAGAACCCTGCCCAGCAGGGGGATTGGAGGGAAGACATACAGGAACCGAAAGTCCTGCCATGACATTGCTAGCGCATCCGAGGTCAAGGCCAGAGGATCCTGGGACAGAGACAAAAGCTGGGAGCTTGTGATTGTGGCGGGACGCAAACAGATCCACATCTGGTTGGCCCCAACGGTGACCCAGAGATTGAAACACCCTGCTGCATAGGGGCCATTCTCCCTGACGAGAGGTCCCCCTGCTCAGAGAGTCCGCCAGGCGATTTTCCACCCCTGGGATGTACACAGCTGATATGCAGGGGACATTGGCCTCCGCCCAAGTCAAGATCAGAGACACTTCCTGGAGGGTTCCCTTGCACCGGATCCCTCCCTGATGATTGATGAAGGCAACTGCCGTCTGGTTGTCCGAGCGCACCTCAACAGGCAGGCACCGAAGGTGGGTAGTCAAGTGAGCCAGAACTAGCCTGATCGCCCGCAGTTCCAAGACATTAATAGGTGTGTGGGCCTCTTGAGGGCCCCACCTCCCCTGAAACCGCAGGGACTTCCAGAAACCCCCCCAACCTGAGAGACTGGCATCCGCGGTGACCGTCTCCCAACAGGTTCCTTGAGTCCATCCACCACGAGAGGGATCTCCTGACCGGAGGAGGGGGGGGGGGGGAGCACACAGACCCTGTCCAGGGACGCTGGGTCCTTGTCCCATACTGACAATAGGTGAAGTTGCAGGGGCCTCAAGTGGAACTGAGCATAACGGACCACTTCGAAACATGCCACCATCAGGCCCACCAGCTCAATCCCCTGCCTGATGGAGGGATGGGGACAAGCTAGGAGGGAGTGAGTCAGTGCAATCATACTGTCCACCTTCTGTTGGGGAAGGAAGATCCTTGCCTGAACTGTATCCAGTATCATTCCTAGGAATGGAGTTACCAAGGAGGGGGACAGTGAGGACTTGGGGTGATTGATCACCCATCCAAAAGACTCCAGAGTGGACACCACCAGATGAGTATCCAACTCTGCCTGATGTAGAGACTGGGAAGTGATGAGAATGTCATCCACGGGAAGCACGCGGACGCCCTGACATCTGAGCAGAGACATCACGCCAGCCAGCACCTTGGTGAACACCCAGGGAGCTGAAGTGAAGCCGAAGGGCAAGGCCACAAACTGGTAGTGTTGATCCATCAGAGCGAACCTGAGGAACCTTTGATGACCTGGGAACACAGGAATATGAAGATAAGCATCTTTGATGTCCACAGAAGTCATGAAATCCCCTTGGCACAGGCAACTGATGGCAGAGCGCAGAGTTTCAATGCGAAAGCGCCTGCCCCTGACGAACTTGTTGAGGATCTTCAAGTCCAGGATGGCCCTGACTGAACCATCTTTTTTGGGTACTGTGAATAGGTTGGAATAAAAGCCCTTGCCCCTTTCTCTTAAAGTGGACCAACACCCAGGATTTTGACTATCCTAGGTCTTGGTCCACTTCGGTGGGGCACCCCCGATCGGGGGTGCCCCGCTGTGTGAAACCCCCCCGATCACCCTAAAAACTCACCTCTCCCCGCGCCGATGGACAAGGGATTTGACAGCCGCTTGTCGGTGGCTCCTCCGCCGCCGCCTCCCGCGCGTCCGCGCCGGCCATTCACAGACGGCCGGCACGGGGGCGCGCACGCCTAGAGGGGCGCGAGGGAGGCGGCGGCGGCCGGCCGCCACCGAAGCTAAGGGGGTTTGGGGGTTTTGGGGGGGTTTCACCCCGCGGGACATCCCGATCTCGGATGTCCCGCGGGGAGGGAGGTGATCGGCCCGGGAATCTTATAGATTCCCGGGCCGATCACCCGAGGTTGATGGTCCACTTTAAGGGGACCTGGCAGATGACCCCCAGCTCCAGGAGGCCTTGCACTGCTTGCACTAGCTCCTGAGCTGACACAGGGTCCTGAGGAATCCGGGATCTGATGAATCTTGGAGGGGGATCGGCGGCAAACTCCAACTTGTAACCGGAGGACACTACCTCCTGAATCCACCGGTCTGAGACATGAAGCCTCCAGATGTGAGCGAAGTGCTGCAGCCGTCCCCCCACCCGGATGGGTGAGGGCGCCTCATCACGCCTGAGTGGGCTTGGGAGAGGATTTTGCTTTGGGACCCCAGGAGGAACCCTGACCCTGAAAGGGCCGATATTGCCGCCTGCGCTGGGGTAACCTGCTTCCCTTAGCAAAATACCATTTTGTGAGTACTCACCTGAAAAATGGATATTGTTGGTGTGCCACACACCCCGCTTCACTTCTAAATATTCTTCACTTAATGGGTTAACTCGCCGCCAGGTGACGTAGTGCAGAGAGGAAGTCTTGTAACGAGCCCCCTTCCGGCCTATATATACCTGGTACCTCCCTTCAATCACCAGTATATTAAAAAAGCAGAAAGACAAGGTACCAGTATTCCACCGGTAACCTCAAAATCAATTTTGATATAAATAAAAAAGGCTTCACCATATAAAAGCTTCGGAAATACCGAAAAGGGTGGGAGTGAAGCGGGGTGTGTGGCACACCAACAATATCCATTTTTCAGGTGAGTACTCACAAAATGGTATTATTCTTGGTGTGCCACACACCCCGCTTCACTTCTAAATATTCTTCACTTAATGGGACATCCAAAAGCAGTGTCCACAAGGGATGGGCATCTCAAGGCCAGGTGAAGCATAACTTAAATGACTGCAGTCTGCAGAACTTTGCGGCCAAAAACAGCATCCGCTGAGGCTCGCACATCAACTTTGTAAAACTTAGAGAAAGTGTGAACAGAAGACCAAGTGGCGGCCTTACAAACTTGTTCAACAGAAGCTTGGTGCTGAAAAGCCCAAGACGCCCCAACGGCGCGAGTGGAATGAGCAGTAATACGAAAAGGGGGAACTCTTCCCTTAGCAGAATAGGCCGAAGTAACGGCCCGACGTAGCCACTTGCTAATGGCAGATTTGGCTGGTGCCAAACCCTTCTTAGGCCCATGGGGCACAACAAAAAAGGAATCCGTCCTACGAAAAGGAGACGTGATAATCAAGTAGTACTTAACACAGCGTACTACATCCAAACAATGCAAAACCCTCTCTTTGTCATTCTTAGGATTAGGACACAAGGAGGGGAGAACAATATCTTGGTTCAAATGAAAAGCAGAAACAACCTTAGGAAGAAAGTCTGGCTTGAAACGAAAGACCACTTTATCCTGATGCCTCTCAAACTAAGGCGCCTGGATAGACAAGGCCGCCAACTCCGAGACGCGCCGGACCGAAGTGATCGCTACCAAGAAGACAATCTTCTGAGTCAGGGTAGACAAAGCAATATCTTGCAAAGGCTCAAAAGGAGGAGCCTGAAGAGCAGAAAGAACCAAATTCAAATCCCAAACAGGGAGTAATGGTTTCCTGGGAGGCCGCACATGCGTAACCCCCTGGAAAAAAGTTTTCACTAAAGACTGAAGCGCAACACGCTTCTGAAAAAAGATAGATAAGGCAGAGACCTGCCCTTTCAATGTACTTAGCTGGAGACCAGAGTCCAGCCCTGATTGTAAAAACTCCAGAATCCTGGAGACCGAAAAGACCCTACAAGGAAAAGATCTTATCTCACACCATGCGATATAGGCTTTCCAAGTCCTATAGTAGGTGATGGAAGAAGACCTCTTCCGGGCACTGATCAGAGTCTTAATGACTGAATCAGAAAGACCCTCCTCCTTCAGGATGGAGGTTTCAGCAGCCAGGCCATCAAACCCAGCGCTGGTAAATTGGGGTAACACAATTGACCCTGAGTGAGCAGATCGGGCCGAAGAGGCAGAACGAACTGGTCCACTGCCAGCCGAACGATGTCTGCGAACCTCACTCGCCTTGGCCACCTTGGGGCCACGAGAACGGTGGACACCTATTCCAGAGCCAACTTCTGAAGCACCCTGCCCAGCATGGGCATCGGAGGAAACAGGTATAGAAATCCCAGAACTCCCCAGCTCAGGGACATGGCGTCCACTGCCAGAGCCAGAGGAACCTGGGAGAGCGACACGAATTTCGGGAGCCTGTGATTGTGACAAGAGGCAAACAGGCCCACCTCCGGGGTCCCCCACCTGAGACACAGTGAGCGAAACACCTGAGGATGGAGAGCCTATTCTCCCAGACGGGGAGAGCCCCTGCTCAACCGGTCCGCTACCTGGTTCTTCACCTCTGGAATGTAAACCGCCGAGAGACAAGGAACATGGGACACCGCCCTGGTCAGGATCAGGGACACTGCTCTGAGAGCACTCAGACTGCGAGTCCTTCCCTGAAGACCGATATAAGCAACCGCTGTTTGATTGTCTGAACGTATCTGGACCGGAAGGCCCAGAACGAGCTGAGTCAGGAGAGCACGCACCTGACGGATGGTTCTCAGTTTCAGAATATTGATGGGTAAGTGGGGCCTTTGAGGTCCCCACTGCCCCTGAAACTGCAGCTCCTTCCAGAATCCGCCCCATCCCGACAGACTGGCGTCCGTGGTGACAATTTCCCAAAGGAGGGTCAGGAAGGACCTGCCCTACACAAGATTGGTCGAGACCAACCACCACAGGAGGGACTGCCGGACCCGGGAGGACAACTGGAAGGACTGATCCAGCGACCGAGGCTGCTGGTCCCAAGACACTAAGAGAAAAAGCTGAAGCGTTCTCGTGTGAACTTGGGCAAAAGGAAGAAACACTCTGTGTTGATGAGAGTCCAGGCCGGGATGAACCGACCCATCTCTCTCGGGGACTGCGAAAAGATTGGAGCAGAAAACGAGGCCCATCTCTAAGCGCGGCACCGGCCGGATGACCGCCATCTCTAACAGATTCCTTACCGACGGCAGGAGCCCCTGCGTGGCCAAAGGATCGATGGGCACCCGAGACCGAACGAACCGTGAAGGAGGGTGAGACCAGAATTCCGGGTCGCAACCGGCCGACACTACCTCCTGGATCCATCTGCCTGGAACCACTTGGTTCCAAACCTGGGAGAAGTGTCGCAATAGTCCCCCCACCCGCACGGGTGAGGGCAGCCCCTCATTGTTGAGTGGGCTTATCAGCAGGTTTGGGCTTGGTGCCCCAGGACTGAGCGGACCGGCCACGGCCCCTCCCCCGAGTCCAACCTGCACCTCTGGTAGCGGGAAAGGAAGCACCCCTGCCCGCTCTGAATCCTCGAAAGGAAGGCCTACCGGAACCTGCCCCCCTAAAGGGGACACAAGGCCTCTTGCGTTGTGGCATCTTACCACCCTTTGCGACTGAATCAATTTTCTCCCCAAACAGACGCAACCCCAAAAAGGGGAGAGCTGTGAGCACCCTTTTAGAAGCCGCGTCCGCTGACCACTGACGCAGCCATACTGACCTGCGAATAGCCACCAGCATAGCCGCTGCCTTGCTACTCATAGCCAGTGCATCGTCCTGAGCGGATAGGACATAGGACACGAAAGATTCACACTGCTTAAGCGCAGTAAACTGTTTACAAGCGGGATTGAGATCCTCATACAGCCCCTGAATTAAAGACTTAATCGCCAATAGCAGAAGGGCTGAAGCACATACCGGGCGCAACGCTGACCCGGAGTAAATAAAGCCATGGCGCGCGTATTGGTCAATCCGACGATCCTCCCCATCTTTAGGGACAGTGGTCTCAGCAGACTGTACCATAGCCGTGCTGGAGAGCCCTAGCACAGGGGTATCGACGTCAGGAGGGACAGACCAAAGCTTTACCAACTCTGGCGGAAAAGGATAACGCTTTTCCCAACTGGAAGGGATTCCAGATAACCGTGTGGGATGTTCCCATTCCTTAAGAACCACCCTCTCAAAGTGGTGTTGTCTGGGAAAAACCCAACGCGGCTGAGGCTCCTTAAACAACTGACCCTTTGGCAGGGTGGCCGCCTCAGGTGGATCTAAATTCAAAATTTTAAACATTTGAGCCAGAATGGACCAATCGCCAATCACATCAGCCTCAAGCTGATCCGTAGGCTCATCTGACTCCAACGGGAATTCATCCTCGTCCGAGGACCCATCGGACCATTCCACAGGTTCACATAACTCGTCCTGTGGAGCCGAAGGTACCGGAGTCAGGTGCCTCCGTTTTGCAGCGGCCTTTAACGCTGCTTTAACGGGCACTACTTTCCAGGGGCTGGGCTGTGCCGCCACCTCAGAATGCGAATCCCCACTTTTGGCAGTGCCATGCGTGGTCCGGAACAGGGAGGGAGAGGTAGGAGATGATGAAGGATGCGATGGGCCCGCAGCCGAAGCAACGGACTGGCGCGCAATAGTCTGCTTTGCACAAGGGATGCAGATAAAGACATCATCAGCTGGGAGTAGAGCCCCCCCCCGAATGGCTCAGAAGAACCGTTTCCGGCAATTACGGAAGCCTCCATATGGTGATTTATGGTATTCGCAATACTTGGGTCTTTTAAGGCATAAGCCAACCCGGGATGCCCCTTAATTTGTAAATGTCCCGGAAGGGAGGATTTTTTTTTAGCATTTATAATATATCCCAATTAATAGCCAGGCAACATAGAGCCGGAGGGCCACCATAAACAGGGATCCCTGGATCTGTAAGCAAGAGAAATCACAATCAGATCCTCACGTGTGCAACAATCATATAAACATGGCACCAAAGTGCCTTTAAAAAATGAGCAAAACCATGCCCCCTAATAAAAAATGACTCCCCACCATATTCAATACAAGAGGATATGAAATTCCCACTTAACGGCCCCACCAAGTGGGGCCGCTTACCTGGCCAAGCGAGAGCAGCAGCCGGGGAGCGAGACAGCAGCCGCAGCACCGGAGACCAAGTGCGGCCGCGCGCCCACGTGACTTCCCCCTTTGAAGGGAAGTGAAACTGGGGCCGCCGCATGACGCCGGCGCCACGCCCCCGTTGCCGCGTCACCGGGACCTGCCCCCTACGCTGATCAGTGCAGCCAGTTCAGCTGGGGATTACACAAGATGGGCCACTACACGTGCGCCCAGGCAGCGGAGGGGGGAGGAAGGACACAAGACCGCATAGCGCAGCCTATGCAAAAAGTAAACTTCACACAGTGCCAGCGGGGGAAGGGGGGAAGGGAGGAGGCGGGAGGGGGCCGCTTAAGCAACAGTCTGCCTAATTAAAGCGGCCAGCCACCTACCCAGCGCGGTCTGTCATTCAAGCAGACCTAAAAAGTGCACACATGCTGAAATAAACTTAATGCATAACATGAACACACACATGTTGAAATAAAGTTATACTAGTGAAAACACACATACTAAATGCACACCCTCAACCCCCCCCACCATAGTGAAGGGAGAAGGGACCGTAACAGGAGAGAAAAGGGGCTACGGGGACCCTCGGGACAGGGGCATCCCATTTCCGGATCACCATGCCGGATAGCCGCATTGCCCCACGCATGAGGTAGAGCGGTAGGAGATAAGCTCCTAGGCACTTAAAGTGCCATCTACCATTTGCCCAGTGAGCAGCCTAGGCTGGGAGGCTTCCATTCCACCATCAAGGTATAAACACTCAAACTGGGCAGAAATAGACCAAAAGGGGGGTGCCGGGGTAAAAACCCCGGCCTACCTGTAAGCAGGAGACTTCCATCTTCTGACTTGTCGTCAAGCAGAGAGAAAAATACTGGTGATTGAAGGGAGGTACCAGGTATATATAGGGCGGAAGGGGGCTCGTTACAAGACTTCCTCTCTGCACTACGTCACCTGGCGGCGAGTTAACCCATTAAGTGAAGAATATTTAGAAGTGAAGCGGGGTGTGTGGCACACCAAGAATAAAGGTCCAGGCGGTCTCCAAACAGACGCAGTCCCTTAAAGGGAAAACCAGTGAGGGCCTTCTTGGCAGCGTTGTCAGCAGCCCACTGGCGCAGCCAAACCGAGCGGCGTATAGCCACCACGAGGGCAGAAGTTCTGGCACACATTCTGATGGTGTCATCCAATGCTGATAGGACAAAGTTTACAAAAACATCACAACTGGAGAGTGCATTAAACACCTCACAAAGCAATTCATCAGGGGCACTATCAAGCATATTTCTGATAAGGGTTCTAGTGGCCACAGCAGTAATGGCAGAGGCACAAACCGGGCGCAGCGCCGTCCCCACACATGCAAAGGCGTGGGATGCCAGCTGATCAATACGCCGGTCTTCGGCATCCCGCAGTGTAGTAGAATCAGGGGAATGCATGACAGAGGTGTTAGATAGCCCTAGGATCGGGGCATCCACCTCGGGGGGGGGGGATGACCGACATTTAACCACTTTAGCAGGAAAGGGATACTTCCTATCCCAACTCTTTGGAACCCCGGGAAGTTTACTGGGCGCTCCCATTCCTTGAGCACAAGGTTATGAAATTGTGCCTGCTCTGGAAATTCCAAACGTGATCTTGCTGTATGGAAAAGCTCCCCTCTTTGCCTGGGAGCCTCAACAGGGAGAGAGATAGTCAGAACTTCAAAAATCTGTCAGTGTCATCTGGGGCCCAGGGGTCAGAGCCAGAATCGTCATGACCCCTTGGTCTCTCATCAGATGAGCCTGAATCAGAAAAGAGCTCCCCTTCATCAGATGGGGTATAGCCACACAGATTCCAAAACTCCTCAGTTCCCATAGGGAAAACAGTAACATTAGGCGTCAAGTGCCGCTTCTTAGCAGGGGCCTTACGCGCTAAAGACTTCGCAATAATCTGTTCAACAGTAGCCAGTCTAGAAGACACATCAGGCTGAGAATCCCCACTTGTATGCAACTCAGCAGGAGTGAGATTTAAGCTTGGGGGAGAAGATGAAGTGAAACGAGGTGCAGCCACTGGCAGGCCAAATTGCAATGCAAGCACCTGCTCGGCACAGGGTACACAGACCCGTGCCTTATCAGCGTCAGCATGAGGCTGCCCACACACTACACACAGCCGGTCTTGTCCCGAAGGGACCCCGGTAACATTATCCTGGGATGCCTCCATATGGTGATTATAGCGGCGCTATACGCCGATAGGGAATAATTCTATATATCAACCCTGGTTGCCCCAATAACCCGCTAGTGACGTGGGAGTATAATTTTTACAAGGCCTACAAGTAATATACTAAAAACAGGGCTGGGAGAAGCCAAGAAGGGTTCGTCCCGCCTGAAAGACATAAGCAGACAAGACCTTAAGTACATCGTAACAAAAGTGAAGCAGACAAAGCCGCCCGCGAGGGCACTTACGGACCGCGGTAGGTAGGAGCCCGTCGCGCATAGGCCAACCAAGTCAGAAAAGAAGGCGTCGGTATAACTCGAGGGGCGGGCCAGTAATAGTGATGACGCGGAACACGCCAAAGACGGGCCCCGCAGAGTGCAAAGCCAGAAAGACCAACCGCCAATGATGGCGCACCATCGCCTGAGGTAATGCCGCCGCCAAGCGCGGAACCAAGTCAGCGCGCGGCGGCGGTAAATTTAAAGGCAATAAAGACAAGTCAGCGCGGCGGCTGACACAAGAATAAAGACATGTGAAAATTGAAAGCACAGACTGCATAACATACATATCTATACACATACACCCCGCCCCTCTTTTGCCCCGAAGACTACAAGGAGGATGAGAGAGGACGGTGGCCACTTAAATAGGGCCCACCGATGGGCAGGGGCAATAGTGCGGGAGGGGCATCCCATAGAGGTTCACCATAAGCCTGAACCGCCTACCCTTTGGTGGGGGATTGCGGTGGAGCAGCGCTCCTAAGCACCAATGGCGGTGCTGCCTACCTTCACCCGACCAGCGCAGCCTAGGCTGGGAGGCATATTACTAGTGGAACGGGTGGGAATAGTCCTACAGGGCCGCAGGTTAATAACCCCGCTCACCTGCGAGTAGAGAGACAATTTCTCGTCCTTCGCAGCCAGACTGCAGAGAAATTCTGGGGATTTGTGGGAGGTCCCCGGTTAGTTGAGGGGCCGGGAGGAGCCTATTTTCGATGTCTCTGCAGTCCAGCGCCATCTGGCGGAGTATATCCCAACTGTAAGTATTAGATTTGGAGCAGGACGTACTGTATACTAAGAATATTAATATATTTTAAGTTTTTAGTCACTTACTTATTATTCTTTCCCCCACTGGGCTGTAACTCTGTTCAGGACTTTAGGATACGGGCGCCGCCATCTTGACTTGGAAGCATCACACATACTGAGGAGAGGAGAGTGGGATAAAGTACAGGGGGCGGGTTATAACTATATAAGCTTTGCTCAGACAGAGCAGAGCTGGGGTAAGGAAAAGTTCAGCAGTCCCAGAATACAGAGCAGCACAGTCAGAAGGCACTTCTTGTTTGCAGGCTGCCTGATGTTCCATGAGCCGCCATCTTGGATGTTTAAAGGCTCATAACATGCCGTAGATGCAGGTAGGATGATTTTTAATGTGAGCAATCTGTATGTACAGGGTGTGGGAAACGTATAAGATAGACTCTTATTCAGAGTGAAGGTCCGCTTTAAACTGAAGATTAAAGTTTATTGACATGTGTTGGCATGGCTTGGGTTATATTTTAGCTACACCCAGAGTAAACGTTATCCAGCACACACCAGGCTCCACCTACTTGTTGGCAAATGTATTTATGGCAAACTGTACCTTATATTCTTGGTCAAGTGGGCAGGTTGGTGCATGGATTTATATATATATATTTTTTTTTTTTTTTAATTTTACAGCCTTGACAGCCAAAGACTTGATTTGGGTTATATTGAAACTGCCAAAACACACATCTAATACTACTACTGGCAGTTGTTTTTAAAGGCAACAAAACATAATTAAAAGCCCTTCATTTTCCTTCAGCGGCCTTCCTTATTATCGTTCAGTAGTTCACAATGAAAGCTGAATATGGGCAGATCATGTTATATTGCAAACAATGATGACTCTACGACTCTCTGCCATAAGTCTGGTGTGCAATTCAGAGGGCATTTCAAAGACTTCACCATCTTCATTCTTGCAGTTTTTACAAAAACAAGTGTTAAAGTTTGTGATTACTAAATAACATTTAGCTGACTATGATGTTAATATTGGAACTGATTCATGAAATCTGAAAGCAGTTCGAAACTGACCAAACTATGATCAAAATGCAATCAAGTAACTGTAATCACTACTGTACAGTCTATTATTGTAAAGAGCCAGTTAGCATAGTAGTACATAATACAAAATATTGCAATAGTCTCCTTGTACTGAAATGCCCACCTTTGCAATTTCGTCAAAAAAGCATACATGAGAGACAGGATCTCTTTTTTTCATCAAAACCTTTTGAAGATGCTGCACCTGTGAAAACAGATTTGACAGTAACATATTAAATCAGGTTTTCTGTAGGATTTTGTTACGTCAGTGTACAGATGAGTGGATGTAAAAATTAGCATTGAAAACATGAAGTATGAGAGCATCCTTATGGAAAACAACAACTTCTACCTCTCCAGAGCCACCAAACAATGTATTTGGCTTTAACAAGCCCACAGTCAACATTTCATCTGTACTGCACCCTACCTAACACCTTACTTTTTCAATGAAGACAGCATGGACAGCGTGGAGAGAATTAGTTTTAGAGACCATATATACAGCTTAACATAAAGCACATCTTGCAAAGTAATGTTGGTTTTATCATTAACTATCAGAGAAGAAGCAGTAGGGAAAACAATACCTGGATACATGCTGCATATATCTGGTCCATTAATTTCTCCATATTTGTCCATAGTGCTGCTCGAAATGCTGCTGTGTTTCCTGGCTGTGGCATAGCTGCTCGTCCTGGAGCACCTTTTAAAAAAAACATTTGATAAAAAAAAAATATATAGATTAAAGAAACCAACCACCTTCGGATATCACTTCGGACACATACTTATGCTAGTAATTTTTCTGCCTAAGAAGAGACTGGACAATATGATGACTAATGTATACTATATCTCTTAACCAAAAGCAGCACTAGCAGTAGTACTACCCTGCAGTGACCATAATGTTATCATAAAAGACCTGTTAAAGGGACTATAAAAACCATTAAAGAGGATACTCCCCACTGCCCCTCGTAGCAGCACCCTACCAGTTTGGTGCTCAGACAGTTGTTTCTGAGTTGAAGACCCCCCCCCCCCCCAGTGTCTACCTGTGTGCCTGCCACTGTCTACTGAGGGGGTGTGCAGAGGCAGTACCAGCAGAGGTCCTAGCTCCTTATAAATAATATATGTGTGGATAAGTATGTAACAAGTAGAAACATGAAAGAGAAGCCCCATCTCTTCCAAATGTATCTTTCAACAGATGACCTCGTATGATCCAAGGAATGCCAATAGTGGGACCACCCATGAGACTACAGGTAAAGGGCTTTTTTAATTTTTTAATCATCCTGCAGAGGGCCAAGTTCCTCTTGAATCAGATACTTGTAGGATATCTTCAACATAGCCACTAAATAGGGCAGTGCCAACAAGGGGAAGATATGTCTGGGGGGGGGGGGGGGTGATAAAAATGGCCTTATGGCCCTCGTTGAGCAAGCGAGCGACCGAACAAATGTATTCCTTGCATGTGAGCAAATGATTTGCTTTTGGATACAAAAGATTTGTCTGCTAAGCGATCGTTCATGAGATTGATTGTACTGTGCGCTCAACTGCCTATTTTAGGTTGATTTTTATTTCTACAGGTCAACGTGACATCATGTGACAAACAAGGAATTTTATAGCAGCCAAAATAATACGACTCTTGGCCAAGGAACTAATTCTTCACTCAATCCTAGCGGGCTATTATAGTCGGATTGTGGCCGATTTAACAATAATTGTATGCAAGTCGATTTGTGGAATTTAGCTAATAGAGGTAGAAATAGAAGTCACATAGGTGTTTCACAGCTAAAGAGGGACTAAATAGCTAAATAGTTATGAATCTAAGAAGTCTCGATACATATTCTCTGAAGATAAATGGCATTGGGCAAGCAAGTACCTACTAGTGCAATCAGAGTGGAAACAGTTTTCACCATTCACATCTTTCTGATGAGTAACTTCTCCCGAATACCTCCTTGCCCCTGAAGAGATTCTATATTCTTATCCAGCTCACAGTTTCCTTAGTAAGTTCTTAGCCACAGACTATGATGATCCAACACTGTGAGGGCCTCCCTAATACATGGAGGTCTTGAAGATCCCTAGACTCTTTTAGATTCACCAGATGAGCTAGGATTTTTACCTGGAAACCTTAGCCAAGGACCATCAAATTTGTCCATTATTTTAGCACTATTACTATAGGAGCAGAGGCAAATTCAGTACATAAACTATTACAAATGCAATGTTACAGAGTTCTCAATAAATATTCTGAATACAAGATACAATCGGGGAGGGAGAGAGAGAGAGAGTGAGCCCTGCCCTTGCGTGCTTACAGTCCAAAGGATAAGGGGTACATACAGTAAGGATAGGGATCACAAACAGTAAGTATTGAGCATTATGGCATTTGCCATTTAGAGAATTGCTTAAAGTGGACCAACACCCAGGATTTTGACTATCCTGGGTTTAGGTCCACTTCGGTGGGGCACCCCGATCGGGGGTGCCCCGCTGTGTGAAACCCCCCAGAACGCCCGGAAACATTCACCTCACCACGCTCCTACGCGGGCGCTCGTCCAATCAGAGCGCTCAGAGCCGCTGTGGTATGCACGTACAAGCGGCGTCCAACCACAGCGGCTCTGAGTGCTGGAGGCCGCGTCTCGCGCGTCCCTCTTACAGGGAGCGCGCCCGCGCCGGCCATTCACAAACGGCCGGCGCGGGTGCGCGCCCTGCTAGATGGAAGCACGAGACGCGGACGTTGGAACGGGGTTAAGGTAAGGTTTGTGGGCTTCCTGGGGGGTTTCACCCCGTGAGACATCCCGATTTCGGATGCCCCGCGGGAAGGGATCTGATCGGCCCGGGAATCTTATAGATTCCCGGGCCGATCCCCCCTGGGTGTTGGTCCACTTTAAGATAGATTGTATGCTTGTCTGAATAAGTGAAAGCTTGAGAAGTGGTGGATTTGGCAGGGGGAGGGCAATCCAGAAAATGTTAGTAGCCCGTGAGAGGCGATGACCAAGGTGGAAGACAGAAAAATGGTCGTGGCAGAGTGGAGGCTGCATCTAGGTTGATATTGTTGGAATAGAGATGACATGTAGGGAAGGGCCTGGCTGGAGAGAGTTTTTTTAGGTAAGAGTTAGAGTTGTAAACAGTATTTCCTGTGGGACTGGCAGCCAGTGGAGGGACTAACAGAGGGGATCAGAGCTGAATGAGCTATAGGAGAGGTGGATGAGGCGAGCAGCATTATTATTAATATTGTTATTTAGATATCACATCTTCTTCCACAGTGCAGTACAAGGTATAAATACAGACAAGGTAAAACATACTGTACAGTAGTCCCCAAACCTCTTATCGGGAGCCACCAACAGGCCAGGATTTGCAGATCTCCACAAAGAAGCACAGGTGAGCTAAATAGCTCAATAGCTCTGTTTGAGCACTATGCGATGATGCACAAAACATGACCTGATCTCGAGGAGAGGGTTGGAGAACACTGCTGTACAATGACCATTACAAACTAGATGCTAAAAAGTACAAACCAAATGTTGTGAGAACAGGATGCAATAGGGGGGGTCCTGCCCTTTTGAGCTTACACTCTAAAGGACAGGGGTTGTAAAGCAAGTAAGCCTATTGGGATTGAAACAAGGTGTGAATGCCTGGCAAGGAGAGACAGAGTACTGTTCACTTGGTTCACTTGTGGTGGCTTGGAACACTTGGACCATTTGCCCAGTTTCACTCTAACTTGCACAAATAGAAGCCCAGTAGGGCAATATTTTTTTTTTACTACGATTTAAACTAATGAGGAACGGATGGTCTCTTTTAAATAATGGAATTTGGACACTACCTTGGTCAACACAGGTTGGACCTGATGTAAGACAGCTCATGGCTAATAATTTGGAAACAATTATCTGGTTTCTCTCATACATTCTTATCCCACCTGCCTTCAGTCAAAACTTAAAGAGACAGTCCAGTATTGAGATGTATGAGACAAAGCCCCTCCCCTTCTCCCAAGACAATTGGGCGTCAGCTGCAGTAATCCCATCATGGCTGCTTCCATGAAGCACAAGAGTTATTTAGACTGGACTGCCCCTTTAAAACAAGTGGTCTGTCAGCAAAGGTGGACCTCCTCAGCCACTTGATCATAGGAAAAAGAGATAGCACAACAAATTGTTGTCTGTGTTTCTGGTTAGGGACATTTCAACCATGTCTTAGGAAGGGGACCCTAAAAACACACTTATTTCTGTATTATCATTATATGCTAGAACAGCTAGATAGCTAAGTTCGAAATATATATAAAAGTGACTCCTGCTTATACTCTAAAAATATTTTATTTGGCTAAAAGGAATCTTTGGCCTTATCTACAAACTAATTACAAAAAGACAAAGAAGATCTTTGCTATATAAAAATAAATACAGTTGGCTAAACATTGTCACTACTTCTGCTTTCAATCAAAATTTGGATTTATGTACAATTGATTCTGTAGAGGTAAAGGGGACATATAGTCATACCATACTGTCCTCTTACTAATACAGATACAGTATTAACGATAAAGAAAGCAGACCCATGATCTCATTTTAAAAGTAAAGTATTTGTCTTACCAAAATGCAATTCTACATTTTTAATCTAAACTAATGCATGCCCAAAATGAAAAATATACTCTGGTTCTTAGCTTAGTTCTAACAGTGTTTTAATACTCCATAGCAATATAAATAGACATCTATTTGCAGATTGCTGAAAGGAAGATAGTGTACTCCATTTAAACACAATGCAATATTTAGATAGCTGTATATTGACTTTTTTTGTCTAGTGCAAACTATTTTCATACATGAGAGGTAGACAGTGGTAACTGCCATAAGAGATTATCTCTGGACCAGAAAAAAACATGAAAAATATTGATAAACTGAGTAAGAAGCTTCCAGACGATTTCACATAGTGTTATTCTGTAGGAGAAAGTAGGCAAATGCTTAAGGGCACGGCATACATGCTATAACAGTTGAAGTGATTGTACACAAGGGTGCATAGCACCATATGCACTATGCTTTGACAATCAGGTCTATTTTAAGCAAACAGGATGTATGTACTCAATTAGAATAAAAATGACAAATCTGTAAGCATGCACACCCGAAGTTGGAAAACATGAATAATAATGCAGTACAATTTGCTAACTTGTGAACAATTATTAGCAACCTCAGGAGTCAAGATGTAAAAAAATAATTTATCCCAGGCTCCTAAAGCAGTCTGTTTTGCTAAGTCACACCCAAATATTTGTAATAAATAAAAAGACAGGCATACTAATATTAATGCAGATTTGTTATATTATTTTAAAGAGATCAAAGCATAGCAATAAATAATATTTTATTATAAACAAGATATAAAAAGAATATATAATATACTTATGTACAGAAAAGTAAGCTTAACAAAAGTACAAATACAAGAAAAAGAAACATTACCACTTTACCATTTAGGAGATTATCACCTAGAGCAGGGGTGGGCAATTATTTTTTCCATGGGGCCACATGAGAAACTAAAAATATTGTGGAGGGCCGCTGAGCTATGGGCGTCTAAGCGACGTCTAAGCTCAGCGGCTCTGAGTGCGCTGGCGGCTGCATCTCGAGCTTCCCTCTAACAGGGAGCGCGCCCGCGCTGGCCATTCTCAAATGGCTGACACAGGCACGCGCCCTGCTAGAGGGATAGCGGGCATGCGGCCGCAGCTCGTGCATGCGCCGTTGAACTGGGAAAGAAGGTGAGTTTATGGGCGACCTGGGGGTTTCACACAGCGGGGCATCCCGATTTTGGATGCCCCGCGGGGAGGGGATCTATAAGATTCCCAGGCTGATAAAGCAGGGTTTTGGTCCACTTCAAACGTTCTGATGTGATAATTTCCCAGCCAATCAGAGAAGCCCTTGGCTTCTGGCAGTCTGGAAGGAGAGCTCATATCAGCTGGGGCAAAGTGTAAGAATGGTGGGCAGCAGGAAGGGGGCATGGTGAGAGCATGGTGGACAGCAGGAAGGGGACACGGTGAGAGCATGGTGGACAGCAGGAAGGGGGCATGGTGAGAGCATGTGGACAGCAGGAAGGGGGCATGGTGAGAGCATGGTGGACAGCAGGAAGGGGACATGGTGAGAGCATGGTGGACAGCAGGAAGGGGACATGGTGAGAGCATGGAAGGGGGCATGGTGAGAGCATGTGGACAGCAGGAAGGGGGCATGGTGAGAGCATGTGGACAGCAGGAAGGGGGCATGGTGAGAGCATGGTGGACAGCAAGAAGGGGGCATGGTGAGAGCATGTGGACAGCAGGAAGGGGGCATGGTGAGAGCATGGTGGACAGCAGGAAGGGGACATGGTGAGAGCATGGAAGGGGGCATGGTGAGAGCATGTGGACAGCAGGAAGGGGGCATGGTGAGAGCATGTGGACAGCAGGAAGGGGGCATGGTGAGAGCATGTGGACAGCAGGAAGGGGGCATGGTGAGAGCATGTGGACAGCAGGAAGGGGGCATGGTGAGAGCATGTGGACAGCAGGAAGGGGGCATGGTGGACAGCAGGAAGGGGGCATGGTGAGAGCATGGTGGACAGCAGGAAGGGGGCATGGTGAGAGCATGTGGACAGCAGGAAGGGGGCATGGTGAGAGCATGGTGGACAGCAGGAAGGGGGCATGGTGAGAGCATGGTGGACTGCAAGAAGGGGGCATGGTGAGAGCATGTGGACAGCAGGAAGGGGGCATGGTGAGAGCATGTGGACAGCAGGAAGGGGGCATGGTGAGAGCATGGTGGACAGCAAGAAGGGGGCATGGTGAGAGCATGGTGGACAGCAGGAAGGGGGCATGGTGAGAGCATGGTGGACAGCAGGAAGGGGGCATGGTGAGAGCATGGTGGACAGCAAGAAGGGGGCATGGTGAGAGCATGTGGACAGCAGGAAGGGGGCATGGTGAGAGCATGTGGACAGCAGGAAGGGGGCATGGTGAGAGCATGGTGGGCAGGTACATGGTGAAAAAGAGACAGCAGGCAGGAAGGGAAAACACAAGCAAACTACATAATCTTTCTGAGCAGACTTACTGATGCTCTGGAGCTCCTACTCTGTCCTTCCAACGTCCCCAGGTCTCTATCACCTGCTCATCGGGTCTGGCTTCCTCAGAGGAAGGGAGAATGTGCCAGACCCGACGAGCCGAGCGGCCGATCAGCTGCTGCTTAACCTAAGCCTCTCACACTGTACACAGGCGATCACCTAAGTTAAGCAGCAGCCGATCGGCCACTCGGCTCGTCGAGTCTGGCATGTTTTCCCTTCCTCTGCGTCTCTTACTGGCCAGCTCAGCCCGGGCCGGTAAGAGCCTAGCAAAGGGCCGTATACGGCCCGCGGGCCGTACATTGCCCAGGTCTGACCTAGAGGGACTCAATGGGATAACTTCAATACAGGAAAACTCATCATCGTTGCTCCATACATCAGTTGTATGAACAGTGAGAGACGAGAGTCTACCGTGGGCGACTATGCTGGCTACTTCCTGAATACAAGTGGCAACTTCCTGGAACACCTTGCTATACCTAGACTATTCTTTTTAAAGAGGCAGAACACCAGCTTTTGTTGATTTATGCATCTAAAGAAACTGATCATTAACCCATACCCGAGTGGGTTTCCCTCCCAAGTAATAATTAACTTGCTGCAAAACTTATGAAAGACAACATGCTCTCAATTACACGATTTTAGAAAGATTAAGGAACAGGTTAAAGTTAGCAGTATAATTTTATTTAATTAAATATACTACCAATGGGTTAACCTCCAGTGGTTAAAGTGATTTTTTTTTTGATCTAGCAAAAAACGTATTTTAAATTTCACGCCAAGATTATAACACAGAAAAAGCACTTATGTATAAAAATAGAAGGCATACATTTGCAAGATGTGTTCTTCACAGCTGAAATACATGCTCGTACCTCTTTGGACAACTTGCGATGACTGTGTCAGTACTTTAATATCCAGAGCATTATTGATATTTTCATCCAGTGATGAGCAATACCCCTCAACAACGCTAGTAATAATATCTTTCAGGGCTCCCAGGTTGTAGAATACTTGAAGCGCTGTCCCCACTTGTGTTGGATTCTAAAGGAAGGAATTTTGGTATATTAACGTACTGAAGATGTATACTTATTATGATATTTAAAGCCCAAGTCTATATGTGATTCCTTTGACAACTGTTTTACAGTGATGTATCGGACACTGACAGATTTACATTAGACACTTTAAAAACAAGGACATGTTGCTGGAGCTTCAGTAGTGCTATTGATAGTATTCCTTTCTCATATAAATAGGATCGCCATCATTCAAAATGAAAGAAAACATTTTATTATGCAATTAGCCAAACTGACAGTAAATATTAGCTAGTGACTGAGCAGCCCCTCCCCAGGATAAAGGGTCTAAGTGTCCATACTCTAAAAGCCAGTGTTTCCTAACCCGCTCCCCAAGAGCCACCATCAGCTCATGTTTTGCAGATCACCCCACAGATGCAAAAGTGAAGTAACTAGAGCACCATCAGTGCTATAGAGACATGTGGAGATCGGATACACATGACCTGTTAGTAGCTCTCAAGGAGAGGGTTGGGGAACACTGCTATAAGCAAAAGCCTGTAGGAAGAGCATGGCATGGCAGGGGAAAGAGGTATTCACCTCCTGTGTTCCCTGTTGGTTAACAACTGAGGGGGGAGAGCTTACCCTTTGTTACAACGAACATGGTTGATAATTATATTCACCTCCAGGTTTCCCTATTGGCTAACAACTGAGGGGGGAGGGCTTACCCTTTGCTACCTAGCCTTTGATAAAGTTGCGACATAGCAACGAAACGCGTTGGGCAGGACACGGCGGTCTCCAAACTATGGACTTTTAAACTGAGTCATCCCGTATATGAAACTTGTTTAAAGCGGACCTTCACTCTGAATAAGAGTCTATCTTATATGTTTCCCACACCCTGTACATACAGATTGTCCACATTAAAAATCATCCTACCTGCATCTACTGCATGTTATGAGCCTTTAAACATCCAAGATGGCGGCTTATGGAAGCCGCCATCTTATCAGGCAGCCTGCAAACAGAAAGTGCCTCCTGACTGTGCTGCTCTGCATTCTGGGACTGCTGACCATTACCTGACCCCAGCTATGCTCTGTCTGAGCAAAGCACAGCTATAACCCACCCCCCTGTACCTAATCCCACTCTCCTCTCCTCAGTAAGTGTGATGCTTCTGATTCAAGATGGCGGCGCCCGTATCCTAAATTCCTGAACAGAGTTGCAGCCCAGTGGGGGAAAGAATAATAAGTTAGTGACTAAAAACTTAATATATATTCATTTTAGATGCTGGGGAACCGTTTTTTTAAGAGTTTGGGCTTTTCATTAAATCACGCTGAAGGTCCGGTTTAATCCTCCAACGGCCGTGGTGGAACGAGAAAGAGGGGACTCTTTAGCGTTTTAGATTCTATGTGCGATTTTACCATTTGGAAATTTGTGAGTGCATTTTCATTTAATAAATAGTTGTATAACTTGTCAACGGAGTTGCACTAGATTTTTGTGCTCTCTCTCTTCTAAATCTACGCATGGGACCTAATCGGGATATGTATGAGTGATTGTTAATACATGAACGGAGGATCTATATCAGTGGAAATTCATTCAAGGCATTTTAATTATAGACATCTGGTAAGCCTATTTCTAAGAGGTGGTGGGCACGCGTGTTAAGAAAGCCTGTTTGCTGTGCATGCACCGCGGGATATCCCTCTGTGACTGAAGATTTATTGACTGAAAGAACATTGTTTTCCTCTGTGCCATATATATATATATATATATATATATATATATATATATATATATATTGCTGTGGGACTTTATTTGGATGGAAAGTCTGGCACGTTGAAGCAACAAAATTCAGGAATTGTAAAATCACTGACTTATAAAAGATTGTAGCGCTGTGTTTTTATATTTATTGTATTACTGATAAGCTGCTAATTCAGAAAACCGCCTGCTAAGGTTATTGCCACTAAGGGATAACCATAAGCGCCCTTAGACTTAATGACGCATCTACCATGGTTCAAAAAGGAGGACCCTGAAAAACAAGTTCAGGTCCAAAAGCCGGCAGAAGTGGATTATAAGGAGGCCGCACCTGAGCGACTCCTTGTAAAACAAGTTCTGATAAAAACATTCTCAGCTATGGGTTTCTGAAAGAAGACAGATAGCAGATATTTGTCCTCAATTGAAGACCTTCATCAAAATCTCTGCAAAAAAACGATATATTCTGTAAAACAGAACAGTACTACAAGCGAACCCCTGGATTCACAGATAATTGCGTGCAACACTCAATAATAGATCATTTGATAAAGATTTCCTCCTGGCCTGAATCATAGTCTGGATAACTCTGGCAGAAAAAAAACCTTTCTGCCAAGATAAAGGATTCAATAGCCAGGCAGTCCAAGCCAGAACTATGAATTGGGATGCCTTAGAGGCCCTATTGTTAGAGGATCCCTGGACCGGGACAAACTTCGGATCTTCCGACTATGCCCTGATGCAAGAACTACGTCTGGGATCCCCCAGCACATGCATAGGGATTAAAAAATCCTCTGGCTAAGAGACCATTCCCTCTGATGCAGGACCGTTCTGCTGAGATGAACGGCCTGCAAGTTGTCCACTCCTGGTATGTGTACCACCAAAATACATGGAACCAGTTTCTCGGCCCAAAGTAAAAACCCAGCTCACTCCATCAGGACTTTACTGCTTCTGGTGCCCTCATGGAGGCTGATATATACCACCACCGTCTGATTGTCTGTTTGAATCCGGACGGGATGCCCCTTCAGATGGTATGTCCAATGTCTGAAATACAATAGAATCACTCTCAGTTCCAGGATATTTATGGAGAGTCTGCTCTCCTTTAGACTCCATTGTCACTGAATCGTTTGTGACTCCTTGACACTCCTCCAACCATATAGACTGGCATCCGTGGTGATGATCTTCCACTGTACTGGAAGAAAGAATCTGCCAATCTGAAGAGGCTGAGGACCAGGCTAGAGACCGCCTTGCTGACTGTGTCATGTAAAAAGAGTGATCCAGAGTGTGTGGATCCCGATCCCAGATTGTGAGCAATTCCATCTGCAGGGGTGTTGTGTGAAACAGTGCAAAAGATACTGACTCAAAGCAAGATACCATCAGGCCCAACAGACATATTTCTTGATGAATCGTCGAGTGAGGACAAGACAAGAGACCCTCTACCCTGGCCTGAAGTAAGAGTCACTTCTGTGTTGGAAAAACACTTTTGCCTGAGACGTGTCTAATGACAGTCCCAGAAAAGAATAACTCTTCAAGCTATGAAATAATGTCTGACTTAAGAATTCGACTGGATAGTCACTATATCCTTCTGGGTCCCCTGACATGATGGGGCCCATATCAACCAATAGTAAGGGATTATATGTATCCCTGACTTCTTAGAGAATTACATGAGACCTGCCAACACCTTGGTAAACACCCTGGTGCTGATGATAGACCGAAGGGGTTATCATAAAGGATAAGCATGACATGCCACCTGATCCACGCATTTATCCGCTACTTGGATACTTTGGAGAAGCCCTATCAGAGGATGGCAAAACGAAAATCTTAAAGAGACCTGGCACCAGCGTCCACCACAGGAGGGTAAGACCATAATTCAATCTGATCTGGGAGGAAAGAGATACATAGTATCTAGTACTTTAGGCATGGCCGGCAGACAACCTGACTTCTGCCATTCCCTATTGATCAGATTATAATAATGCATATGCTCCGCAAAATCCTGCAGAAATGGAGGAAATCAACCATCCATCCAACTTCTCCTTAACTGGACACCCCATTGTAGAGGACTCTCCAACAGATAACTTCCTGGGAGACTATGGCAGACTATATACTCTTTCACTCAGAGGAAAAAAAATACAATTCTGTGAAATACTCACCTGTAGAATTGGTATTATACGCATACAGTACGTCCTGCTCCAATATAATACTTACATGTGGGTAATCCTCCGCCAGAGGGCACTGTTCACTGCAGACATGCAAAAACAGGCTCCTCCCGGCCCTTCATATACCCAGGGACCTCCCACAAATCCCCAGTGTTGAAAAGCAGTGAGAAAAGAAGCCCGGGAGAAACCAACCACCAAACTGGTAACAATAGTAATGATAACAATCACCATACAGGGGATACAGAAAATGTAAAACCAGGGTGGGGTGGAGCAGGACGTACTGTATGCGTATAATACCAATTCTACAGGTGAGTATTTCACAGAATTGTATCATTCTAAGCATACAGTACATCCTGCTCCAATATAATACTTACACGTGGGACATCCAATAGCAGTGTCCATAAAGTAGGGTGGGATCCCCAACAAAAAAGGCACAGCAGACAGCAAAGGCGCTGTCACCTGCAAAACTTTGCTACCAAGTACGACATGAGCAAAGGCTCTAACGTCAATCTCATAACAAAACCTTTGAAGAGGTATGAACAGACACAAGCAGCGGTCTAGCAACTTACTCAACAGAAACCTAGTGCTGCAGGGCCAAAGGTACCCAAACACCAATGGAACAGAATAAAAAGAGAGAGAGATTCCTCCCCCTTAAAGGAATAGGCCAGTGTAACGGCCTAACCAGCCCAAGGGCAACAGAAGCCTCGGTTAAACGTAGAACTCTCCCCAACGGGGAATTGAAACTGGTCACCCGCAAAACAGGCGGGGATACTGACCCCTTCACTAACAAGGATCAGCAAGAAGCCGAAACCTTTACTCAGGATCAGGAAGGCAAACCATCCAAATAAGATCAGTCCAAAGGGCGCATAGGCCCTGGAAGCAAACGAGACCAGGCGCATACATATGGAGGCGCCCACAAACCCCAAAGGGCATCAGTCCCTCTAAGGGACAAGAAACAACCAGGAAAATGTCAAGACCTGTTGAGGGAATGTAGACCCCTTACTTCAGCATTACTAAGAATAAGGCCCATAGGCAGACTAAAGGGACTTAAAGAATGATCATAAAACACCACCTTGGACAAAAGTGTCCGGCGCAAGGCGGAATACCCCCACATCCTGGTGTGTATATATACATATATAATGAACGAGGGCTAAGTAATCAGAGCCACCTTCTCAGGCACACGTCTGACTGAAGCAACAGCCCCCGGAGGGGCGACTTGAACTACAAAACAGCTCAGACAGCATCCAGAATAAGTCCCGAGGGAACAATCCGCAGGGCAAACAGAATGAAAATTGATCCCAACAGGGACCATAGAACTACTTGGGAGATGCCCCTGAGCAATCCCCAAGAGAACTCCTAACAAGGAAGACTGAACCAGCCTTCTACAGGAAGGCAGACAGGACAGAACCTGAACCTTCAGAGTACCTAGATGGGGAGCCAACCCCAACCTATGCTGTAACAACTCTAGAACCCTGGGAACCGAGAACGTCCAACAGAGAGAGACCAAGACTCATGCCAATCAATATGGGTACACCATAACCCACAATAGACGGAGGAAGAAGAAGCCAAAGAAGCTTGCTCCTAGCCCCCCATAGACCAAGTCACCCAGAAGATAAACCTGTCTCCAAAGGGGTGAATGAATCAGCTGTCAAGCCCTCAGACTGGAGTCTGTAGATTGGGACGACATAAGAAGGAGCCTGACAAGGGCAGAACCGCACTCCTGAGAGAGCGTACAGGTCCGCTGACCTCAGCAGAAGCATCTGCGAACCACAGTTCACTAGGCCACCCAGGGGCCATCAATCTCACGGGTCTCTTTATCAGCACGACCGTGCGCAGAATCCCACATAGCAGGGTGAATGAAGAGAAGACATATAAAATAGAAAGTCCATACATAAATTTCTAAGCCCCCATGACCAGAGTCAGAATATTCTGGGGCAGTGAAAAAACAAGGGCAGAGCCCCTGTGATATTAGCGAGACCCAACAGAGCCACCCTAGTTGGCTCTCAGAGGGACACCAGGATAGCACAACCTGCCACTGAAAGACATCCATTGGAGCGAATACCACTGAGGAGCAGGGGACGTAGACCCCCACCCAGATCAGGATCAGGAACCTTCCAGGAGAATCATCCTGCTTCAAGCTCCAGACCAATAATAAAACAGGCCATTGTCTTCCAACAGGCCAAGAGTCCCCAAATAGACAGGTCCTGAAGTCCAGCAGTATAGAGGCAACTAAAGGCTCAATGTTTTAACAAGCCAGTAGGTAAGATGGACCCTCTAAGGAACCCTACCTAGGAACCACAGGGGGGTTTTGGAAGAAATTCCCCCCCCTGCCAACCTGCGAGACTTGGTACCCAAGGTGACCATTCACAGGAAGATGCAAGCAAAGAAGGGGGTGCCCCCTGACAGGGTCCTTGAATATAACCAGCTCAAGAGGAACCACCGTACCAAAGGGGAATGAGCACAGACCTAGCTCCCAGGGTGCTGGAACCCCATCTAGGATCAATAACCTACTGTGCCGAAGAGCCCAAGGCACTGTATATAAGGGACATCATCTGATACGCCACCAATGGGCCCACCAGCTGCAATCCTGCCTGGTGAAAGTAAGATGTCAGCGAGCCCCCGTAACCAGGAGTCCACTTGTTGCCAAGGAAGAAGGCTCAAGCCTGAACCGAATCCAAGGAATGGAGATAGCGGATAAGGGACCATGAGGGACTGAGGTGACTGAGCACCCATCCAGTAACTCCCAGGGGACACCGCCGGCCAACTAACCTACGCGGCCTGACGTAGAGATTGGGAAGTAAGGAAGGACGATCCGGTAGGTCCTAGTGCGGACGCCCCACCGGCATGTCAGAGACATAACCCCCATCCACACCTTGGCGAGTAGCTTGGGAGCAGAAGAGAGGCCAAAAATAAGGCCCCAATCCGCAGGGTTGGTCCTTCAACACTGACTGGTAAAGGTCTTGGTGTCCAGAAGACACAGGGGGAACTAAAAGGATCTAGAACTCCACAGGAGGCCGGAAGCCCCCCTTGCACGGGGCGCCAAGACAGAGATATCATACAGGGGCTACCTGTGAGTGTAGAATTGCCAAGCCTACTATAGGCCAGAATGGCCCAGACTGCCTCATCAATTTGAGAGAAAGAGAAAGGTTAACATAGAGGCAATTGCCCCATTCTGTTAAGGGCAACCTGCAAGTAAGCCCAGACCCTGCAGGCCGAGCACAGCCTGCACCAACTCCTGAGGGGAAAGAACAGGGGCTAGAAGCACCCTGACAACCTCTGAGAGGGACCGCCCAGCAAATTCTATCCTGTGTCCAGGGGAACTACCTCCTGGAACCACCAGAAGGAGAAGATACGCTCCCAGATAGGAGTCAGGTGCTGTGGCAGTCCCCTCGCCCAGAAGGGCGAGGGCGTCCCTTCACGCTTGGGAAGTCTTGGCAGATTTGGACTTAGCCCTGCCAGAAGGCCCAGGGCGTTGCCTGCCCACCCCGTGGTGGAAATCCACTCCGAAAAGTTGGAAGCATACCTCAGGTTCGCGTTTGACACTAACGTAGGGAGGGGGAGGGGTGTCCCTGCCCCGAGGAGGCCTAGACGGCCTTCTGCGTAGGGGTGCCTTACCCTTTTTTCCAAAAAGGTCCAAACGGGCCCCAAATAGACGCCGTCCTCTGAAAGGAAGGCCAGTGAGAGCCTTTTTCGTATCATCGTCAGCACCCCACTGTCGCAGCCAGACCAGGCGGCGAATAGCTACCACAAGGGCAGAGGTTCTAGCACACATCTTAATGATGTCATCCAGCGCTGAGAGGATAAACCTCACAAACACATCACAGTCTGAGAGCGCATTAAATACCTCCCAGGGTAGGTCCTCAGGTCGGTGATCAAGTAGTTTTCTAACAAGAGTCCTGGCAGCCACCGCAGTGATGGCCGCGGCGCAGACCGGGCGAAGAGCCATCCCTGCACACGAAAAGGCGTGGGAAGCCAATCTGTCAATGCGCCGGTCCTCAGCATCCCGAAGGGAACGGTAATAAGGAGCAGTCATGAAGGGGGGGTTAGTAACCCCTATAATCGGTGCATCCACCACAGGAGGTGCTGACCAAAAATTCACCACATCAGGAGGGAAAGGGTACTTCCCATCCCAGACCCCTTTAAGTTTACAAGGCGATTCCCATTCTTGGGATATAAGATTCTGGAAATGCTCCTGTTCCAGGAATTCCAAGCGCGGCGGCGCTGTGTGGAAACTCTCTTTCTTAGGCTTGGGAGCCTCTCCAGGTGGGGAAATAGACAAAACCTCAAAGATCTTAATAAGTAGTTCATCTGTGTCACACAGGTCCCAAGAACCGGGCCCAGAATCACCACGGCTCCAGGGCATCTCATCCGAGGAGCCCGAATCGGAGAATAGCTCACCTTCATCAGAAGGGTCAAGGTCCTGCATAGTAGCAGATTCATCAGTATCATTAGGAACTGGAGAACCAGGAGGCGTCAGGGACCGCTTCTTTCCAGGGCCCAAGCGCTCCGCCAAACTAGACAGCACCTGCTCAGCCGTAGGCAGCCTGCGCGGCACGACTTTCTGGTCATCCCCGCTCGAGTGAGACTCATCAGGAGTGAGATTTAGGTCCGGGGAGACAGGTGTACTGAAGAGAGGTGCAGCCACTGGCAAACCTGATTGCAGGGTCAGTGCCTGTTTAGCACACGGTCCGCAGACCCGTGCTCTGTCAGCGTCAGCATAGGGCGGACCACACACTGTACACAGCCGGTCATGTCCCAGAGGGACCCCGGGTACATAATTCTGAGATGCCTCCATATGGCGATTATCTGAGCAGTATGCCCGCAGGGATTTACGCAATAGGCAACCCTGGATGCCCCAAGACCCGCTAGGAATGTGGGAGAATTTTTTATGTGAACCCGCTATAATATATGTCAGGCCGTGAGAAGCCACCGAAATCTTGGCGTCTGAAAGACATAAAGGGGATAAGAGGGGGGTGTCAGTGCCATGCACAGCCGTAATAAAAAATCATAGGGACAAAAATCGCCCGGGAGGGCACTTACATGACCAAGGGAGGAGGCGGATAGCAACCACGTGCGCGAAGACCGTCAAAATGGCGCCAAGCGAACCTCGAGGGGCAGGCCTGATCTGGCCGTGACGCGGGGCGCGTCATGCCAAGTCCCCGCCTCCCCCCAAGAACGCGAAGCTCTAACCAGCGCAACATCAAAGAGTGGATAGGACACAAGCAGATTGCTCTCACACTAGAGAATGATGCTGCCGCCCGGGCTGCACACTTATGTAATGAACTGACACACACGCGCGCAACCAGACAAGGTTTATGCGGAGCAAGGAGCGCGGCACTGACACCCAAGTTTAAATAAAAGGTCAACAGCCATTAACGTGGTAACATTACGCTGGGACCGCCACACACATACCCCCCCCCCCCTTTCTTTGCCCCCGAGCTACAGGAGGAAGGGAGGGGAAAGCGGACCTGCACCCAGGGTTCATCGCTATGGGGGGCACGGGCAACAATGCGGGAGGGGCATCTATTAGAGGCTCACCATCGGCCTAAACCGCCTACCCTATGGTGGGGGATTGCGGTGGAGCGTAGCTCCGTGAGCACACAAGGTGCTGCCTACCTTCACCCGACCAGCACAGCCCAGGCTGGGACGCACATCTTTATCGAAGAGGACGGGTGGAAACAGTCCCGCAGGGCCGCAGGCTGTAATAGCCCCGCTCACCTGCGAGAGAGTTGATACTTCATGTCTTCGCAGTCAGCACTGTAGAGAAATCTGGGGATTTGTGGGAGGTCCCTGGGTATATGAAGGGCCGGGAGGAGCCTGTTTTTGCATGTCTGCAGTGAACAGCGCCCTCTGGCGGAGGATTACCCACATGTAAGTATTATATTGGAGCAGGACGTACTGTATGCTTAGAATATTTTTTCTTTTAAAATATTTTTAGTAGCCAATACTCTATTATGACACTCTATAGGTTTAGGACCACTTGAGAGCTGCCAACAGAGTTTACAGACTCAGAAGGAGACTATGGCAGCCACAATATCCTCTACAAATTGGAGGAAAAATTATTTTCTTTAAAACCCTTTTAGTAGCCAATACTTCATGATGACCCTATAGGTTTAGGACCACTTGAGGGCTGCCAACAGAGTTTAAAGATTCCGAAGGAGCCTATGGCAGCCACAATATCCTCTTCAAATCAGAGGAAAAAATATTTTCTTTTAAAATCTTTTCAGTAGCCAATACTCCACGATGACGCCATAGGTTTAGGACCACTTGAGGGCTGCCGACAGTTTACAGACTCAGAAGGGGCCTATGGCAGCTACAATATCCTCTTCAAAAAACTCAGAGGATTTCATATATTTTTTTTTTTTTTTTTTCAAAAAACCTTCTTAGTAACCGGTACGATTCACATCACGGTCCGCATGAAAACTGCCATGGGGTTTCTCAGAAAGCACCGGCGATAGGGGTCAGAGCCCCTTCAGGGAGGAAACAACTGTCTCTCTATCCACTACAACCATGGCATAATCCCTGCGCACCGTGCTATCCTCATCCAGTGCCACTGCATGCAACTGGATAGGGGTAAATTTGATAAAGACCAGATGACTACCCCCGATGCCTCCGCCATGGTGAATTCAATAATACTAGTCTATGACCCTGGGGATCTGAGACCAAGTATATATAGGTTCGTGACAGTCACAAAACTACTGCGAGTCCTTGAGGGTAGACCACCATATAATTATATATTACAATATATATAATTATATTACCTTGCTCTTTCCCAATCAACAATAAAAAAATTAAAAAAATAACCTATCAAAAGGTTTAGGTCCACTTGAGGGTGGGCGTGCAGCGGCTCAGAGCAGCCCTTTTGCTGGCCAACTACCCCAGAAATTATGTGCAGCCAAAGGGGAATTGCGATCTCTGCCGATGCTAGGCACCTTGCCTAGCCGAAAATGTTTAAGTTTGGTCAGCGAGAAAAACGTGTCCCGTCACGGAGGAGAACCGGCCACTTCAGCGGAGCTGGTGACTTCGCTAAGCCGAATATCTTCCAGCGTCCCCGGCTAGAGAAAACGCGCAGTACCGCTGGAAAGAACCCGGAGATCTCAGCGGAGCTAGCTGCTACGCTAAGCCGAAAATCTTTCCACAGAGGCGGACGGAGAAAGCGCTCTGCGCCGGGTACTCGGAACTTCGCCAAGCCGAAAATCTTTCCACAGAGGCGAACGGAGAAATCGCTCTGCGCCCGGTACTCGGTACTTCACCAAGCCGAAAATCTTTCCACAGAGGCGGACAGAGGAAGCGCTCTGCGCCCGGTACTCGGAACTTCGCCAAGTCAAAAATCTTTCCATGGCAACAGACAATTTCCTCGTTGCAGCTTTAGCTCCGCCCTCTAAAAAGGCGCTCAAATTTTGAATTTTCCAACCAGAGAACAAAGAAACACATGGGAAAGAGCAATAAAAAAACAATAAGAGAGGGAAAATCATTCCCTTGGTCACCCCCAATCAGGCTTACCAGACAAAAACCTGTGGCTGCTTATACTTTTCCATGAAAGCCTTCAGCCAGAGTGCCAAAACACTACAAAGCGCACACTGAACCCTGCGCTTACCTTACCATCCTGATCCGAATACAGTTTTACGGAACTTCGCCAAGCCGAAAACTGAGGAGGCATAATGGGTCAATCCAGATCAGAGCAGCATAAGGGACCTAGGAAGACAGACAGGATCTTGCCCCTGCTTTAAAGGTATAATCTGAGAAACAAAAAAAAGTAAATGGAAGAGGAGTCTAGAGAGCCATGCAGTCATCCCAACTGCAAGAATGAAACTGGAATCTAGCCAGTCAGCCGGAAGGATATAGTCTGGGAGGCGGAGCCACGCTTTTGTCTTGCAGTCACGCCCCTTCTGGCAGGAGTTACCCAATCGTATTGAATAAGGATGGCCTGGAATGGATTGGAAGAAAAATTCCACTAGCATCTATCCATCTATTTCTTTTCTGTTATTCATCACTGATCACATTAAAAATATAGGTACAACATTTCGTGGCCACTGAGGACCTCTTTATCCTGCCTGACTGCAGTGTGCCAGTGGTAAAGTTTTCACCAAACAGGATAATGCTCAAAGGTTGTTTTTGGGCAATTTCTGCTTCCAAGTTGGTGGAAACAGTTTGGTGTAAGGCAATTTTTGCGTGCCTGAGCCCCAGTGCATAATGCAAGGTTCATAAAGGCAAAGTTGGGAGAGTTTGGCGAATGTGAATGCCCCACATAGAGCTCTGACCTCATCCACACTGATTACCTCTGTCACAAACTACTATGGAGATTATGAGCCAGACCGTTACCATGTACTGTACATGTCTGAACTCACAAATGCTGTTCTGGATAGATGGGCTACAATTTACAAAGACACACCCCAAAATGTCATAGAAAAACTTCTCGAAGATTATTAATTTAACATGTGATGTTGATATGGAGTTGATAGGAATATAAGGTAGGACAGCTGCCAAAAATCTCACCTGAATGATGCAAGACACAAAGCCAACAAGGTATTGCACAGCTGTATCAACTCTATACGTTTTAACATTTTAAAGTGGACCAACACCCAGGGGGGATCGGCCCGGGAATCTGTAAGATTCCCGGACCGATCAGATCCCTCCCCGCGGGGCATCCGAAATCGGGATGTCCCGCGGGGAGGAACCCCCCCGGAGGCCCACAAACCTTACCTCAGCCCCGTTCCATCGGTGTTTGTGAATGGCCGGCGCAGGCGCGCTTCCCTCTAACAGGGAGCGCGCCTGCGCCGGCCATTGACAAACACCGAGAGACGCGGCCTCCAGCGCTCAGAGCCGCTGAGCTGCTATGATTGGCTGGAGCAGTCACGTGGGAGCGTGGTGAGGTGAATTTTTGGGGCTTTCTGGGGGGTTTCAGACAGCAGGGCACCCCCGATCGGGGTGCCTCACAGAAGTGGACCAAAACCCAGGATAGTCAAAATCCTGGGTGTTGGTCCACTTTAAGCATTAGGGTTGACCAATATATATGTTGATGATTTCATTGTGTTTCACAAGTAAAACATACATGTTTTAAAGAAAGACCTAAATACACATTCATGTTCTAGGACAGACACTTAGTTCGTTGTATGCTATTTGCAAAAGTTTGTACATCTGGTATTCCATTAATCTGTTAAGTACTCAACTAAGATAAGCGATTTTCTGGGTCACTGGGATTGAGATTCATTTTAGTGAACTCGTATGTAATTACAAAAAAACACACAAGTATCCATATCTTATTCTACTACTGTCTGTCTGAAAGCAGGTGGATTTACAGTCCACATATAAACTGTACTAAGCATGTACTGCTATTCATTTTTAGCACAAGCGATGTACACTCTGGCATTGAACAAATGTCTTGAGGGTTAATTTCTAAACACTATGCCTAGCTGTAGGTTTGTGTTATGTTTTTGCAGGTTTCCCCTGAAAACAAACACTTTGGTCACATGGTTCACGTGTGTTTGGGATATTATACTGGAACGAATTTGAGAGACAGCATCTGTTAGATATGCTTCTAGGTACTTTGTAAAGCTCTTCAGAGTATGTGTTTGAGCTACAGTACTTTGTGCTCTAATAAAAAGCCTAAGGAGGTACTAAAACACTTTATTATAGGGAAGCAACACCAATTATGCTGCCCTCAGCAAACTTAAAAGGTACACTCTGCACAAAAAGTACCTATCCTGACATGCAAAGGTGCACTCTGAAGACAGTGGCCACATATTACCATAGCAAGCAGTGCTTTTTTTCCCCCACCAGTACAGATCATTTTGTTGCAAAGTATGTATACCTTTATATAGATAGCAGGGTTTTAGTGAAGACATGACCAGGGGCTGCATAACAGATTACTTTAAAATGTAATAAGGAAAATATAATAGATCGACTTACCCTTATTAAATTTTCTGTCAGTCTCCCAGATTGCCAAAACTATTACTATCAGTATCACCCCAATTACTTTCGCTTCATAGAGATAATAGCTGACACTCTTTAATGACGAACATTATAACTCTTGCTAACTTAAATTCAATTCCAAACATTTCTCCCATCCATCACCTAGATACTAAACAATGGGTTTCATAAAAACCCTGCCCAGGGATTTTTTTCCAAAGCTATAAAATTACCCCTTTAGATTTTGATTTCAAATTATACTACTGTGGCTAGTAGTGCCCCCTTAACATGCTTGAGGTGACAGATGTTATGGTATGACCTATGGCAAACTGAATTTTTCATACTATTCCCCGACTGTGAACAATGTGTAGAAGTAACCCTGTGGTAAGCATTACAAATCAATACAAGATTTGGTTATGTATGTTGAAAACAACAATATTAAACAGATTTAATCAGATCTTTACTAAACATTTACTCTTCAATAATGTGTTAACACCATTCAAAATGTTACATTTAAAAATGTAAACATGTATTTATTCCAGAAAATCATGGAAAAAACTATATTTTATAGGATTAGCAGCATTTTTGCAAAGGAACATGGTCAATAAAAAAATGAAAAAAAAGACAGGATTTTCACATCCCTCAACCTTTTATAAAGAACATCCTCACCCAAGGTCAAGGTAAATGACTTCCTGGTACTTGGTGATTTGTCTGCATTTCATATTAATAATTCATTACAGATGCAGTTGAAGTGCAGTGAAGGAAAGAATAAGCACACACTGCAATGTATTTTAACAGCAGTAAAACTAAATAGTAAGTGGAGGACATGTACACCTGACACACCTCAAAAAAAGAAATAGGTTCATGAGAAAAAAATATTTTGGTGCTGCAAAACATGTGCCTCTTGGACATGTTAAAAAAAAACAGATATTACCGCATTTAAGACAAACCTGACCATAAGGCAGAATAATGTGCCAAAATATAACAATATTTCTATATAAAAAGCCTCTAACTCTGGATGGCTTCCGTGTGCATGCCCATAGTACCTCACCAATTGGCAGCAAAGGCCCACTGCGGAGATCTGTCGTGGTGCAAGGGATTGTTGGTCACACAAGTATAGGTCATTTTTATTGAGGGGCACATAGGAGGGCAGATGGAGTTTTGCGGGAGAAGAAGGAGCTTAAGAGGACATCCAGCAGGGCTGATGTGCTAGAATGCGGGCTGGAACATACAGCTACAGGGGATGGAATGCATGGAGGGGGTGCCAGGTGCATCCAGCAGGGTGCTAGGGTTAGTGGGTAAAGGTTTTACCTCACAGTGCACTTCCTGGTAGATTTCAGTAGGCCTCATCATGGCTGCCACAATGGGCTGGTCAGTTCAGAGAAAAACCCATTGTGCGTGCATGTCTCTCTTTCTCCAAAGCAAGACTCTTCCCCCACTCTCACAAATCCTCTGATAGTTGCAGGTTCTCCTCACCACGTGGCCTGCATCCCATCTGGGCTCACAGCCTGCAACACCCGCCTTGTTCATCCTTGCAGATCTCCCTTTCCCGATGCATCAGTGTCTCGTCTCCCACATTTCTGAGCTGTAGGCTCAAGGGGCAATCCCCTGAGGCCACCACATCGCTGCCCCTGTGCTGCATCTGAGGGATGCACTCTGCTAATTCACCCATTGCCACAGCGCCACTACTGCCGCTGTTGCCCCTGACAATACAGCCTTCCGCACCTACTGCTTCTGAGCAAAGTTGGCTCTGGCAACACCACGGGCCTGCCACTGCCTGGGGCAAACTAGATGAATCAAGTGTATGTGACGCTAACATCGCTTCATAGGACACACAGGCAATCTTCACCCACCCACAATTAGGGGAAAAAGTGTGTCTTATGAAGCAAAAAAATGTTATGTGCCCTAGAGCTTTATTACATACTCAATTTCTCAGTATTTGATGTCTCCCATTGACTAAACATTTTAACTAGTCATTTGTGTAACATTGCACCGGTATTAAGCATGTTACAGGTGTGTTTTCGTTACATTGTTGTTAAATTATCTTCGAAGAGTAGTTAAAATAAAACACAAAAGAATAAAAATAGAAACATACAAGGTTTACAGCAAATGAAGACAAGTTTGTCTTTATCCTGATGGATACATGTATGTTTATCACAGGCATGTTTAAATGGAGTCCACTTTATATTCTTTGTGCCAAAAAGATACCCTCAAAGTGTTGAGCGTATATGGAGTATTTTTTGGGTTCGTTCTTATGTTAGCACATAAGAACAAATACATAAGAGTTAGCACATAAGAACAAATACATAAGAGTTAGCACTTAGTTTTCACTACCTGCAATCTGTTATTGTCAACTGTACTCCAATTCTTTACACCAAGATCTACAAAAAGAGAAACTTGGGGGCATGTACACACTGAACTGCTGTGTCTTCTTGTAGATCTTGGGGTACAGACTTGGGAGTACAGTTGGCAATAGCCACATATTGCAGGTAGTGAAAACTGCTTCCTTAAAACACACATTTGCTAACATGAGGGGGGAAAATAAAAATGCTAGATAAGTTCAGCATACGGAGGGCATTCTTTTGGCACAAAAAAAATATATGCTTGGACTGTTTAAAGTGGACCATCACCCTCGGGTGATCGGCCCGGGAATCTATAAGATTCCCGGGCCGATCACCTCCCTCCCCGTGGGACATCCGAGATCGGGATGTCCCGCGGGGTGAAACCCCCCCAAAACCCCCTTACCTTAGCTTCGGCGGCGGCCGGCCGCCGCCGCCTCCCTCGCGCCCCTCTAGGCGTGCGCGCCCCCGCGCCGGCCGTCTGTGAATGGCCGGCGCGGGGGCGCGCGCGTCAAGAGGGACGCGCGGGAGGCGGCGGCGGAGGAGCCACGGACAAGCGGCTGTCAAATCGCTTGTCCGTTGGCGCTGGGAGCGGGGAGAGGAGTTTTTCGGGGTGTTCGGGGGGGGTTTCACACAGCGGGGCTGCCCCACCGAAGTGGACCAAGACCCAGGATAGTCAAAATCCTGGGTGTTGGTCCACTTTAAATCCACTTACTGTTGATTTTTCAACTACCTCTGCTGGAAGTTTGTTCTGCTCCAACTCAACCCCTACTCTTTTAGGAGAATCTGCTCTAGGTTGTGCCCCCTGGTTCTTTTATTAAGTTTATTCTTAAAAACACTTGATCATGTCTCCTCTTTCCCGTCTATCCACAAAGATGTACAAATGAAGATATTTCCTGATAAGTTTAAGTTTTAACATATCAGACTTAAACATTTATATTCAAAACCTATGTGGTTGATGCTACGCTTTTGGAATTTTAGGATGTTTTAAATGGATTGACCACCCAAATATTGGGTACTCACCCCTTTTGTTCCCCACAGCTGACCAACTACAGCGATCAGCATCTCATCCAATCGTTGCATAGTATCCCATGCCAGCCGCAATTGCACACCTCCCCCATCAGTCAAAGAAAAGCGGCAATGCCCTCTCTAGTCACTGTATTAGATGGAGTGTGCCGAAGCCTGACACGCCTGCTTTATTGTAGCAGTTACTTCATCAGGGAATTATTTACTAATGGTGCCCACAAAATGTCCGCTACCCAGGCATTACAGAAGCATCTTGCATGCTATTCCACAACATCTGCATGAAGTTAAGCCCTATTAAAAATCCTACACCACTGATCATAAAAGGAGGGGTTCAGGGGAGCAATTTACTAAATGTTCTTTCATTGACTGGAGGTCCAGTTTAAGGGACAGGGTTTTAGTACCAATTTGATAACACTGTAAAATTATGTAAAAACCCTGGCATGAGGCATCCCCCATTGGGGTTCACATCATTGCCTAATATGCCTGGTCACTAGGCATACTGATGCGCACCTCTTAATTTGCATCAAGTACATGAGCATCAGCAACCAATCAGATTTGTCAGGTGGTTTGTGGAAGTGGTAAGTATGGACATGTCATGTATTGGGCTTACTAGACCACACCGTGCAGTGGGGCATTTCAGTCTTGATGGCCTATGATGACAGTGTTTAAGGAAAAAAAATAAAAAGTTAAAACTTTTTAGATTTTACCTTTTCCTTTTTCAGAATTACAGATATATATTACTTTCTGCTTGTTTTAGCCGATTGGCTCTGTGTTGTACATCAACATTTAACCTCTTAACAGTTAATGTCCTTTCATAACCAGGAGTCTATGGCTTCTGGCTTTAGGGCTTGCTGGCTAATCACATTTGCTAATAAACATACAGAAACAATGGGTTTAGTACAGGACAGTATTATTCTATCTCTTGACACGGCAAGCTAAAAGTGATTGCTATCAGGGAAAAACAACAGACCTGCCCTGGGTTTTGTTTTGCCATTTTAATAAAAATGATAAACGAATTAGCAAGAAAACCGTATACAAGACTTTTAAGAATGCATACATTGTAGGTTTTAAATGATTTTAGTATATGCAATGAAAAATCCCTCTTTTGTCGAGTTCACCTGGGGACACTGTCCTAGGCTAGGGCATATTAGCACCTATTAAGCAAGGATAGGATGTCCTTAAAGTGGACCAACACCCTCCTTGATCAGCCCGGGAATTTATAAGATTCCCAGGCCGATTCGATCCCTCCCTGCAGGGCATCCAAAATCGTGATTCCCCACTGTGTGAAACCCCCCAGGACGCCCTCTAACCTTACCTTACGCCCGGTTCAACGGCGCATGCGCGGGCCGTGGCAGCATCTCGCGCTTCCCTCTAGCAGGGCGCGTGCCCGCGCCGGCCATTTGTGAAGGGGCGGGCGCTGGCACGCTCCCTGTTAGAGGGAGGCGCGAGATGCGGCTGCCAGCGTGCTCGGAGCCGCTGTGGTTGGACGCCGCCTGGACGCGCATACCACAGCGGCTCCGATCACGCTGATTGGACGAGCGGCCGCGCATGCGCCGTAGGAGCGAGGTGAGGTGATTTTTATCGGGCGTTCTGTGGGTTTCACTCAGCGGTCGGGGGTGCCCCGCGGAAGTGGACCAAACCCCAGGAAAGTGAAAATCCTGGATGTTGGTCCACTTTAAAGGAACAGTCCATGCAATGGCAATAATAAGGCAGCAAAAAGCTCACCTGATGCCTGTCCCATTTGTCCCTCCTCCATTTATTGAAAGTGCACTGAAGATGCTGTAGCAGGTATCCAAAGTTTGCCCCTCCTTTCAATTCCACAACCATAATCCAAATATGGCCACCTCTGTCCCTGCCAATCAGTGCGCTCGGTTTTGCTTGGCTCTCCTAGCTGCTGAGTGGCTAAGGAGCTGAATAAAGCCAAGCGTGCAGCCAACAGTTTCCCCGCTTGCATTTCACTATCAGCGTGCCTGCTATTCGGAATGGCCTGGTGCAAGTACAAGGGCTATGGGAGCAGGTGAATAAAACTGGTGCAGAATGGGACTCCAGTGCCTCTCCAAGGTTCATATGGTAAAAGTTGGCATTTGCTAATGCTCTCTTCATTTGCTAGTAGACCTTAGAAGAAGTAAAGAAAAAGGCCAATGACCTCATGGAAAGGGGAGTGGCCTGTGTAGACCGTGTATAGCATTATGTATAGTACTAGTTCTTTGGATGATGTGCATGTATGACAGTAAAAGAGGAAAAGCTTTTAAAACATGTTGATTCTTATGGGCTCCATCAATATGAATCCTTTAATGAGAACACATTAAGGTAACAGCATACAAATAGTATTTATTTGTTAATACAAATTTGTAGCCACAACCGTATTTTTCTAGAAATGTCTTTGTCTAATGCATGTGTGCATTAATTCTCCCAAAAACTTGAAGCCGTCCTATTGCTATATGCTTAACTCTTCCTCATTCATGTATGGCTGCCAATCACGGTAAGTACTAAAATCTCTTTTGCTTTTGCATGTATGGAGGATGCAGGCTTGTAAAAAACAGGGTAGGCCTACACAAACAGCAAAATCATGGCTGTAGCACTAAAGGAGTATGAAAATGCCAGATGTAAACTGAAACATCCAGCAAAATTTGTGGCACAGCGCAGCATAAATAGAGGAACAAATGGATACATTGCAAACATGTTTACAGTGGCCTGGTGACAGAAACATACGGTAGCATATACCATGGTAATTGCTAGCCTAATCCAGTTGCTAATTACATTCCCAGAAGCAGGCTCTCCCTTTTTAAGGTCACCAAGACTAAAAAAGGGAGATTTTCACAAACATCAGTAAGCTTTGTAATTCTCCTGATAGGTTTAATAGCTACTACTTAGATTAGAGGATACATAGGAACAGAGTCTACAGGCACAAATAGAAAGTCTTGCTATACTGAACACACAATATTCAGATTCTAAAGCTCTACTGGTTATTTGAATCATGGCCTTGGAGTTGGTAAGCTAAAGTCCACACCTAGACTCCTCTAATTTATCAGCTCTGACTCCTTTACAAATGGGCAAAAATTAGTAATAACAAATCTACTGTAGTAAAATGGTAACTTTTTTTTATCGCCATTTGATAGAACATAAAGCATATTTACAGGAAAACAATTTCTGATCAAATAAATTATATTTTCTGTCCAGGCAATAACATAAAAGGAAAATTTTTGTATAACCCTTTCAGTGCCAAGCACGTAGATTCTACGTGCTCGCTTCCACTCCACTTAAAGCGGGCCTTCACTCTGAATAAGAGTCTATCTTATATGTTTCCCACACCCTGTACATACAGATTGTCCACATTAAAAATCATTCTACCTGCATCTACTGCATGTTATGAGCCTTTAAACATCCAAGATGGCGGCTTATGGAAGCCACCATCTTATCAGGCAGCCTGCAAACAGGAAGTGCCTCCTGACTGTGCTGCTCTGCATTCTGGGACTGCTGACCTTTACCTGACCCCAGCTCTGCTCTGTCTGAGCAAAGCACAGCTATAACCCGCCCCCCTGTACCTTATCCCACTCTCCTCTTCTCAGTAAGTGTGATGCTTCTGAGTCAAGATGGCGGCGCCCGTATCCTAAATTCTTGAACAGAGTTGCAGCCCAGTGGGGGAAAGAATAATAACTCAGTGACTAAAAACGTAAAATATATTAATTTTAGATGCTGGGGAACCGTTTTTTAAGAGTTTGGGCTTTTCATTAAATCAAGCTGAAGGTCCGGTTTAAGCGCCAAGCACGTAGAATCTACGTGCTTGACTTTCCCCCCTGTTACAGTAAAAATAAAGTAAAACGAAAACTCACCTGAACCCCTTGTTCGATCCGGCCGGGTCTCGATCCCCCACCCAGGGCCCCCCCGGCTTGCAGGGGAATGCCTGGAATAGCCGCCGCCCCCCCCCCGTGCAGGGGAATGCCCGGAATAGCCCCCCCTTCAGCGGCCGCCGGAAATACATGTAAAAAAAAAAAAAATACATTTACTCACCTCCATGCCCAATGGCTCCCGCCGGGTCTCCTCTTCACCAGGAGGGCCTCCGATCACTCCCCCCCGGCTCTTCAGCTTCAGGAGAGAGCCTGACAGGCCCTCTCCCCCTCCTCTCCCGACGGGCGCCGCCATCCTTGAGATAAGCCCCACCCCTTTGGGGCAGGGCTTATTATGTCACTCACCGGGTGTCGTCCTGGCTTCGAGCTGTTGTTCTTTCACTTGTCATCGCTGGCCACAGGAGGGGGGAGGCAGGCGATAATCTGATCACCTGCCTCCCCTCTCCAATGGTAAGTGATGACCCCATCTGCAATCGGAGTTGCGGGGGACACAGGTGTGTGGTGTTTTTTTTTTTTACTGTTAACCCTTTGTGAACTGGTAAGGGATCCATGAGACCCCTACACTAGTTCACAAGGCTGGGGGCTGGCAAATCACCTGCGACTAGCAGGTGACTTGCCGTTAACCCCCGGCCCCCCAAATTACCTGCCTCCCCAAAGGCCAGGGGGGGGCAGAAGGGCCCGGGCCTTACAGAGGCTATGTGAGCTTGTAGCCTGCAGGGCTAGGGGCCGCCACAGCTGGCCCCTGCGCCCTGTTCTACAAGCTGGCCCTGGGCCGGTTATGCTGGGTAGGGGGACCTCACGCCATTTTTTTGTGGGATTTTTAAGGGTTAACCGGGTTTAACCGTTAAAATTTCCCCCAAAAATGGGATCCCCCACCCAGGGAGGGGGGACCCTATGTAAATTATTTTTTAATTAACCCCATGTTACCTGTCACCCAGCAGGTAAAAAAGGCTTCCAGCAGCAGCAGGAGCGCTGAGGCCAAAGTGATCAGCGTGGGACACAGTGCCCGGGGATAGATGGGAGGTAAGTATTAAAAAAAAAAATGTTTCTTATTCTGTGTGTGTTTTGTTCACATTTAACCCTTTGTGAACTGGTAAGGGATCCATGAGACCCCTATACAAGTTCACAAGGCTCTGGGTCTGGCAAGTCCCCTGTGGCTAGTGCAACCCCGAGCCCCCCATTACCTGCCTCCCCAAAGCCCGGGGGGCAGAAGAGCCCGTGGCCATAGGCTATGCCAGCTTGTAGCCTGGAGGGCCAGGGGCCAACAAAGCTGGCCCCTGCGCCTTGTGCAAGCCCCCATAGCTGGTCCCAGGGCTGGTTATGCTGTGTAGGGGGGACCTCACGCCATTTTTTTTGGGGGGGGGGGGATTTTTAGACCCAAAAAATAGGTCCCCCTCCCCCGGGAAGGGGGACCCCACAATTTTTTTTTTAAATTTAACCCTTTATAGTGTGGATAGTAGTTGTATTTTATTTGTAAATGTTATAAAGTGCTCTTTTCAGTTTGGGGGGTCTCCTGGACATAAACATGGGGGCTACCGATACATATGTAATACCGTTGTAATCAGGAAAAATTGGGTTTTCACATGCAATATTGTTTTCTTTAGTAAAATAATTTTTTTTATTTATAATAAATGAGAATTTAAAACTAAATATTTTTTTTTTTTTTCAGTTTTTTTATTTAAAAATATTTAAAAAAAACAGTAAAAAAAATTACAAACAACACATTTCATGTTAAAGCCTAAACTCTGCCTCAAAAAATATATAACATTTTCCTGGAAATTCCTGCAAAAATCCTGTTAAATATAGCACAAAATGGTGAAAAATTACCTGTCAACAGAGGGTGACAAAACTTCAAGTAGGTAGGCAATTAAAAGGGTTAACCCTTTAAATGTCAGCGACGTAAAATTTACGTGGTTGCCTCTCTGTCACTTAAGTGCCAGCCACGTTAAATTCACGTGCCTGGCATTTACCCCTGCTAGCGGGCAAACAAAAAAAAAAATACTCACCTGACCCCTCGTTGGATCCGGCCGGGTCTCCTCTTTAAATCTGGTGCCATCCGATCCCCCGTGGGGGCTCGGATGGCTCCAGGAGAGCCCCCGAAATAGGCCGCCCCCCCCCCCGCTTCGGCAGCAGCAGCTGCTAACTGTAAAAAAAAAAAAAAAAGACATTCACTTACCTCCGTGTGTGCTGGCTCCCGCTGTCCCTCCTCTTCACCTGGGGGGCTTCCGATCCCCCCCCCCAGGACTTACCAATCTTCAGGAGAGAGCACGGGAGGCTCTTCCGACGGCGGCTGCCATCTTGCCGCTAAGCCCTGCCCCTTTGGGGGCGGGGCTAATGACGTCATCCCGGCCCCGATCACCGGCTTCAGCTCTCTCAGCTGTCAGTTGCCGGTGATCGGTGCCCGGGGAAGGAGGTGGCAGGAGATCCTCTGATCGCCTGCCTCCCCCTTCTCTGGATGCCAATCACCGGCATCTGTCATCAGAGCGGCGAGGGACAAGAGCTTACAATCGGAAGTACAGTAAAAACATTTTTTTTTTTAATAAAATACTTTTTTTTTTTGAACAGTTAACCCTTTGTGAGCTGGTAAGGGGTCCAGTTCACAAGGCTCTGGGTCTGGCAAGTCACCTGCGGCTAGCGGGTGACTTGCCATTAACCCCCAGTCCCCCCATTACCTGCCTCCCCAACGGCCGGGGGGGGGCAGAAGGGCCCGGGCCACTTAGTGGCTATGTGGGCTAGTAGCCTGCAGGGCCAGGGGCCGCCGACGCTGGCCCCTGCGCCCTGTTCTACAAGCCCCCATAGCTGGCCCGGGTCGTTAATGCTGGGTAGGGGGGGCCCTACGTCATTTTTGGGGGGGATTTTTAAGGGTTTAACCCTTAAAACTCCCAAAAAAATGGGGTCCCCCCCCCTGGGAGGGGGGACCCTATGTCAATTTTTTTTTAAATTAACCACTTATGTCCTGTTACACAGCAGGTATAAAATGCTTACAGCATTTTGTGGTGTGGTGTGTTTGTGTTTTTTTTTTACATTTAAAGTGGACCAACACCCAGGATCTTGGGTATTGGTCCTTTCCCCCGGGGCATCCCGATCGGGGATGCCCCGCTCTGTGAAACCCCCCGATCACCCACAATAACTCATCTCACCCCGATCCTATGGTGCATGCGCGGCCGCTCGTCCAATCCGCGCGCTCAGAGCGGCTGAGTTATGGACGTCTAACCTCAGCCACTCTGAGCGTGCTGGAGACCGCATCCCCCACTTCCCTCTAACAGGGAGCGTGCCCGTGCCGGCCATTCATAAATAGCCAGCGCGGGCACGCGCCCTGCTAGAGGCATAGCGGGGATGCGGCCCACGCATGTGCCGTAGGACCGGGATTCAGGTAAGTGGTAGCGGGTGTTCCGGGGGGGTTTTACACAGAGGGGCATCCCGATTTTGGATGCCCCGGGGGGAGGGAATAGAACGGTCTGGGAATCTTATAGATTCCCGGGCCGATCAGCCCTGGGTGTTGGTCCACTTTAACCCATTGTGAACTTGTAAGGAGTCCATGAAACCCCTATACCAGTTCACAAGGCTGGGGGGCTGTCAAGTCACCTGCGGCTAGTGGGTGACTTGCCATCAACCCCGGCCCCCCTATTACCTGGCTCCCCGAAGCCCAGGGGGGGCAGAACGGCCCGGGCTGATTTAGGCGGTGCGGGCTTGTACTTGGCAGGGTGGGGGGCCACCAAAGCTGGCCCCTGCGCCCTGTTCTACAAGCTCTGCATAGCTGATTTATGCTTATGAGGTTATGCTGGGTAGGGGGGACCCCATGTCATTTTTATGGGAATTTTTAAGGGTTTTTAACCCTTAAAATTAAAAAAAAATGGGGATTACCCCCCCCCCCCCCTGGAAGGGGAACCCCATGCCAATTTTTTTCTCGATTTAACCCTTTATACTGTGGATTGTAGTTGTATTTTATTTTTACATGTTATAAAGTGTTCTTTTCAGTTTAGGGGGGTCTTCTGAACAGTAACAGGGGGCTACCGATACATATCGTTGTAATCGGGAGAAATGGGGCTTTCACATGCAATACGGTTTTCTTTAAAAAAAAAAAAGGTTTTATTTGAAATAAAGGAGACAATTTTCTAAAAAAATATTTTTTTTATTTTGTTTTGTTTAATTTACTCAAAAATATCTTAAAAAACAGTAAAAAAATTACAAACAAGACATTTCATGTTAAAGCCTAAACTCAAAATGGTTAAAAATGACCTGTCAAGAGAGGATGACAAAATCTCAAGTAGGCTGGCAGTTAAAAGGGTTAATAGTACCTGCATGTTGGGTATCGTTCTGCTCGGGGGACCTTGCGCTTTTAGATTTAGCTTGTTTTTTCTTGTTTGCATATTGATATTTTAGGAAAACTCATTTTTTATTCTGCTTTATTATACATTTTTTAAGGGAACCCTGTGCGACCAAAGAATTCTTTGAGGGATTACTTTCAGAAAGATGGGCCCACTACAACATGCTGGGTACGCTTAGAAAGCTTATCACGTGTACTTTCAAGGAATGTATGGTTTGTGGGGGGTATTCCAAATGTAAAGGGTTGTTTTGGTAGAAAAAGCGCAAGGTGCACACTTTGTCTGCAGAGCTGAAATTTTCAAGCAAAATTACCATTGTGCACATGCTTTACTTTTTGGTGTTTGGCAACTCTTCCCTTGACAATACCCATGCATGTTGGGTATTTTTCTGTTCGGGGGTGTTGCTTTTTCAGATTTAACTTGTTTTTTCTTGTTTGCATATTGTTTTTTTTAGGAAAATGAGGCTTTGATTCTGTTTTTTTATTCTATTTTTTAGGGAAACCCTGTGCAACCAAATAATTGAGGGATTACTTCCAGAAAACTGCAGCCATGTCAACAAGTCTGGTATGCCTAGAAAGTTTGAGGTATATACTTCCAGAGAATATATAGTTTGTGGGGGGTATTTCAAATGTAAAGGGTTGTTTTTCTTGGAAAACTGCAAGGTGCGCATAGCATAGTTGTATTTTATCAGAAAATCTACTGAGGCGCTCTTTCAGTTTGAGGGAGTCTCCTGGACAGGAAAGGGTGTCTACTAATACACATGTGGTACCGTTGTAACCGGCTGCAATGGGGCTTTTACAAGCAATAAGATTTTATTGACAAACTTACATTTTTTATTGCAACAAAACACTACAAATTGTAAAAAATAGATTTTTTTGCACATATTTTATACCAAAAATATTAAGAATACACCTAAAAAATGACAAACAAGACATTTCATGTTAAAGCCCATAAATCCCTTAAATCCCTTCAAAAATCACAGTTGAACATGTGGAGCGCAAAATAGTGTAAAATGGTCTGGCAACAAGGGTGACAAAATCTCCAGATAGGCTGGCAGCGAAAGGGATATACACTGCTACCCCAATATAACGCGGTCCAATATAAGGCGGATTATGTTAACACAGTCCAGCCTTGGACCCAAACATTTAGAAATACAATGCATTTATTCTCTATGATGCCTGTGTTCAATATACCGCAGCATCAGCTATAATGTGGTCCCCTTTATTGGTGTCAAACAACAGCGTTATAGCAAGGTAGCAATGTACCTTGTAAAATAGATTTCCCTTAGTTGTCCAGACATCATTATACGCTTCATTATAATTAGGTATTGATAATAGCTGGAGGTGGGACTAGAGCAGGAAGAGAGCTGTGAAGTCTCCCTCATCTGCAGGTCAGACCAGGCAGGCCAGTAGGTTTCCCTAAGAGCTGTACCATGTTTTCTCTCCCAATTATTGTGAGTTCACAGCATCAGTGCTCAGGTCCTCACACCCGCTGTCTAAAAAAAAAATTACACCATGGTCTGGGTCACAGCAAATGTGGAGGAAGAAGAAGTTATTTCTTCTTTACGATAGGGGTCCTGCAACCCAGTTGAGTTTCATTACTCTATGACCCCCCCTCTCTTCCAGTTTTGGCTTCCCCAGGGTTAAAAAAATACAATTCTGTGAAATACTCACCTGTAGAATTGGTATTATACGTATACAGTACGTCCTGCTCCAGATATAATACTTACACTTAGGTTATCCTCCGCCAGATGGCGCTGTGCACTGCAGACATGCAAAAAACAGGCTCCTCCCGGCCCTTCATATACCCAGGGACCTCCCACAAATCCCCAGCATTGAAAAGCAGTTAACCAGAAGCCGGAAGAATTCAACCACCAAAAAACAACTGGTAATGATAACAATAACAACAATCACCATACAGGGGATCCAGAATAATGCAAAAACCAGGGTGGGGTGGAGCCTAATACCAATTCTACAGGTGAGTATTTCACAGAATTGTATTATTCTAAGTATACAGTACGTCCTGCTCCAGATATAATACTTACACTTGGGACATCCAATAGCAGTGTCCATAGAATAGGGTGAGATCCCCAACAAAAAAGGCAACAGCAGACAGTTGAAAGCACGGTCACCTGCAAACCTTGCTACCAAGAGCGACACGAGCAAAGGCTAACGTCAACATCAAAAACAACCCTTGAGAGGGTACGAACAAAAAAGTAGCGTTCTAGCAAAACTTGTTCAACAAAACCTGGTGCTGAAAGGCCCAAAGATACCAAGGCACCAGTGGAATCAGAAATAGAGTGAGAAGAAACTTTTCCCCTTAAAGAAATAGGCCTGAGTAACAGCCTGACAAGATCAAAAGCTAATAGTAGCCCAGGAAGAAGCCAAACCTTCCCTAGGACCAGACGGGACATCTATCCAAGTAAAAGCTAGGCCCAAGGCCGCTTAACCCCTGGAGGCAGACGAGATCAGGCACATCCAGATGTAGGTGCCCACAACCCCAAGGAGCATCAGTTCCCCTAAGGGACAAGAGACAATCCAGGAAAAAAATTCCAGAACCCATTGAGGGAAAATAGATGCCTCAGCGTTACAAGGAATAAGCCCAGAAGAAAGACAATGTCTTAATACCTGAGCCTAAGACACCACCTTAGGCAGAAGATCCGGCGTAAGGTGGAACGCCGCCTCATCTCAGGCGCACGTCCGACTGAAGTAACAGCCCCCAGAAGGACAACCTTATGGATAAGAACAGTCAGACAGCATCCGGAATAGGGCCAAAGGGGAACACCCCGCAAGGCAAACAAAATAGAATTCAAATCCCAACAGGGACCCTAGAACTACGTGGGGGATGCCGCTGAGCAATTCCCGAAAGAATGGTCAACCCAGGCAAAAGAACTGAGTAAAGACTTCTACCAGAAGACGGACAGGGCAGAGCCTGAACCACCAGAGTACCGAGTAGGAGAGCCAACTCCAACCCATGCTGTAATAACTATAGAACCCTGGGAACAGAGAGCGCCCACAGGGGAGAGACCAAAACTCACACCAATCAATATGGGTAAACAATACCCCACAATAGACGGAAGAAGAAGAAGAAGAAGCCAACTCCTAGGCTTCCAGAAGTCACAGACACCCAGAAGATACGCCCATCTCCATCAAGGTGGATGAATCAACCGTCAGGCCATCCAGACCAGAGTCTGTAGATTGGGGTGAAATAGAAAAGGGGGGCCTGAGTGAGAAGGTAAGCACTCCTGACAGGACGTACAGGTCCGCTGTCCACAGTACCACATCTGCAAACCACACTCCACTAGGCCACCCAGGGGCCGCCAGTATCACTGGTTCCCCCTTCCAGAGCAAACTAGCACAGAACCCTGCCAAGCAGGGTGAATGAAGATAAGACAAGACATACAGAACAGAATGTCCAGCATAAAGTTACTAAGCCTCATGACCAAGGTCAGAACAATCGGACAGGGAAACAAGGGCCTAGAACCCATGATAGTGACGGGCCAGAAAGATCCACACTAGACGGATCACATAGGGACACAAGAATTAGCACATCCTGTCGCAGGACATCCACCGGAGCGAATATCGCAGATATGCAGGGAACGCTGTCCTCCACCCAGATCATGGTCAGATACCTTCCTGGAGGATCATCCTGCTCCGAGTCCACACAGATAATTAATACAAGCCACTGTCGTCAGACAGACCAAGGAGCCCCCAAATAGATAGATCCCACAAAGGAGTGAGTCCAGCGAGATAGAGCCAACCTGAAAGCCTACCGCTTCAAAAATAGACAGGTGAATGGACCCCTAAAGGTCCCACCTCCCCCGGAACCACAGGGGATTTTAGAAGAAAAAAGTCCCCCCTCCGTCAACCTGATAGATTTGGTATCCAACTACAGGAAGACGCAAGGAAGGGGGTGCCCCCTGACTGGTACCTCTAGTACAACAGTCTCAGGGGTAACCACCGTACCAAGGTGGAAGGGTACACAGACCCAGCTCCAGGGAAGCTGGAAACCAGTCCAGCATTTTGCAATATAAGTTGCAGAAGAGCCCAAGGGCACTGAGCATAAGGGACAACCTTTGAACAGCCACCAACAGGCCCACCAGCTGCAATCCAGCCTGGTGAAGAGACGGGAACAGCAAAGAGGGACTGAGCCCATGTAACCAGATTGTCCACTTTATAGTCAAGGAAGCAGGTTCCCGTCTGAACCGAATCCAAGTTCAACCCTAGGAATGGAAATACCAAATAAGGGGAAAAAGAGGAATTGAGGTGATTGAGCACCCATCCAAAGACTCCCAAAGGACACCACCAGCCAAGTAAAAAACTCGGCCTGACGTAGAGATTGGGAAGCAAAGAAGGACGACCAGGCAGTTCCTCGCGCGGACGCCCCCTTGGTCTCAGTAGAGACATCACCCCCGTCATCGCCTAGGCGATCACTCTGGGAGCAGAAAAGAGGCCAGATAACAACGCCACAATCAGCAGTGTTGGAGCACCAACACTAACCTGTAAGATCCTTGGTGCCTGGAAGGCACAATGGCAATGAAATAAGCATCTTAGATCCCCACAGACGGAAAGAGGTCCCTGGACACACGGCACTGGCGGCCCAACTCAGAGAAACCATGCAGAAAACCGCCTGTGAATGTAAATTGCCTCACCTATGGAAGGCCATAATGGGCAGAGTGTCTCGTCTCGACCTTGCAGGCCGCGCGTGGCCTGCGCCAACACCAGAAGAGAGGCAGGGACCAGAAGCATCCTGACAATCTCGGGAAGGGGCCGCCCAGCAGACACTATCCAGCATCCAGAGGAAACTTCCTCCTGATTCCATCAGAACGAGGCATGACGCCTCCTGATAGGAGCAAGGTGCTGCGGCCATCCCCTCTCCCCATCATGCTTGGGGGGTTTTGGTGAAAGATTTGGACTTAGTCCTGCCGGAGGGGCCAGGGCGTTGTCTGCCACTCCTGGGGCAGGAATCTATACCAAAAAGCTGGAAGGACACCCCTGGTTCGGGTTTGACACTAACATAGGGGGGTGGAGGGCTGCCCCTGCCCCGAGAAGGCCGAGACCGCCTTCTGCAAAGGGGTGTTTTGCCCTTTTTCCAAACAGGTCCAGACGGGCCCCGAATAGGCATCGCCCTCTAAAGGGAAGCCCAGTAAGAATCTTTTTTGTAGCATCGTCAACACCCCACTGTCGCAGCCAGACCAGTCGGCGTATAGCTACCGCAAGGGTGGAAGTTCTTGCGCACATGCTGATGGTGTCATCCAGCACCAAAAGGAAAAATCTTACAAATACATCACAACTGGAGAGTGCATTAAACACCTCCCAGGGGAGATCCTCAGGTTGATGATCAATCATCTTTCTGATGAGGGTCCTAGCGGCCACTGCAGCGATGGCCGCGGCACAGACCGGGCGCAGAGTCGTCCCTGCACAAGAAAAGGCGTGGGAAGCCAGCCTATCAATGCGACGGTCCTCAGCATCCCGAAGGGTACGATTAGTAGGGGCTGCAATAAAGGGGGGGTTAAGAACCCCAATGATTGGTGCATCCACCACGGGAGGTGATGACCAGCAGTTAACCACATCAGGGGGAAAAGGGTATTTCCAATCCCAGTCCCCTGGAACCCCTGGAAGTTTGCTAGGGCATTGCCATTCTTTGAGTACAAGAGCCTGGAAGTGATCCTGCTCCAGAAATTCCAAGCGCGGCGGCGCTGTATGGAAACTCTCCCTTCTAGGCCTGGAAGCCTCACCAGGGAGAGAGATAGACAAGACCTCGAAGATCTTTATCAGTAATTCATCGGTGTCACACAGGCCCCAAGAACCGGGGCCCGTATCATCATGACTCCTCAGCCCCTCGTCAGATGAGCCCGAGTCAGAGAATAGCCGACATTCATCAGAAAGAGCAAAACCCTGCTCAGCAGTGAACTCCTCAGATTCAGAAGGAATGGGCGAAACCGGAGGCGTCAGGGACCGCTTCTTACCAGGGCCCAAGCGCTCTGCCAACCTCGAAATCACCTGATCAGCCATAGGCAGTCTGCGAGGCACGACTTGCTGGTCATTCCCGCTCGAGTGCGACTCATCAGGAGTGAGATTTAAGCACGGGGAGAGAGGTGTATTGAAACAAGGCGCAGCCACTGACAACCCTGACTGCAGGGCCAGTACTTGTTCAGCACAGGGTCCGCAGACCCGTGCTCTGTCCGCATCAGCATGGGGCAGACCACACGCTGTACACAGCCGGTCTTGTCACGGAAGGGACCCCGGTCACATAATTCTGAGATGCCTCCATATGGTGATTATTAATGCAATATATGCCAGTAGGGATTTACGCAATAGGCAACCCTGGATGTCCCAACGACCCGCTAGGAATGTGGGAGAATTTTGTAAGCCCGCTACAATATATGTTAGGCCGGGAGAAGCCACCGGAATCTTTGACGTCTGAAAGACAGAAGGGGAATAAGAGGTGTCAAGGCCATGCGCAGCAGAAAAAATACTAATGATGAAATCGCCCGCGAGGGCACTTACCGACCTGGGGAGGAGAAGGACCGCAAACACGCGCACACGCGAAGAGCAACAAAATGGCGCCAACCGAACCTTGAAGGGCGGGTCCAATCTGGGCGTGACGCGGAGCGCACCAAGCCGGGTCCCCGCCTCCCCCAAAGAGCGCGTAGCTCTGAGTTAGCCGTCCAGGCTTGACAAGCCAAGCATAGGATATGCTAGTTAAAAGCATCTGCTAATGGATACTAGTAGTATGACGACGCCACCACCCAGCACAGTAAATTTTAATGAAAAAGCGAGAAGGCAAAGACGGCGGCGGCCAATAAAAAGAGCTAGCAGCGCGGCTCTGACACCCGGTTGCCGCCAAGGGCAAAACTACGGCCATAAGCATAACAATGCAGTACACTGAGACCGCCACACCCCCCCATTCTTTTCCCCCGAATACGGGGGGAAATGAGGGAGGATGGCGACCCTTTGCACAGGGTCCACCGCTACATGGGGCATGGGGCAATAATGCGGGAGGGACATCCACTAGAGGCTCACCATCAGCCTAAACCGCCTACCCTTTGGTGGGGGACTGCGGTGGAGCATGGCTCCGTTAAGCACGCATGGTGCTGCCTACCTTCACCCGACCAGCGCAGCCCAGGCTGGGAGGCACATCACAAGGACGACGGGTGGGAATAGTCCAACAGGGCCGCAGGCTGTAATAGCCCCGCTCACCTGCGAGAGAGTGATACTTCATGTCTTCGCAGTCAGCACTGCAGAGAAATCTGGGGATTTGTGGGAGGTCCCTGGGTATATGAAGGGCCGGGAGGAGCCTGTTTTTTGCATGTTTGCAGTGCACAGCGCCATCTGGCGGAGGATAACCCAAGTGTAAGTATTATATCTGGAGCAGGACGTACTGTATACTTAGAATAGTACTGTGAGTTGGTATTTCATTACTTAAGTTTAAATGTTCTGGCCAGTAATAATTTCCTTTCACTTCAGCTGGATAGGCACTTCAGCATAATCTGGCAGGCCTCCACCTCTCAGCAGGGTCCCTGCAGCTACTACATACCTGCCCCGCAACTGGCCATTTTCATCTATTCAGGCCACGACCATCTGCCATATACAGGACGCCGCCAGGCTGATGGAACCGGCTCCTGGATGGCCACTACAGCTAATTTAGGTCACAGTCGCCTGTCATGACATACCGCCACCACAACTGACCACCAACCACTACTACCATTCCTGTTTTTGGTCTGCAGCCACATCCAGCCACTGCTACACAGAACAGCCACCTGCTGGATTTCCACAGCTGCTGCTTATCAATGCATCTCTGAACCAGGATCTTCCTCCTGTCTGCCAGCCCACTTACCCTGCACCAGGGCACCAATAAGGCTGGTGGGTCCCTTAGGTACAGGTACGGCCCCTGTGGGACACCTGGCATTTTGCCTATTTAGGATCCATTTCTAGGAAGAAAAATATCAGAGGACACAAACTTTTACAAGCTTCCACTTTATTTATGAATTCAGTTCATAGCCACATGGGAGGGGGCCCTGTCCATTTCTCTTAATGAAAAGCAATGCGAAAAATAAGCCTGCAAGGCTTCTGGAGCTCTGTTAAACTCTATATGCAAAAGCTCACAGGAAAACCCATACCGGATAACCCTGCTGTCTTCTCCTTCACAGTGCCTGTCCTCCCTTATTTCTGTTCCTTCGTTTTTTTTTTCTTTCTACTTGTCTCTCAGACAGGCTTCTCTGTGACCTTTGAAAACATTTAAGAGGCCTCTATAGATTAAGATGGTTTTACTGTGGTCTCCTCATATTAATTGTATTATCAGACTGCATTTTGTACTCCTATAAAACTTTTTCTTAAATAAGTTTTAGTACTTACCATATCTGAAGAGAAAACAGCTACAGGTAAGGCTGGCTAAGCCTGTAGCCTTCACTCAGAGAGGGCTAAGGGGGGGGGGTGAAAAGGGGCCAGGAATACTACCGGATGTCTGTGTTTTAGATAATGCCAACATCCAAAAGGCAGTGAGGGATGGGTGAGGGATGTTTAGAGAGGAACATCAGAAAAGGTCTGATGCTCCTTTTTCAAAAGTGGCAGGTTCACCAACTTTCAGTTACAACCTTTTGACAGAACAGCCACTGGGTGATTCACTTATGAATGGTTCGGGAAAAAGTAAAATTATGGGCTTAACATTTTTGATAATTCTGGATCGCAAGTAGGATTTACATATTTTGAATTGAGATCAGGGAATTTTAAGACCCCTTTATAGCATTTTGCATATATGTACTAGAGACTAAGGAAGAATCAGTGTCTTCTGGATCAGTTATAGTTTCTGTATCTGAGAGACCCACTACTTCAGAAAAGGAAGACTCTCTTCTATGTTTATTTGCCTGGACTGCCTTCCCATCTGATGCATCTGATGATAAAGAACATCTTTCCTCCTCTTCCCCTGTTTCAACACAAACGCACAGCCACTCCTATGTAGAAACCTACATGCACTGTACCGTCAACACCTTTTTAACTCTCTGAAACCTCTGCAACCCCCTCCACACACTATTCTGGACTCCGGGGCCCCCCTTTCCTACAGCCACCCACGCTGTACAAACAACCTTGGCTCAACACAGATATTGCCAGATTGAAAAGGCACTCTAGAGCCACTGCAAGTCTCACCTCACTACTTGCTCCCTTGATCCTCTCTACAACCAAGCCCTCTCATACATTTCATCACTAGTCCAAAAATACTAACCCAGGCACAGTATCCACTCTGCAAATGACCTCCTCCTGTCCTCTACCATGATCACTTCCACCCACTCTCAAGTCCAGGATTTCACATGCACTGCTCCACTACTTTGGAATGCCCTTCCTCATACAATTTGTCACTCCCAATCCCTTAAAACATACAAAACCGCACTCATCTATTTAGATGAGCCTATCATCAGACTTATCCCACCAATCTTACCGTCTTATCATCCATCAGAACACTGGGCACCTGCTTAGTACATACCCCTCATGATCTGGCCCTTTTGTCTCAACCCCTTTCACTTTAGATTGTAAGCACATAATGGCAGGACCCTCTCTCCAAATGTATTCCTGCATCTATGTGTTTATTTTCTTGTCTGTTATATTTGATTCATAATATTGTGTATTTTAGATGCATTTTTGTCATTGTTGTTTTATAAGTATCTACTTGTCTTACCCCTGTACTTGTACCTTGGACAGCACCATGGAATACGATGGCACTTTATAAACAAACAATAATAATAATATATACAGCTATGAATGCTTTAAGCAGAATCGAGCAAGATCTGGATTTACCATTCAAGTACAACTCTAATGGCAATCCACAAACATAATATTGCTAAATCCCTACAAAGCCTCTTATTGTATCTACTAGATGTCAAAATAATATTTGTATAATCCTATGGATTTCCCACACAGTCTGTGGCTGCTGAAAATTGATGGTGACACCAAGAGGAGATAGAAAGATTAGATATAGAATAGCAGGGAATATTCATCAAATCTAGTTTCCTATAATGCACCCCGTAGAGGATTTCACAACCAAATTACTAGATTAGAGAGCAACAAAATCACCTCTAGTCAAGCACTATGCCGGTTTATATAGTTTAAATCTTCATATATGCCAGTAAAACCCAGGTTTTCTTCCACTTTAAAATATGATTTTATTATGCAGTAGTATCCAGATAGATATCGTCACAGGTACCAGCAATGCAAAACCTAATAGAAAAAAATGGCCCACATAAAGCAGTCTACTCTTGGACTGCTGGGTATAAAAGTGTTCTTTAATAAAGTGACCTACTGAGCTAGAGAATTATTCCAATACTATGTGGCTGCGTAAAGCACATCTCCCCTGTCCCCGATATCCCCCAGAAGAATTCTGCGGGGTGCTGCAACAATGAGAAGATCATCCAAGAACCTGGTGGTATGCTTGTTCCCTGCCGCAGCCATTCATGCCTGCTGGACACAACAAGTGCGCAAAACAAGGGTGTCACTGGAGACCCATGCATGTGCAGTGGTATAAAGGAAAGTAAATTATGATTCTGAAAGGGGGGGGGGGGGATTCACTGGTGTTTGGGTATCTAAAGTGTTACTGGCAGCATTCTCACCTGGGGAAGTCATTACTGCTGCTTGTTTTTGCCAAAGCTGCTTATGAGCTCACCTGTTACAGTAGAAGGATCTGTAGGCAAAAATTATACTAAGGGCTTTACTTAAGGCCATAAAAATATTCCCACTTAAAGCAAAACAACCTGAGATTTTTACAATCCTGGGTTTGTTCCATGCCCCAGGGTAGTGAGAGTTCTCACAACAGGGCATACTATGCGCTGCCTGTTGATTGTGGGGGGAATTTGCATGCTGTCTGTTATGGGGTGACTGGGGGGGTTTCTCTACACTGCCTGATATGGGGTGATTAGGGGAATTCTGCATGCTACCTGCTATGCAGTGATGGGGGAATGCTACACGCTTACAGATATTGGGCAATCGCCGGGCGGGGGGTGGCTGGGTTCTGTGCACTGCCCGCTAATTGGGGATTTTCTGCCTGCTTGTTATGTGGCGACTGGGAAGGCGGAAGAGATTCTGCATGTTGTCTGTTATTGGGTGGGGATTCTGCACGCTGCCTGTTATGGGGTGATTGAGTGGGTGATTCTGCATGCTGCCTGCTATTGGGTGATGGGGGGAGACTGAATGCTATCTGCTATGAATGCTTCTGCACAGTGCTTGTTATGGGGTGATTGGGTGGGTGATTCTGCACACTGCCTGCTATTGGGTGATGGGGGGACTCTGAATGCTATCTGCTATGGGTGCTTCTGCACGGTGCCTGTCATGGGGTGATTAGGGGGGTTCTGTCACACTGCCTGCTATTGGGCTCTGTCACACAGACACAAGGTATGCTTTTGGATTCTATGACTGATGCAGAAAGGACAGAGTTCCTAGATAAAATGTTTGATCAAACAGGTGAGACCACTCAATTGTCTACCGATTTGAAAGTCCTTCTGAGGCAACATGAAGATTTATTGTGTAAAAAAGTAAAGATGTGGTGGGATGTAAACACCTTAAAAAGGTATGTCCGGGAAAAAATGGTCCCGTGGATTGCGGATAAAAAAGTTGCAATTTAAACAATTTAAAACCAAGGATAGCTATGCACCAATGTATGACCGAATGATGACATCCGTAAGCAAATTGGAGCCCATTGTGATGGAAACCAAGCATAAACATATCTAAGAGATTTAGAGGATTACAAAACTGGTCAGATTTATGACCAGTGGAAAAAGCGAGATCGTTTTGGGGAAAGACAATCAAAATCAATATTGAACCAATCAATATTGAAGTCTCCATCTAGAGTCAAAACAGTATCATTTTCAGCATCAGAATCCTCCTCTGATAAGGGTTTAGAACCCAGATAGAAATAGCTCAGACCTCTGCTAGTAAAGGGAAACGATCCTCTAAACAATCAAAATCACGTTTTTTTAGAGAATCTACCTCGGAACCTGAGTACAACAGGCGGGACAGGCGACCGAGGAGGTCCCAATCCAAAAGGAGGAGTCGAACAACCCCGATATCCCCTCAGGAGGAAACAACAATAAGTAATGTGGTTAATCTCTCCAGCACAGATCTTACAGAGAGTCAGATGTCCCTCTTGAGTAAAGGTTTATATCTTTCTTTCCAAATGTCAGGTTTAATCTATTTTGAACTATCTTAGATGTTAATGAATTTGTAAGGAGACTGACATTAAAGAGACACTTTTTAGCTGAAGAGCATCAAGGAGACCTTAACTGTGATATATCAGTTGACAGCCATGATTCTAATTCTATAATACAATCCTTTGATTTTAAAGTGGACCAACACCCAGGATTTTGACTATCCTGGGTCTTGGTCCACTTCGGTGGTCCCGCTGTGTGAAACCCCCCCTAACCCCACGAAAAACGCACCTCTCCCCGCTCCCAGCGCCGACGTACAAGGGCAGATCTGGAACGTCTAAGCGGCGGCGGCCGCCGCCGCCTCCCTCGCGTCACTCCTGACGCGCGCGCGCGCGCGCCGCCCATTCGCAGACGGCCATTCGCAGACGGCCGGCGCGGAGGCGCGCACGCCTACAGGGGCGCGAGGGAGGCGGCGGCGGCCGGCCGCCGCCGAAGATAAGGTAGGTGAGTTGGGGTGTTTGGGGGGGGGGGGTTTCACCCCGCGGGACATCCCGATCTCGGATGTCCCGCGGGGTGGGGGGTGATCGGCCCGGGAATCTTATAGATTCCCGGGCCGATCACCCGTGGGTGTTGGTCCACTTTAAGGACATTTTCATTAATCAGGATTTGGAGACTCTTTCAATTGAAGCATCTGGGAGCTTGGATTTTCGGTCTGTTTTGCCCCCAAAAAGATTTAATATGTCTAATTCAACCTTTTACCCTGTTAATTCCCAGGTAGAAGCTTTGGATACCTTTCAGGACCTGGTGGAAAGAGATCCGGTGCAACTAAGTTCTAGTCTCCCCCGCAGAGCATACCCCAATTTAACTAGATCAGAAAGGGAGGGATTGAAGTCCCTGCAGGAAGACAATAGCATAGTAATCTGCCAAACGGATAAAGGAGGGGCGGTTGTGGTATTGGATGCACAGATTTATAGACAAGAGGCGCTGCGACAACTTTCAGATATTAAGACATATGTGAAATTAGTAAAAGATCCCACTCAGGAATTCAAAATAAAATTGTTGAAATTATTGGAGGAAGGACATCCTTGGGGGTGTTGTCCCTCAAACTTGTGGAATATTTGTATGAGGAACAGCCAGTAGTCACTATTTTTCACCATTTACCCAAGATCCACAAGGGGGACAAGGGCAGACCTATTGTAGCTGGGATTGGGCGCCTCCATGAACGTTTAGGCCAGTGGCTGGATCAACAACTACAGCCACTAGTTCAGAGGCTACCAGCCCTCCTGGTGGATACCAGCCACCTATTGCGTGAGTTAGGGAATTTGAGTTGGCCTCAGGGGGCCCTCTGGTGTATCCTAGATGTCACTTCTCTTTACTCTTTCATTCCCCACAAGGGTGCACTAGAATTTCATCTGCGACGCTTCAGTGCATACTCGGATGAACTTATCAATTTCAATTTGATGGTGACCGATTATTTATTAAAACATAATTATTTTATGTTTGATGGGGCCTTCTTTCTCCAGAAATGTGGTGTCTCGATGGGTGCTCCCTTTTCCCTATAACTCGCACATTTATTTGTGGGTTGGTGGGAGGGACAGCATATTTTTGGACCAGAGAACCCATATCATGATCGTATCTATGCTTATTTTCGATATATTGATGGTCTGATGGTGATCTGGGTTGGCACTGAGACTTCTCTTCTATCTTTTGTGGATTATTGTAACAACGATTGGGTTAATCAACAGTTTACAGCCCACTTTGATGCCACTTATATAGAGTATCTAGATCTAAGACTTTCAGTGGGGGGGGGGGGTGGCACTACATCAGTCAGACATGTATCAGACATGTTCAGAAAGTCCACAGCGGGCAACTGCATTTTACGGGCAAACAGATGCCATCCCATCCAGACCATTAAGGCCATTCCTGTAGGGGAGATGCTTCGGGCCCAAAGAAATTGTTCACAACAGGAGGACTTTCAAAATCAATTAGATTGTATCTCAAATTGACGATGTAAGCATGGATATCCCTCCTGGATGTTAAAACGGGCCAGGAATATAGCATCTAATAGACAGAGGGAGGGTGCATATAGAAAGAGAATTGGGCAGAGGAGATCAAAGAATGGAGGCAGTATACCTCAATTCACCACCCCCTTCTCTATAAATTTCCCAGAGGTACGCAGGATTATTTTGAAGTATATTCCTGTGCTATCTTCTGATCCAAAGTTGAGGGATATAATATCGGGGGGGGGGGGGGGTATGTGTGGTTAGCAAGAGAGTCCCAAACCTGGGTTCTATTCTGTCCCCGAGCCTTTTTCTATCCCCGAGATGTAGGGAGGGTAATTGGCTGACCACCAAGGGTTTTTCCCATGTAGAGGGCCCAGGTGCGCAATGTGCTCCTTTGTAGATAAGAGCACTCGAATATCGTCATATTCGGACAATCATAGTTTTGAGCTTGGTGACTTAATGAATTGTAATACTAAGAGTGTGTATGTAATTTCATGTAAATCATGCAAGGTCCAATATGTGATGTGCACGACTCACCCACTTAAAAGGAAGTTTGCTGAACACCTGTATGGGGTTAAATCGGGGGACCTTTCAAGACGCTCAAATGTGGCGAGACATCTCTTAGAACACCATGGAGGGGAAACTGACAGTATTATACTGAAAGGGGTCCAGAGAATCTCTTTGGGACCCAGAGGTGGCGATTTACATCGGCTTTTACTGAAAGCAGAGGCAAAATGGTAAAGCAGGCTTCCCTTAGGTCTGAATTCAAGGTGGGATATATCTTTGTTTACAGAATCCTAGTTTATGGATTAATAGTAACCCCTAATATATTTAATGCATATATTTATTACATTTATTATGTACTCTTATGAGTGGCATTGTTTATACACTATTTATATATTTTTTAATTGTATTAACTTATGGTACTTAGGTGTATACATTTGGGTGAATTCGTGTTTCCACCTGCTTTTGAATGCTTGTGTATTTTGGTATATATGTACATTTAACTGAATATTAATGCAGAGCATGAAGGACTATTATCCGGTTGCCTTGAGTTGTCGCACCCAGCCTGGCAGGCAGGAAGTTCCAGAATGATGTTCCCTTGAGCACACCTAGCAAGGTGGAAGAGACCCTCCCTCCAACAGCTTTGCACTTTCAGTTCCATCATCTAGTGTCTGCTTTCAAGGGACAGTGCTGAGTTTTTTTTTTTTTCCCTTCCTGCTTGTGATGTCGGGTGCACCACTTGGAGGGTGAGTGGCAATATGCTTACATGCTTTTGTACTCTGACCATGTGATTATAATTAACCTAAATTACAGTAACTTTATAGTGAGTGCTTGTTAGACCTTGTGATACATTTGAAAAAGTATGTGGTCGTGCCCGAAACGCGTTTGATTTTATCCCTGCATTTGGACTGATAGGCTTTTAATGATTTTTGACAATAAATAGATGTTTTATGGGAGTGCAGACCGGCTTCATTATAATTTGGATTTATCATGGTTGTGGACTAACCAGGTCGGGCACCCAATTTCCTACTATCTGCTACAGCTGGAGAGTGAGTCTTCTCATTTATTGGGTTCTGTCACACTGCCTGCTATCGGGTTCTGGGGGAGGGTTAGCACACCATTCAAATCAGTATATTTTTTTTTCTCCTTTAAAGAGGACCGAAGCTGAGCGTCCGGCCCGGGAATCTTATGGATCCATTCCCTCCCTCGGGGGCATCCAAAATCAGGATGCCCTACTGTGTGAAACCCCCCAGGTCGCCCACTACACTTACCTTACTTCCCGGTCCAACAACGCATGTGCGGGCCGCAGGCGCATCCCCGCTATCCCTCTAGCAGGGCGCGTGTCTGTGCTGGCCATTCACAAATGGGGGGCACGCTCCCTGTTATAGGGAGGCGGGGGATGCGGCCACCAGTGCATTCGGAACCGCTGTGCTAAGACATCGGCTTAGACGTCCATAGCTCAGCGGCTCCGAGCGCGCTGACTGGACGAGCGGCTGCGCATGCGCCGTAGGATCGGGATGAGGTGAGTTGATATGGGGGATCTGGGGGGTTTCACATAGCAGGGCTCCCCCGATCGGTGTGCCCAGGGGGAAAGGACCAAAACCCAGGATTTTGGTCCACTTTAAACCCTTATAGTGCAAAAACGTTGGTAATTCCAACAGCCACATTTTATTCCTACAAAGCTTATAGCTACAAAGCTCCCTCTCCAACCAGGCCCCTCCCAACATTTCATCTCTGATCCAGCCTTACCAACCCAAGCACAACCTCCGCTCTGCCTCTGACATTCTCCTGTCCTCCTCCTTGATTATCTCCTCACACTCCCGCTTTCAAGACTTCTCCCGCGCATCCCCACTTCTCTGGAATGCACTTCCCCGCTCAGTCCACCACTCTCCATCACTCCAAGCCTTTAAAAGTGCCCTCAAAACGCACTTCTTCAGACAAGCATATAACCTGGCTTAAGCAATTCCTATAACCTTCAAATGGCACATGCAACCCAACTCAAACTCTACCACTTGTGATCCCTACCTTTTGTCTTCACCCCCATCCTTTAGACTGTAAGCCAGGGCTCTGCTCCCTATTGTCTCCTGTGCTCACAACACCTGGCTTTAACCTCATGGCATCTAGTTTTGTATTGTTCCCTGTACTGTTCTTGTCTGTAATCATACCTTATAAAAAGTGCTACGGAAGATGATGGCGCTATATAAATAAACAATAATAGTAATAATAATAATTCATTTATCACTAGACTAGGGTTTTTTAACATTCATTCATAGAGTAACACTTTCTTTTCCATTTACCTTAAGTAGCACCTGATAAATCTCCCATGATGGCGGAGGACATTGCAGCTTCATGATTCGGCCACTTGGCACATGATATAGGTCTCTTAACGCAAGCCTACACTATTCTGGTAAAGCTTTGCTCACAGGTAAGCTATTCTCTCCCTGGGACCAATACCTTGCATTGCATTGCACCTATACTCAGAAAGGAAGTTTATGTGGTCAACTTCCATCCCCAGCAGGAAAAAAAACAGGAAGTAGTATTATGGTGAATGTCCTGCCATATGCTAATTAGATCAGTTTCAACCTAACTGTCACATAATGGCAGCTAGGTTGAAGTGCTCCCTATTGCTGAGCTGTGTGTACTCCGATTGCCGACTGCATCCAGTTTGTGTTGTTCTGAATATTGGGCAAAGGCTGAGGTAAAAAAAAGAAGCACAGGCTGTTTTGGGGCACTGGGCTGAGGATAGAAGGTGACTACACATATGTCCCTCTGAGTATAGGTTCACTTTAAATTGATTTCTGAGGTACTACGACTCATCACTTAGTAAAGAAGCAGCCACAGTGATACACAATGTTGCAATGCAATAACCTTGTAAAAATGGTAAAACACAAATAGACAAATAAAACCATGAACACGTATACATGCTAAATTATACATCCACTGTTTTTCCTGGAGTTCTACTTCATGCATTCCTGTAGGAGATGAAGTTTATATTTTGTTATGTTCAAACATGAGTCACTAGTAAGTAACAGATGGCATCCAATGACTGAGAAATGAGTATTAAAGAAAAAAAAGGAAAAGGATGAAAATGCATTTAAAAGTGCAAGGAGATTTTATCATCATCAATGATTGTACAACCGCGGAAAGGTAAACGGCACTAGATCAAATTTTTGGGTTACTTGTATCACTTTGTAATGTAAATAAGCTTTTTGAAGTAATAATGCCTGGTCAGGCAAAAAATGTTAAAAAGCTATACTCACCTTTTCTTCCCTGCAGCTGTTTTACTCTAGTTGCACAAAACTAACCAGGTCTGGAAATCGAGTCTCATGGTGTTCATGCACGTCCACCGCCAACCTCCATGACAAACGATCCCAGCCTCATTCACAGTGGAGTGAAAAGAGCGTTGTGGGGTTTAAGCAAAGAGCTGATCAGCACCAATTTTATGTAAAATGTGCGTTAGTCTGGTTTAAGGGCCACTGAATTATTCTACCTCAGTTATTTTAAAACATGAAAAATTTAAGAATTAAAGCTGGTAACATCTCCTTACATTCAAAAACATTGGTCAACATCTACAGAAAATATAAGAAATGAATATCCATCCACTAAGCACACAATTGCAAAACTAGAACAGTAGCGCAGGGTTGGGTGATTGAACTGCCACTCTAGGTCTTAGCTTCAGTGCCAATTGACTACACCCTAGTTTTTTAAATTTTACTGCCCAAATTGGGTTTCAGCATGGGGGGGATTGGGTGGGCGGGGTGTTACTAAAAGGGAAATTTGTGTACTCACCGGTAAATCTCCTTTCTTGTCCTCTTCCATTCTGGGGCACCACCAGTAGCAACGTGGGGGTTCATCTCAGCCGCACGCGGGGACTACAAGATAGATAAAAACTAGCTCCTCTAGGCCTATATATGGCAGGCTGTGGCAGGATCTCCACAGTTAATTAAAAAGCAGTTCAGCCACAGCCCAGGGAGGGGAGAGCACTAACCTGCGGGCAACTAGAAAACAGTGCAACAAAACTAAACCGCCACCGACACAGTTAAAACACAAAAGAAGGGCGGGTGTGGTGCTCTGGAAAGGAAGAGGATGAGAAAGGAAATTTACCATTGAGTACACAAATTTCCCTTTTCTCATCTCCTACATTCTCGGGCACCAGCAGCAGCAACGCGTGAGATGTCGCAAAGCAGTTCCCCTTAATAAGGGTGGGAACATGCAACAACAGGCTACTGAGTCAACCTAACCAACAACAATGGCACTGATACTTCAAGCTTAGACCCCCGAAAGGGTGGGACTGTGCAACAACAGCCAACAGCCGACTGCGTCAACCTAACCAAGAACAACGGCACTCACACCTCAAGCTTAGATCCCCTGAGAGGGGTTCACCACTGTCTGCAACACCTTACACCCCAGAGCAGCATCGGCAGATGCCCTGACTTTAAGGCTGTAAAACTTTGTGAAGGTGTGGAGAGACGATCAGCCCAAGATGCAGCAATTGCTCTGGTGGAGTGAGCAGTGACCCGGAAGGATGCCTCCTCCCTCTTGCAGGCATAGATTTGTATGACCGCCTGCTTGATCCATCGACTAAGCATGGACCTGGCAGCTGCCAGGCCCCTCCTTGGGCCTTCTGGGATCACGAACAAGACATTCATCTTACATACCTCGCAAATAGTGGCCAAGTAATACTTTAATGCCCTGACCATGTCGAAGGAATGCAGGAATCGCTTCTTATGGAAAGTGAGGTGTGGGGTCTAGGCTGTATTGCAAGGTCTTGACCCTTCCACACCATGGCTTGCACATGAGGTTTAGGGCAACCTCAGGTAAGCTGCTCCCTTTTTATCTCTTGCATTGTATGTCCCAAATGGGGCTCTCATAGATTAGAGTTAGGACTGCACCCATAGAGGCACCTTGGCATGGTGGTGCAGCTTAGCATACTTCTGCAGATGTGTGTGACCGAGCCTCTGTTTTTACCAGATTTAGAGACAGATTATAGGTTGGTCTGCAAGCTAACAGGGTTGAGTGCTGCGGCTCCTTTAAGTCTTTAGTAACCTAATTGCCCTGCTGACTTGCACCTCCCAGGTTAGTTATAAAATGGTCTGAGCAGCTGCCACTCCCCCTTTGTCCACTTTGAATTTGTGCAAGCACATGGGGTGTGGGGTCTAGGCTGTATTGCAAGGTCTTGACCCTTCCACCCCATGGCTTGCACATGAGGTTTAGGGCAACCTCAGGTAAGCTGCTCCCTTTTTATCTCTTGCATTGTATGTCCCAAATGGGGCTCTCATAGATTAGAGTTAGGACTGCACCCATAGAGGCACCTTGGCGTGGCGGTGCAGCTTAGCATACTTCTGCAGATGTGTGTGACCGAGCCTCTGTTTTTACCAGATTTAGAGACAGATTATAGGTTGGTCTGCAAGCTAACAGGGTTGAGTGCTGCGGCTCCTTTAAGTCTTTTGTGTTCAAAAGGGTTGCATCACTATCTCCTGAGAGATGTAAGGGAGAGACCACCTTGGGCAAAAAATATGCGTCACATAAAATACTGCGTCTTCATGCAGCTTCAAAAAGGGTGATCTGATCGAATGTGCTGCCAGCTTCGAAACCCGTCTGATGGAGGTGATCGCCACAAGAAAAGCCACCTTTAATGTGAGCGTCAGGGAAGCCTCCGCCATGGGTTCAAAGGGGGGCCCCAAAAGTACTCATAAGACCAGATTGAGATCCCAGCACTCTGCATAAAAGTGTGATTAACCTATGCTCCGCGATTGTCTGTTGTAAAAAAAAGGGACAAGGTCGAGAACTGGCCCTTAAAGGTGCTGGGCTGTAGGACAACATCCAAGCCTTGCTGGAGGAACTCCAAAATGTGGGTACCGAGAACCTCCTACAGGAGTGGTCCTTAGATTCGCACCAAGACATGAAGGCCCTCTAAGTCCTGTAGCCAATTCTAGATTTCCATCTATGTTTCCATGCTCAAATCAAAGTCTGAATTACCGCGGCAGACAAACCCCTCTCCTCAAGATGCTGGTCTCACAGCCAAGCCACTAAAGCCAGCGCTGGACAATTGGTATGCCACAGAGGACCCTGTTGCAGAAGATTCGAGAGTCGCCACGGGGGGTCCAACCGCCAGGCTGTCCAGATCAGTGAACCGCACTCTTCTAGGTCAGTGTGGGGGGATCAGGATGATGGGAATCTGCTTGCACATGACCTTAACATGCGACCCAGAAGTGGCAAAGGTGGGAATGCGTATAGCAGGATGTACTCTGACCAGGGAATGGCCTACCCGTCAAACGCCATGGCCAGAGGGTCTCACAACCTGGACACAAACCTAAGGACCTTCAGATTGTTCCAGAGATTTGAAGAGGTCCACCTCCGCTACTCCCCACCAGTCGTAGAGGGCTTCAAACACGTTCTGGTGAAGGGACCCTTTCCCCGGTCCACCATCTCCCTGCTCAAATAATCGGCGGGCAAATTCTCCACTCCCAGAATGTGAACCGCCAAGATGTACAGAACGTAAATTACCACCCACCTCATCATGCGAATCACTTCCTGGCTCCTGGTACCCCCCTGATGGTTTATGTAGGTCACAGCCATGGAATTGCCCGACTGTACTTTGACCAGAAGGCCCCGGAGGTAGGCAGACCAATGCCTGAGAACCAGCAGAATTGCCCCCAGTTCCAACAAATTGATTGGAAGACTGCGCTCCTGCTGGTCGGAAACCCTAAGCTGTCCGTCTGGCCAGAACACCACCCCGAAGCGTCAGACCGACGACGCTTGTAAGGTTAACCCTTCTTCATCTGCCACTTTGTGCAGTGTGGGGGGATGAGAAATGCGTGAGCTATTTAAGTATCTAGAGGTTGTAGCAAGCTTTTAGCACATTTAATGTAAATCTGCAATCCCAAATCCAATTCTAACCAATGCAGCAGCTTCTGGACCCCCACACTGCAACCTGGACACAAACCTAAGGACCTTCAGATTGTGCCCGAGATTTGAAGAGGTCCACCTCCGCTACTCCCCTCCAGTCGTAGAGGGCTTCAAACACGTTCTGGTGAAGGGACCCTTCCCCCGGTCCACCATCTCCCTGCTCAAATAATCGGCGGGCAAATTCTCCACTCCCAGAATGTGAACCGCCAAGATGTACAGAACGTAAATTACCACCCACCTCATCATGCGAATCATTTCCTGGCTCCTGGTACCCCCCTGATGGTTTATGTAGGTCACAGCCATGGAAATGCCCGACTGTACTTTGACCAGAAGGCCCGGAGCTAGGCAGACCAATGCCTGAGAACCAGCAGAATTGCCCCCAGTTCCAACAAATTGATTGGAAGACTGCGCTCCTGCTGGTCGGAGACCCTAAGCTGTCCGTCTGGCCAGAACACCACCCCAAACCGTCAGACCGACGACGCTTGTAAGGTTAACCCTTCTTCATCTGCCACTTTGGCCGTGGAGTAGATAGGTGTAGAACCTCCAAAATTGCCTCAATAAGCTCCTCATGATCCGGAGGGTTCCACGGCATCTGCGCATCTGCCGGACAACACCTCGCCCTCTAACCATCCGGAACAAGATCCTGAGCCCCTTAATAGGTCCTCAACATAGAAGCTGGGATCTTCCGAGGATTCAGTCTGAACAGGCCCTATGCTTAGCCTTCCCACTCAGGCAGAGACAGACTGCTGATGAAGGCCACTGACCATTCTCTCCAAACGAGTCACCTTGTCTGCCACATACGAAGGAGGCAGACCATGGGATACAAATGGACCTGGCAGCCAAGAGCCCTCCTCCCCCGAGGGGGTATCTCGCTCCAACGAGTCCAAGCCTGAAGCCGCAAGGGAAACTGGACAATCCGACTGAAATGTGGAACTTGCCAGCTGCGTAAAGCTGCACACGACAGTAATGCACTCCGTGCACATGGGTCCTTCGTACGGGTTCAGGTGCGCTTGACATGGGACACACGGCACTACTCTCCGTTAAAATATGAAACCCTGGTGCCTCTGACATTGGAAAATGGCTGCTCTAACTGCTAAGTGACACAGCTGGAGCACTGGTCCCCACATCCTCCCGCCTGTCGACTACTGGCCAGATCTGCCTACACTACAGGGAAAGCAACCTCCCTGCAGCTGAGATCAACCCACCAGCCAAGGATGCAGCAGCTTCTGGACCCCCACACTGCAACAACAAGAACAATGTCAGATTCATAAAGGAATCTGTGCAAGTCAAAGGGCTTTGCCCCCAGAGGGAAGCCTACCTGACTAGGGAAAACCATGCCATCGAGGAATGCAGCAGGGACCTCCGGGCACCGCACAAGATGGAGCTGCCTTGTGCTGTTAGTGAGGAAGGAGGACAGACCTCGAAAATGCAGCTGTCCTTCCCCCTCCTTCCATCCTCCACTGTAAGGCCCGAGCAAGCCGAAGCCATGCCCCCCCCCCATCGCAGTCGGCCAGCCCTCTTCCTGAGTTAGCCAATAGGCAGGCCGCATGCCTGCTGACCACGCCCCGTCACAATGAGGCCACCTCCCCCTCCAAAGGCAGTAGTAATCACAAACACACTGACACCAAGGCACCTGGCCACCTATCTCAGGCCCCACCCAGCAGCCATGGGGAAGGCAGACTGCATCTCTCGCAGGATGTCATGGAGTTATGTGGATAGATGACCCAGGGGTTAGAGGGACAGCAAGGCCCAGAGATCAGGTACCCTGCTGCAGCGGTGTCCTAATCATCCGACTGGGTCTGAGCCCCGGAACACTTACCTAGACCCATGTGCACTCCCCCCACACTGCACAATGCCACGCTATCAGCTTAGGAATGGACATCAGGCACCTAACAACGATCCCCAGGAACGTTGCAGCTGGTGAGGGACTAGGAGACAGACGGAGTTGACGCCACCACTCCCAGTTAGCACTGTAAGTAAAAAAATCTTGAAATATTCATTGTCCCTTGCGACTGCAAGAAAAGAACTGAGGAGATCCAGCCACAGCCTGGCCTATATAGGCCGGGAGGAGCTATTTTTTTTCTATCTTGCAGCCTACGGCTGAAATTAACCTATGCGTTGCTACTGGTAGTGCCCCTAAATGCGATGAGAAATGCGTGAGCTATTTAAGTATCTAGAGGTTGTAGCAAGCTTTTAGCAAATTTAATGTAAATCTGCAATCCCAAATCCAATTCTAACTAATGCTAAACCTAAAGAACCTACTAAACAGAAATATATATTAGGACATTCTGTACATTGTAGACCGATTTTGGTTTTATTTGATTTTTTTTTTTTTTTTGATCAGTGCTGCTAACCTTGATCACCCACACATTTAATTGTCCATCACATTTTACTGGGCAGCACAAACACATTTTTTTCTGATATTTACCAATTCTTTCAGTTAAACAATCTGCTTTAGTGATTGGAAGGGCAAAATAAATCAATTGGATCTTGTCCCCAGCTGCTCACTGGACCCTAAGGCTGTCATTGACATCTGTAAATGACGTACATTCAAGTCAATTTGTGACACACAAAAAAATCAAATGTAATTGCATGTAAAATACACACAAGAAAATGTGTGAATATAAAATATTGTATATTTAGTTTACTAACCAGGAAATGTGTTGAAAATCAACATGCTATTCCTATCTAGGTTTTGAAATGTACAGTGCAAGCTGAGTTTGAAAACCGTTCATGTTGCTGTAAGGCTGCATAAATGGGAAAAATCAATTTTCTCAACAACAGGCACCTCCATCTGCTGCCTAGGGAAGAGAAAAAGCAGTGTGCTCTGGCACAGGCTGAACTACATTGCCTGCTAACACATCCCCCATCCCCCTCACTCTAGTGCGGGTTGGTTAATTCCAGGTTGCACTAAGCTTGACATTTTTCAAATCACTGGGTTGTGAACTTCCACACTATCCATCTTCAAGCAGAAATATCTTTATTTTTTTTTTTTACTGAAGTCAGTGACCCCCTTGTAACACAAATATAGAGAACTCACTAAAACCACAGGATGATACATAAAACACTACTAGTTTTAAAAGCATGCTTTTACAAGGGTTTCCCTTTCGCCCTGAGGCCAATAACAATGGCAGATTATTCTATATTCTGATAAGGACACAGGTCAGCTTGAACATGAAAATATTTTCACAGTTTCCAAACATCATACACGTTGTACTTAATCATTCAATGACAATAAGTGGCTTCTTGGAAGGAAACCTTATATGTTTAGACAAAGAATACATGTAGCAACAGGAAGAGCAAATGACTGTCACTAATATATATAGACCAGGCAACACATATATGAAAGTAGGAAAAAAAGAACTTCAGGATGTTTAAAACAATAGGCAGTAATTTGACAGCTACCCTAAAATATTTTGTGCTGCTGGCCTTTGGGTTTGAACTCTATAGAGCAAGTATGATTTCAGGATACATTAGCTCTTAGTATATCCTGAACATTGAGCAACACTGAAAACATAGCTTCTTACTCAAATCTCCTGTCCTCAGTATTAGGCTTTAATTCAACAATCATACAGGGCTCTGTACTTCTAAATGAATACATCCAGCTTCCTTTTATCTTCTTCAAAAAAGGCAACTGAGTTCTCAGAACAAGTCTGGAAACAGAAAGAAAGATGGTGGATAATAGGATACTATCCTTATGAGAATATACCAGTCCCTTCAAGACAAACTTTCTGTTATAGACTGTGGGTAGGTAACACTTCAACACTGTGACCACGTCAGGCAGATGTAGATGTCTCACACGGGTACACAAAGTATAATTCAGCCATAAATGATTGAAACTATCAACCCCAGACAGAATATAAGGCGTTGGGAATATCCTCAACATCTTGTGGCAACAAAAATACAATTCTGTGAGTACTCACCTGTAGAATTGGTATTATAAGTATACAGCACGTCCTGCACGTCCAGGATATTCCTTACACATGGGTAATACATCCACAAGATGGCACTGGACTGCAGAAAAAGACTTGTGGCCACTCCCGGCCCCTTAAATAGCCAGGAATCTCCCACTAATTCCAAGTGTTCACAAGCAGTTATACAAGAAGCCGGGAGAATCAACATAAACAAACTGAACAATCACCATACAAAGGTAACCAAGATAAATACTATATAATATGTGGGCTGCCAGTCAGACCACCTGTTTACCTGTGAAGTAGTAGCCGCACTACAGTGTATAGAATCAAATAGTATTTTATTCAAAAAATCAACAAATACATATATGGCCCAGGGGCGACAAACATTTAAAAACAATTTCAAATCGAACGGACGGTGCACTCATTGCACATTTTGCACTTAGCACTTTATATGCACTGTAACACTCTTATTGATATTCTTTGGAGCATTGTCTCCACACTTTTGTATCTTTCTTGCACTGAGTCTTCTTGCACATTCTCATTTATATTTTAATATAATAATCACAGTATATCTACAATTTGTTGTCTCTGTTTCACGTGCGGAGTGCTCCCCTTCTACACTCGGCAGACATATGTATTTCTAATTATTACTAAATTATTTATAGTATATTATACATTTTTGAGTCTAATTTTATCCACCAGACTCCCGTCCGTTCAATTTTAAATTGTTTTTAAATGTTTGTCGCCCCTGGGCCATATATGTTTTTATTGATTTTTTGAATAAAATACTATTTGATTCTATACACTAGTGTAGTGCGGCTACTACTTCACAGGTAAACAGGTTGTCTGACTGGCAGCCCACATATTTTATAGTATTATTGTGTACCACCCTATAAGGGGTGGTCTGTTCCTGTATAGCCAGCATCCAGTTTACACCAATTGTCTTTAGCTGTGCGGAAATATATTCTTTTGTGTAACCAAGAATAATGATAACAAGGGCGGGATGGAACAGGATGTGCTGTATACTTATAATACCGATTCTACAGGTGAGTATTCACAGAATTGTATCATTCCAAGTATACAGCACATCCTGTTCCAGAATATTCCTTACACATGGGACATCCAATAGCAGTGTCCGTAAGGTAGGGTGGGATCCCCAAAGGGCAACGGCGAGCAGATCAAGCCACAGCCGCCTGTAGAACTTTGTGGCCAAAAGCAGCATCAGCTGAGGCCCTAACATCAACTTTGTAAAACTTGGAAAAAGTATGAACAGAAGACCAAGTAGCGGCCTTGCAAACTTGTTCAACAGAAGCTTGGTGCTGAAAATCTCAAGAGGCACCAATAGCACAAGTGGAATGAGCAGTAAGACGGAAGGGAGGCTCCTTCCCCTTAGCAGAATAGGCTCGGACCACAGCCTGACGGATCAACTTACTGATAGTGGACTTAGCCGGAGGCAGACCCTTCCTAGGTCCAGAAGGGATAACAAAAAGAGCATCAGTCTTCCTAAAAGACTCAGTAGCTACCAAATAGAACTTCAAGGTCCTGACAACATCTAAAGAGTGTAAGACCCGCTCCTTAGAGTTACTAGGATTAGGACACAGAGAAGGCAAAACAATGTCTTGATTGAGATGAAAAGCAGACACAACCTTAGGCAAGAAATCTGGCTTGAACCGAAACACCACCTTGTCCTGGTGTCTCTCAAAGTAAGGAGGTTTAATGGAAAGCGCCGCCAGCTCAGAAACACGCCTAACAGAAGTGATAGCCACCAAAAAGGCTACCTTAAGAGTCAAAATAGGTAAGGCAGCCTCATGAATAGGCTCAAAAGGAGAACCCTGCATGGCAGATAAAACCAAATTCAAATCCCAGACTGGTAACAAAGGCTTACGTGGCGGGCGCACGTGAGTAACCCCCTGGAAAAAAGTCTTAACCAAATGGAGGTTGGCAAAAGACCTTTGGAAGAAAATAGCCAAGGCTGAAACATGGCCCTTGAGGGTACTAAGTTGAAGGCCCAAATCCAAACCATGCTGCAAGAATTCCAGAATCCTGGGAATAGAAAACACCCTACAGGGAAAAGACTTAGACTCATACCAGGCAATATAAGCATGCCAGACCCTGTAATAGATCAAGGACGAGGACTTCTTCCTAGCCCTAATCATGGTATCAACAACAGAGGCAGGCAACCCCTTTTCCATCAAGATGGAGGTCTCAGCAGCCAAGCCGTCAAAGCCAGAGTTTGTAAATTGGGATGGCACAGCTGCCCCTGAGTGAGCAGATCTGGGTCCTTGGGCAGGACGTACTGATCTACTGCCAACTGCACGATGTCTGCGAACCACACCCTTCTTGGTCAACAGGGGGCCACCAGGATGGCTGGCACTCCCTCCTGGGCTATCTTGCACAGCATCCTGCCCTGCAGAGGAAACGGAGGGAACACAGAGGAGCTGAAAGCTCTTCCAAGACAATGCTAGTACATCCATGGCCAAGGCCAGAGGATCCTGGGACAGAGAGACAAAGACTGGAAGCTTGTGATTGTGACGGGACGCAAACAGATCCACATCCGTCTGACCCCAGCGGTGACACAGAGAGAGAAACACCCTGCTGCTGACGGACCATTCTCCCAGACGAGAAGTCCCCCTGCTCAGGGAGTCTGCCTCCAGATTCCCCCCCCCCCGGGATATACACTGCCAAGATGCAGGGAACATTCTCTTCCGCCCAGGACAGAATCCGAGACACTTCCTCGAGGGCCATCTTGCTCCGGGTCCCTCCTTGATGATTAATGTAGGCAACCGCCGTCTGGTTGTCCGAGCGGATCTGAACAGCCCGACCCTGAAGGTGTGGGGTCAATTGTGTGAGAACCAATCTCACCGCCCTCAGTTCCAGAATGTTGATATGGGATGGGCCTCCTGAGGGCCCCACTGACCCTGGAATTTCAAGAACTTCCAGAGGCCCCCCAACCTGTCAGACTGGCATCTGTAGTGACAGTCTCCCAGCAAGGTGACAGAAAGGTCCTGCCCACCAAGAGATTCCTTGAGTCCAGCCACCACAAGAGGGACCGCCTGGTCAGGGGGGACAGAACAAACTCCTGATCCAGGGACACAGGGTCCCGATCCTATACCGACAGTAGGTGAAGTTGAAGAGGTCTCATGTGAAACTGAGCATAGGGAACCGCTTCGAAACTGGACACCAGCTGCATCCCCTGCCAAATGGAGGGATGCGGACAAGACAGTAGTAATTGGGCCTGAGCCTGAAGATTCTCCACCTTCTGATGAGGGAGAAACACCTTGACCTTTGGATGTCGTCCAAATAAGGGAGAATGCGAATGCCCTGATCCTCAGAAGAGCCATCACGCCCGCCAGCACCTTGGTGAATACCCTGGGAGCCGAGGTGATACCGAAAGGCAGTGCCACAAATTGATAATGCTGATCTCCCAGAGCAAACCTGAGAAATTTCTGATGACCTGGAAAGATTGGTACGGAGGTCATGAAATCGCCTGGGCGCAGTGAATTGACTGCTAAGCGCAGCATCTCCACGCAAAAATGCTTGAATCTGACAAACTTGTTGAGACACTTTAAATCAAGGATGGGCCTGAGGGACCCATCCTTTTTGGGGACCGTGAAGAGATTGGAATAGAAGCCTCTGCCCTTTTCCCTGAAAGGCACAGGGCAGATGACCCCCAACTCCAGAAGGTTTGGGGCCGCAAGGCGCAGGCTCTGAGCTGATCGGGGGTTTTGAGCCATCCGGGATCTGAGGAATCTTGGGGGGCGGCCAGGCTGCAAACTCTATCTTGTAACGGAGGAAACCACCTCCTGGATCCATCTGTCTGCTACACGTCGCCTCCAGACCTGAGCAACGAGCCGAAGCCGTCCCCCCACCTGGATGGGTGAGGGCGCCTCCTCATGCCTGAGGGAGCTTAGGGGAGGATTTGGGCTTGGGACCCCAGGAGAGGCTGGGGCGGCCACGTCCTCTGCCCCTGCCCTAATAATCTCCACGTGCTCCAGCAAAGGAAGCTCCTGGACCAGCCCTGGAAGCACGGAAGGAGGGGAGAGAGGCACCAGTCCCATGAAAGGGCCGAGACGGCCTCCTACGTTGAGGTAACCTACCACCCCTGGCAAACAAGTCCAAGCGTTCACCAAAGAGGCGCAGGCCCTTGAAAGGGAAACCAGTGAGAGCCTTCTTAGCAGCGTTAGCTACCCAATGATGCAGCCAGACAGAGCGATGTATAGCCACCAACAGAGCAGACGTCCTCCCACACATTCTAATGGCATCATCCATAGCAGATAGAACATATGCAACAAATTCATAGCAAAGAAGGATAGATCTATACTCCTCTCCTCCTGCAACATTAGACGCCCCATCTAAGAGACTCTTGAACCGGACCTTCAGCATGATTTAATGAAAAGCCCAAACCCTTAAAAAATGTTTCCCCAGCATCTGAAATAAATATATTTTTTATATATATTTAAGTTTTTAGTCACTTACTTATTATTCTTTCCCCCACTGGGCTGCAACTCTGTCCAGGACTTTAGGATATGGGCGCCGCCATCTTGACTCAGAAGCATCACACTTACTGAGGAGAGGAGAGTGGGATAAAGTACAGGGGGCGGGTTATAGCTGTACTTTGCTCAGACAGAGCAGACCTGGGGTCAGGAAAAGGTCAGCAGTCCCAGAATGCAGAGCAGCACAGTCAGAGAGCACTTCCTGTTTGCAGGCTGCCTGATGTTCCATAAGCCGCCATCTTGGATGTTTAAAGGCTCATAACATGCAGTAGATGCAGGTAGGATGATTTTTAATGTGAGCAATCTGTATGTGCAGGGTGTGAGAAACATATAAGATAGACTCTTATTCAGAGTGAAGGACCGCTTTAAGCTGCCCTTTAATAGCAATAGCTGTAATGGCAGAGGCACAAACCGGGCGCAGCGCGGCCCCCATAAAGGCAAAGGCATGACAAGCCAGCTGGTCCATGCGCCGGTCCTCACCATCCCGCAGGGTAGTAGTGTCAGGAGAATGCATGACAGATGTATTTGACAACCCCAGAACGGGCACGTCCACCTCGGGAGGACATGACCAATGCTTAATCACATCAGCAGGAAAGGGATACCTCTTGTCCCAACTCTTGGGCACCCCAGGTAGCTTGCTAGGCTGTTCCCATTCCTTGAGCACCAGATTATTAAAGTGAGTCTGCTCAGGGAACTCCAAGCGTGGTTTCACTGTATGAAAAAGCTCACCTTGCTGCTGCGGAGCCACTGCAGGAGGGGAAATACAAAGCACTAAAAAAATGTAAGACAACAACCTATCAGTGTCATCTGAGGACCATTGGTCTTCGCCAAAAGGAGACCCGGTATCACCATACACCCTAGGTTGTTCCTCAGATGATTCTGAATCAGAGAATAGTTCCCCCTCCTCAAGGGGACCATAACCCGAGATGTCCAAAAATTCCTCAGCCTCAACAGGGAAGAGGAAAACAGCGGGGGATAGATGCCGCTTTTCAATGCTGGCCACCCGTGCAGCCAAATCTTATTGAGACTCACCGCTAGTATGCCCCTCGCTGGGGGTCAAATGCAAGCGTGGGGGGTAGGTGAAGCCAGAGGGGGCGCCGCACCAGGGCCCATAGCAGGCGAGACTGCAGCGCAAGTACCTGCTGGGCGCAGGTTACACATACCCTGACATTTTCACTTATAGGGGAAACCCCACACGCAACACACAGCCAAGCTTGTCCCGAAGGAACCCCAAGCACATTATTCCCAGAAGCCTCCATATGGTGATTTTTACAAAAAGTATGCACAATAGTCAGAACAGGGACACAGCTATTTGGGATGCCCCCTGAAACCCGCGTGGAAGTGGGAGATTAGCAATAGGCAGGGCCGAGAGAACCACAGACAAGGGACCCGCCTGCAAGACACAATAATGTACACCATAAGCATCCCTAGCCATACAATAATAAACCAAAGTTAAAAAAACCCGTAAGGGACTCATGGACCAAGCCGGCAAGCGCACAGATAAGCCGATCACCAACCGCGTCGCAGCACCGCAATGGAAGGGCCACAAAATGGCCCCGACATGAGTACCTAGAGGGGCGGGTCACGAGCGCATGATGCGGAACGTGTCAAACCGCGGTACCTGCCCCCCTAAAGAGTGCGAAAACAAGATCACGTGACGCGCCGGCGCCATGACAGTTAAACAAAAAAACACAGTAAAAGCGCCAACCACCGCGGAGCGCCGTACAACGGCCTCCACACACACCAAACACAAGTGACAAAAAACACAGTAGTAAAAACACAAGAGTGTACTCCCTGGGCGTCCCCTGCTAATCACGCAGAATGCAATGAGGGGGTCCTTCAACAGCATGAAAAGGAAGGGAGGGGGGAGGAGGAGGGATAAATATCCTGAAATAAAGGGCTGGGGGCATCCCAATGAGGCTCACCATAAAAAGCCTGTCGCCGACTACCCTTTGGTACAGGGTCTTGCGGCCCGGAGCAACGCTCCTTCAGCACCTGACCCTAGTGCTGTCCTACCTTCAACCGAACCGTCAGCCGTGGCTGGGAGGCAGTGGGTCCAGAACGGGAGGAAATACGCCTGCAGGGCCTAGGCAAAGCCCACTCCCTGCGCAGAAGAGAGCCATCTTCATCTTCGCAGTCCAGACTGCAGAAATACTCTGGAATTAGCGGGAGATTCCTGGCTATTTAAGGGGCCGGGAGTGGCCACAAGTCTTTTTCTGCAGTCCAGCGCCATCTTGTGGATGTATTACCCATGTGTATATGGGTACCCATGTGAATATTCTGGAACAGGACGTGCTGTATACTTGGAATAGTAGAATTTCCAGTCCCAGAATGCCCTGAAAGCCAACTTTCTTCATAGACTGTTTGCAACAATCATACTCTCAGTAGGGACTGTAAAATATTCGGAGTGTCTGGCAGACCACTGCTATGTAGTAGCAGTGTATGTATTGTAGACACATCTACAATGTCATCTACAATGTCAGTGTATCAGACCTACCTTGTGCTGGATCAGGACTGATCAACTTCAGCGACTGGTAAAGAATGAGATGGAGTGAAGTGTGTGATACACTACGGAGACTTTTTTCAAAAAGATCATGCGTTCACTGTGAAGGTTTTGGAATCTATTGCTACCTTTTAATTGTAGGGCAAATATGCTCATGTCTGGGTTCATCTCTTAGGAGACAGTCCAAAAGGTACACAACTGAAAGCCAAAAATTGCATGGTGGCAATCAATTTTATAAATTCCTGCCACCATCTCCTTGCTGGTGTTGCCTTAAAGTGGACCAACACCCAGGATTTTGACTATCCTGGGTTTTGGTCCACTTCGGGGGGGGGGCACCCCGATTGGGGGTGCCCCGCTGTGTGAAACCCCCCAGAAAGCCCCAAAAACTCACCTCACCACGCTCCCACGTGACCGCGCCGTCCAATCCCCGCCGACAGACAAGCGAGTGACAGCGACGGACAAGACAGCGCGTCCGCCGCCACCTCCCGCACGTCACTCTTACAGGGCGCGCGCCCGCGCCAGCCATTCACAAACGGCCGGCGCGGGCACGTCTAGATAAGCTAAGGTTTTTTGGAGTTTTGGGGGGGTTTCACCCCGCGGGACATCCCAATCTCGGGTGTCCCGCGGTGAGGGAGGTGATCGGCCCGGGAATCTTATAGATTCCCGGGCCGATCACCCCTGGGTGTTGGTCCACTTTAATAAATACACACAATGAATATGGAACGGTGCACATCCTAGAAGAAAAGAATCATTACATCTAATGCTAGAATCTTGAGTAATTTGGGTGCTGAGCAATAACGGGCTCTCCTACCCGAGGAGCCCTTAGTCAAAGGTATTGATAGCTGCCTTGATGACTGATAGAGTGCATTAATTACTTTCTGAATAGTACAAACAGGATTTGTTTAGTCTCTTTAGATTCAGAGATGCAGTGAATGACAGTCTGCAACTGAACGCTGATACAATTGAGAAAGGACTATATTAACACCAAGGCACTCGGACAGGATGAGCATAGAGGTTATAGACTCTGGTTAAAAGCAAGAAAATGATCATAATGATCAGATACATTGAAGACAGGGTCATGCAGCTGGAGATCATCACCACACTGACCTTGGCATCAAAATCATGGGCTAACCAAGTGTTCATAGATGTTGACACAGCACATTTCTACAACACCTAGGAAACCCATCACGAGAGATGCCCAGAAAAGTCTGATGCAGTCCCATGGAACAATGTTCATAATGTCCAGACTCATGCTAGACAGACCTATACCCTTGAGTAAATCCTACCCCTTCCAGTGAGCAAAAATTAAACATACATTACTTCTGTTAATGGCAGCACTGAGGTAAACAGGAGGTACACATATTTAGTTTTTGCCTGCTGTACTTTTATTTAAAAATCCCAGTTTTTCTTCTAAAGCCTACATTTTGCAAGTTCCAAGAAAACCAGCAGCATTGCCTTTAAAAGGCATATGTGTTACAACAAAACAGATAGCTTAGCAAGCAGACTAAAAACCTGTAATCATTATTTTGGTCTTGGTATACGAAAATAAAATGTGTTTATTAATTAAATGATCAGTCGGTGATCTATTTCACAGTATGTTCCAATCTTTACATAGAAATCTGCCTCATAAAATATTGTGAGGGTGACTCAATGTCTTGACAGTCTTACAAACCATTTCTTGTGTAACTAGAAGTAACATAAAACTGTAGTTCTGGAAACAGATTAAAAACCTGTAAATGAAACTTTTTATTTATTTATTTTACAAACAAAGCACTATGAGCTGGAACCTTGAATGCAGTCTTTAATACTTCAGGGACAGCCAACTAAGTTCCCCTAACAGGAAGACTGGGGGATGCAGCCGCTCCCATTCCCTATGCCGACACACTGTTCACAGCCCTTTATGCTGTGCATTAGTATACGCTATGTCAACAATCCTACTCTTGCACCACTGCAACGTGGGCCGTCTAGGAGACATGTTCTATCCTAATTCCTTCTCTCCAAGTAAAGGGGTTGCACATCTAAAGGGAGGCGCTGAACAATCACACACTGGGACTGCCTTGCTTTTTGTTTCCTTGCATTCAAAATTCCACACATTCCATGGCCCCTCAGCTATAATAAAGTCTGACTTACGGAAGGCTTGTGTAGATATATTTTAGTGCTCTCAATACAGACCTGATAGACCGTCTCCTTCTAGCTAACTGGAGCTAGACATAAGGAGGGCAAAACCACCTCTTCATTAAGATGAAAAGGGGAAACCACCTTAGGAAGTCAATCCTGCTTAAAACGGAAGACAGCTTTGTCCTTATGCAACTCTAAATAAGGAGGCTTAACTGATAAAGCTGCCAATTCAGAAACCTGCCATACCAAAGTAATTGCCACTAGAAAGATGACTAAGTGTCATTAAGCTTAGTGATGTCTCTGCCAATAAATCAACCGGAGGACCCTGCAGGGCTGACCGAACTAAGTTCAAGACCCTTCTGCAAAAATACCAGCATTCTGGAGATAGAAAACTTTCTACAAGCAAAACCTCTAGATTCACACCAAGTGATAAATACTCTGTAGTTAATCTTTGATGAAGTCTGGTTTCAGGCCTGAATCATGGTCTATATGACTCGTAAATTGGGGTGCAGTAGAGGCCACTGTGAGAGAAGATCTGGATCATCGGGCAAACTCCAAGTGTCACCTTCTGACATTCTTACTATTTCTGAGAACCAGCTTCTCCTTGGCCACCGAGGAGCCACCAGAATGGTTGGAATTCCCTTGCGGTCTATCTTTTGTAGTACCCGACCCAGGAGTGGAGTTGAAGGGAACGCATAAAGAAGCTTAAATGCTGACCAATCAAGTGTCAGTGCATCTTTCACTATTGCTAAAGGATCCCTGGACCGAGATGCTATCTTCTGATTGTGGCAGGATGCAAACAGATTTACCTCTGGGAACCCCCAGCGGATGCAAAAGGACTGAAAAATCATCTGACTGAGGGACCATTCTCCCTGATGCCTGAAGACCGTTCTGCCCAATTGATCAGCCTGCAAGTTGTCCACTCCTGGCATGTGGATCGCTGAGATGCACATAATATGCTTCTCGGCCCAGAGTAAGATTCTGCTCAATTCCTTAAGAGCTTTCCTGTTTCTGGTGTCCCCCTGGTGGTTGATATATGCCATTGCCGTCAGATTGATTCTGACAGGATGACCCTTCAGATCAGTGGTCCAATGTTTGAGAGACAACAGAATTGCTCTCAATTCTAGGAAATTTATGGGAAGACTGCTCTCACCTGATCCCCACTGTCCCTGGATCGTTTGTGACCCCAATGACACCCCCAACCTGTAAAACTGGCATCCGCGGTGACAATCATCCATTATCCTGGAAGAAAAGATTTGTCCATCTGAAGAGGCTGAGTATTCATCCATCAGGTTAAGGACTGCCTTTTCGTATGTGTCATGGAATACAGGTGATCCAGGGATTCTGGATTCTGATCTCAGATCGAGAGCAATTCCATCTGTAGGAGTTTTGTGTGAAACTGTGCAAAAGGCACTGCCTCAAAGCAAGACACCATCAGGCCCAACAGACGCATTCCTTGACAAATCGTCGGGTGAGGGCAGCTCAAGAGATCCTGTACCCTGGCCTGAAGTGAAAGTCTTTTCTGTTCCGGAAGAAATATCTTGGCCTGAGTTCTAATGACATTCCCAGGAAATATGTAACTCTTAAAGGTATGATATGAGACTTTGGATAGCTGACTATCCAGCCAAACTTTTCTAATGTCGAAAAGGGGAACATGACAAACTACTCCAATCTCCAATAGATGGGCTACGGCGGATCTCAATGTTTCTGCTTTCACTGGATTCCGGGATATCCCTGACAAAAGAACCTCAGAGGAGGAGTGGCCCTCAAATAGACCTTGTAACCTGAGGAAACAACCTCCTGCATCCAAAGATCTGATACATGGGGCCTCCAAATGGGAGCAAAAATCAAGAAGCCGCCCCCCACCCGCAAATGCTCCCCAAACAAACCTCCCCCTAAAAAAGGGAGTCCCATCAGATTCAGAGGCAGCATCAGCTGACCATTGCTTTAGCCATTATGAGCGCCTTAAAGCCACTAACAGAGCTAAATCTCTGGCACTTAACCTGACCAATGTGGGGCGTGGCCAAGGCATGGTGGTGTGAGGTCGCACGTTTGGGGGCTCCTGTTCATTCCCAGCCTACGGGCTGTGTTATCTACGGGCCAAAAACCCCACATCCAACCCCCTGAAATAATGGGGAAACGTAAGACTCCGCTGAGAATCACCAGAGGCGGCGAGGGGCAGGATATCGCCTGATTTCTGAAGGCGGGCGACCCGCAGAGCACACGCCGGGACAAGATGGCCCCCCAGGTGGACGGAGGAAAAGGAGCCCAGGCGCCGGCGGATGGGCAGAGGCGGGACAATGATCGGGAGAGGCCGGTGGATGTGCCCAGTCCGCCCCCGCAGCAGCAGCAACACCAACAGTCGGCGCTGCGTGAGCCGGCGGGGAGCGAGGAGGCGAGAGACACTGGCCGATTCAAGATGGCGGCGGGACAGCAGCAGAGCCACAAGTGCCGGGAGATGCGGCCGGCGGAGGAGGCGGGCGGAGCGGCGCCATCTATCGCTCTGAGGGGCTGTTTGACGCAGGGGAGGGGGGGGGGGAAGTCCCCCGACTCCCCTCAGCTGCAACAGAGATGAGCGCAGAAGCCAGGCACAGATTGAAGGGCCAGAATCAGAGAATGGCTTGCCCCAGCTGCAACAACATTCCCCTCCACCTTACTACACAGACTGGGCCCCAGCAGCAGAAGACCCTCTGGGTGACAGAGAGGGGGAGGACTGGGCCCCACAGGAGCATCGGAGGGGCATCCCAAACCCCTGGTTGCCTCGGGACTCAGTCCAAAGCGGCAGGTTTGGAGGCTCACCCTCCCCAGGTGCGTCTGGCCAGTGGGACTGGGTGGTCTCCACAAGGGAGATGGTCGTCTGCCCCCCTTCTCCCCCGCCCCAAAGAAAACAGCTGGCCTCGCCCTCCAGCAGTGTCAGTGAACAGTCAGTGAATACTCCAGGTAGTGTCAGTGAACACCAAGGGCCTCAATACCCCCGAGAAACGGAGAATGTGCCTGAGCCATTTCTGGAAGCGAAGAGCGCAGGTGGTGTTTGTCCAGGAGACACACTTCCAGAAAGAGAGAGCCCCTAAATTTTCAGACAGACGATTCCCAGTGGGATGGCATTCTTACTCTCCGGACTCCAGATCCAGGGGGGTGGGTATCTTGTTCGCTTCCTCACTCCCTTGAATTCTGTCGGGTAGCATGGCAGACGAAGAAGGGCGATATATTTTCCTTAAAGGGAAAATTGGTAGCCAAACATTTACGTTTGCAAATATATACGCCCCCAACTCGGAACAGGTACGCTTCATAGAACTGATACTGGACACTTTGCAAACCTTTGCGGAGGGAGTGGTGATTTTTGGAGGGGATCTCAATGTGGCTCTTGACCCATTATTGGATGTCTCAAAAGGGGCTTCTCACCTGTCGTTTTCCACTCTCAAAAAACTAAAGGCAGCCTTACGCCTATCTCAACTTGTGGCGTATACAAAATCCACGAGGCCGTGACTACACATTCTACTCCCCTCCCCACAACTCATATTCGAGGATCGACTTCCTCTTTGTAGAGCACAGGCATCTGCAGTATGTCCAGAAAGCGGAGATTGACCCAATTACGATCTCGGACCACGCCTTGATCTCTCTATCCCTGAGAGTACCTGAGCTGATGTCCAAACCTAGTACGTGGATTCTCAATGAATCGTTATTGCAGGATCAGGCACTAAAGGAGGAAGTTAGGGGTGAATTGAAACTTACTTTGACCTAAATGCTAAGCCCGAGACGACCCCTCTTAACCTGTGGGCGGCACATAAATGCTATATCAGGGGAATCATACTGAGGATTGCCTCTAGAAAGAGGAGGGAGAGAGAGAAAACCACCCGGGAATTGCTAGAGAAAATAGCAAGACTGGAATCTGAACACAAGAGGGCGGCGGCGATGGAGGTCAGGGGGGAGCTGGCTGTGGCAAGGGAGAGGCTGAGGGATATCCTGATGGTGAAGGCTAAGGCCGCACTGCTGAGGGCCAGGCGCACCTTCTATGAGTACGGGAACAAGTGCAGCCACTGGCCCGGGCGCTCAGGGAGCAGAGGGCGAGCAACTTCATCCCACAGATACGGGGGGGGGGGGGGGGGGATCGTCTGCTCTCTGGTCCGGCTGAAATTGCCAGGACCTTTAGGGAATTCTATCGCAAACTATACAATCTGTCAGAGGAGGGAGGAAGCTGGACGGGCCATCTTAAGGAGGCACAGAGGTATATTGTGACCTCAGGCCTACCCGCGTTGAGCCGGGAGATAGTGGAGGCCATGGAGGAACCAATTATGCAGGAAGAATGGTCCCAGGCAATTAAGTCCTCTCAACCAGGTAAATCCCCAGGTCCTGATGGGTTCACCCTATCTTATTACAAATGGATGGACGACATTCTGACCCCACGAGCGGTCGCTGCTTTCAATTCTATCTCGGAGGAACATGCAGTCCCAACGGATATGCTGAGAGCCCAAGTCACTATAATACCGAAGCAAGGGAAGGATCCGCTTCTATGCTCCAACTACAGGCCGATATCCTTGTTAAACGTGGACCTGAAGATATTCGCAAAGATCTTGGCAGCCAGGCTGGTGACCAGCCTGAGCAGGCTGATACACACTGACCAAACCGGTTTTACACCGGATAGGGAGGCTAGGGATAATGTGACCAGAATCCTCAACTTGATCCATTGGATCCATGAGAAAGAGATCCCCGCCATGTTGCTTTCTACAGATGCGGAGAAAGCATTTGATAGAGTCCATTGGGACTTCATACGCGCTACTCTAGAACATATAGGACTGCAGGACAATATGAGGACCTGGATTATGTCCCTTTACTCTTCCCCCACTGCCTGCATTAAAGTAAAGGGAGTATTAACTGAGTCATTTGCAATAACGAATGGCACAAGGCAGGGCTGCCCGTTATCCCCGATCATCTTCGTCCTAACATTGGAGCCCCTCCTCAGAAAGGTAAGGGCGAACCCAGACATAAGGGGCCTGGTGGTCGGAGGCAAGGGGCATAAGGTAGCGTTCGCCTTTGCCGATGACCTGATTTTTTGCATCTCCCAACCGGTGACAACCATACCGAACCTATTAAGAGAGATTAAAGAATATACAGAGCTGTCGAATTTCAAAATCAATCTCCAAAAATCTGAAGCACTGAATATATCGATGTCGCAGAGGCATTTGGAAAATACCAAAACCAATTTCCCATTAAAATGGTCAACCGCATCGATTAAATACCTGGGGGTTCAGATCACACCGCAACTTAAGGACCTGTTCGCCAAGAACTTTCCACCCCTGCTGGACATAATCAAGAGGGACCTTAGCACTTGGAAAGACAAAACATTGTCATGGTTCAGCAGATGCAACGTGCTCAAGATAAACATTCTCCCGCGGTTGCTCTACCCGATCCAGGTACTGCCCATCCACTTGCAGTCTTCTTTTCTGAAAACTATCCGCGCCAAATTTATAAAGTTTGTTTGGGGGGGGTAGGGGCCCGAGAATTGCACAGCAAACGCTCACCCTGCCAAAGAGGTGGGGGGGAGTGGTGCTTCGGGATATTAAAACATACCAAGCAGCGGCACATTTAAATAGAATTGTTGACTGGAACCGTCACAAAGGGAATAAGCGCTGGGTCCAGCTGGAGCAGTCGTGGTCCCCAGTTCGGCTAGCGGACCTTCCCTGGTCCTCCGGAGAGATCCCGAGTGCACTTAAAACACATCCAACAATAGGCCCTACCCTTAGGGTGTGGGCCAGATACACAATGAAAGAAAACATAGCTCCAACACCATCCCCTCTCCGTCCAATCTTGGGTGCGCTGGACTTTCAGCCGAGCCAGCTGGACACGGGATTCAGTAGGTGGGGGGCGCCGGGAAGGGGAACAGCTCGTGACTTCCTGAATGGCTCAAGGTGGAAGACACTACAAGAGCTAATATCCTGGGGAGACCCGCCCCACCTATCTTACTGGAGAGCACTTCAGGTCTCACACTTCCTCGCAAATATACCCACTCCGGGAGAATATTGTAGAGAACTGACACCTTTCGAACGGATGTGTGGGCAACAACGGAGCCAACCAAGGGAGCATTATCCGCCATATACCAACTACTGGTGGACCCAGGAGAGAACTTTGTGCCAAACTTCATCGGGGTATGGGAAGCAGAACTCAACGTCTCCTTCCCAGAAGCTCAGGTGAAAAAAAATCCTGGAGCTGGCACAACGGGCGTTGATTAGCAACACATATCAAGAGGCAGGATACAAAATCCTAAGCCGCTGGTACAGGACACCCCACTTGCTGCATCGCTTATATCCGTCAATCTCCCCTCTTTGCTGGAGATGTGAGAAGGCTCAGGGCACCCTCTTACAGCCTTTTTTTTTTTTAAATAAAATACTTTTATTAATTGTGTTGTGTCTTTTTTTTCACAGTTAACCCTTTGTGAGCTGGTAAGGGGTCCATGAGACCCCTTATACCAGCTCACAAGGCTCTGGGTCAGGCAAGTCACCTGCGGCTAGCGGGTGACTTGCCATTAACCCCCAGCCCCCCATTACCTGCCTCCCCAACGGCCAGGGGGGGGCAGAAGGGCCCGGGCCACTTAGTGGCTATGTGGGCTAATAGCCTGCAGGGCCAGGGGCCACCAACGCTGGCCCCTGCGCCCCGTTCTACAAGCCCCCATAGCTGGCCCGGGTCGGTAATGCTGGGTAGGGGGGACCCTACGTCATTTTTTGGGGGGATTTTTAAGGGTTTTTAACCCTTAAAATTCCAAAAAAAATGGGGTCCCCCTCCCTGGGAGGGGGGACCCTATGTAATTTTTTTTTAATTAACCCTTTTGTGTTCTGTCATCCAGCAGCTATAAAAGGCTTCTAGCAAGTGAGCAGAAGCCAGTGATCGCCGAGGGACAAAGTGCTCCAGGATGTATGGGAGGTAAGTATTAAAAAAAAAAAATAAGTAAATAATTTTTTCTCTTTGTGTGTCTGTTTTTTTTTTACATTTAACCCCTTGTGAACTGGTAAGGGGTCCACGACCCCTATACCAGTTCACAAGGCTGGGGGGGTGGCAAGTCACCTGCGACTAGCAGGTGACTTGCCATTAACCCCCGGAACCCCCATTACCTGCCTCCCCAAAGCCCAGGGGGGGGGGGGGGGCAGAAGAGCCCGGGCCCACGGGCTATGCGGGCATGTAGCCTGCAGGGCCAGGGGCCACAAAAGCTGGCCCCTGCGCCCTGTTCCTACAAGCCCTGCATAGCTGGTCCCGGGCTTTTACTTTGGGTAAGGGGGGACCCTGTGTCATTTTTTTTTCTCGATTTAACCCTTTGTAGTGTGGATGGTAGTTGTATTTTATTTGTAAATGTTAAAAATTACTTGTTTCAGTTAGGGGGGTCTCCTGGGCAGGAACAGGGGGCTATCGATAAATGTGGTACCGTTCAAATCGGTAGAAATAGGGCTTTCACGTGCAATATGGTTTTCCCTAATAAAATACATTTTTTATTTAAAATAAAGGAGGCAATTTTCTAAAAAAATTTTTTTTACTTAATAATAAATAAAATGAATAATAAATAAAATTTACAAACAAGACATTTCATGTTAAAGCCTAAACTCTGCTGCAAAAAATATATATATAATTTTCCTGAAAATTCCAGCAAAAATGTTGCAAAACATGGCGCAAAATAGGGAAAAATGACCTGTCAACAGAGGCTGACAAAATCTCAAGTAGGCTGGCAATTAAAAGGGTTAATAGTACCTCTGCATGTTGGGTATTGTTCTGTTCGGGGGACCTTGTGCTTTTAGACTTAGCTTGTTTTTTTCTTGTTTGCATATTTATATTTTAGGAAAAGGTGTTTTTTATTCAGCACATTTTTTAGGGAAACCCTGCGCAACCAAAGAATTCTTTGAGGGATTAATTCCAGAAAGATGAGCCCACTACAACAAGCTGGGTACGCTTAGAAAGCTTAACATGTGTACTTTCAGGGAATATATGGTTTATGGGGGATATTCCAAATGTAAAGGGTTGTTTTGGTTGAAAAATCGCAAGGTGCGCACTTTGTCTGCAGAGCTGAAATTTTCAAGTAAAATTACCGTTACGCACATGCTTTACTTTGGGGTGTTTGGCAACTCTTCCCTTGACAGAACCTATGCATGTTGGGCATCGTTCTGTCCGGGAGACAGATTTGCTTTTTCAGATTATACTTGTTTTTTCTTGTTTGTATATAGTTTTTTTAGGAAAATGTGGCTTTGATTCTGCTTTTTTATCCTTTTTTTAGGGAAACTCTTTGCAACCAAAGAATACATTGAGGGATTACTTCCAGAAAACTGTGGCCACATCAACAAGCCTGGTACGCCTAGAAAGCCTAAGGTGTGTACTTCCAGAGAATATATAGTTTGTGGGGGGTATTTCAAATGTAAAGGGTTGTTTTTCTGGAAAAATTGCAAGGTGCGCATAGCGCATATCACAGTTGTATTTTTTCTGAAAATCCCCTAAAGCTCTGTTTCAGTTTGGGGGAGTCTTCTGGGCTGGAAAGGGTGTCTATCAATACATATGTGGTACCGCTGTGATCGGGAGAAATTGGGATTTCACACGCAATAAGATTTTATTGACAAACTTACATTTTTTATTACAAAAAAACACTACAAATTGTAAAAAATTGATTTTTTTTTATTTTTCTGCACATATTTCGCCAAAACATATTGAGAATACACCTAAAAATGACAAACAAGACATTTCATGTTAAAGCTCAGACTCAGACTGAAAAAAACAATATATAATTTTTCTGGGAAATCCCTTCAAAAATCACATTTGAACATGGGGAGCGCAAAATAGTGCAAAATGGTCTGGCACCAAGGGTGCAAAAACTCCAGGTAGGCTGGCAGCGAAAGGGTTAAATGTATTGGGGAGAACAAAGCTGAAGGGACAGAGAATACTGATTAAATATGTGCGGCATTGGCACCTGTGGAGAAGATTAGTAAATATATAAAAACAAGGGTTTGAAATCTTTATGCAAATAAAAAATGACACTGAATATGAATATCTGATACAGTCATGGACCTCATGATGGTAAAACAATATAGATATGGATTTAAAGAATGTGTTGCTACGTATTTTAATGTCATTGGGAGTCTTTTGGGAAAAGTTAGGGAATTCTAACTGTGATTAGCTTAGAAAAAAGGCTTATTAAAGGGGATCTAATTAAATGCAAAAACATATTAGCACACTACCATCTCTACAGCCTTATAAGTTTTTTCATTTTTTTAATCACCTGGATTCACTCAATCTTTAACAACTTACTATTAAGACAAATCGCATAGGTCCAGTCCAAAAAGAGACTCCATGTCCCCTCCCCCGCAATATGTCCAATTTGTATATGGTGCATATGATAACTTGTACAGTTATTAGACAATATTTTCTATACGCTAGCCATGTACACCATATATCCGATTTTCCCCCAATTTATTTAATCTTTTGCAGAAATGACCATACATTTTTGTTGAATGGTAGACGTATGGTCTTTTTGAGATTTTCAGCTAAGAAACTACTCTCAACAAAGGGGAAACCGCTTAACAGTCTGCTCATGTACAAAAGGTTAGACGCTTGAAGTGAATAAAAGCATTACCTGCTGTGCAAGTACAATCATTACCTTTCCTGTGAAATCAGATAAAACACTACAGATGCAAAAAAAAGGATAATAATTAAGGGCTACAAAGAAAAGACTACTTATTGTGTCAGTGAACATAGATAAAAATGAGTAAAAAATACAGAATGGTCAAATGCAAGATTTTGGGAACACTTTGTTTATGACAAACAGATAACTGTTGAAATGCAGTTTCAACAGCTTTGGTAATGCCAGAAAGTAAATTAGGGTATGCTTACATGAGAGGTAATAAAAATCAAACAGATATTTCACTGGGATAGTAAAAAGTTGTAAAGAAAATAGATAACAAAACAAAGTCTGGTTTAATAGCTCTATTTTTAACGGTACTGTATAATAAAATCTTGTTCTTTCCTGAAAATTGAGGACTCCAAATAGTGGCTCAGAGGCATTAACGTGCTATACCATTTTAAGGTACAAATCTGCCATAATTCCACTGATCGCTGGAGGGATTTTCCACATGAAACATGGTGGAGTTATGCAGGGATCAAACCAGGGACACAACACATGTTTCATGACAAGCTACTACTACTGATGAAACAGCCAATAATACTGTTCTTCAATCTCAAGAAGGCATATGGCCCATTTCCATGAACAAATAAATTGACTGCTCGTTGAGCATGCGAACAAACGTAGGACACATGGACTTGTATGCCAGCAGACTAACTGTTTATCAGAGCGATTGTTCTGGAGCTCATTTGTGCTGTGTGCTCTAACTCCTATTTTTGTTTGCGGTTTCAACATTTCAACGATATTGATACAAAGCAGCCTGAACAACATGACGCTTGACTAACGAACAAATTCTCATTCACTGCTTGATCGCAGTGGGCATTTCCACAAATTTTTTTTAGTCCAATTTTGATAGATTTTGCGATTTTTCGCTCACAATTCGATTAGTGGAAATAAAGGGGTTAGAAGCCTGTTCTACTGTAATTAGTTTTGCGAAAATAATGTCATCAACAATGTACAGGTGAATAGCTAGCGATATTGTAATGTAACTTTCACACTCTCTTTCACAATGAAACAGTCCTTTGTATTAGGGAATCTGTTCTATAATTTACAAATAAATTACTGGGTGGTAAAGCTTTCACACTTATAATTGATAATGTGCCTAAAGGGGAGCTCACATGTACAGCTGAATTAGTGGGGATGAAAAGCCCTTCGTATTTTACTTGCAAAACATTCATTTTCTAAAGGGGGGCTTTGTAAAGATCTGTAAAAATACAATTTTGTGATTACTCACCTTTAAAATGGGTATTATAAGTATGTCACACACCCCAATTCCACTATTCATGACATATGGGTTATGGTCCAGTAGAGGGCGAACTTCTGCAGAGATGAAAGCAAAAAAGAAGCCCCTCCCGGTCCTGGGACCTCCCACACATTCCCCAGTATATGACAGCAGTAAGGGGACCAGGAAGAACTAATAAAACATTCTTAACAATAAAAGGTTCACCATATAAAGAATCCAGAATACTAAAGGGCGGGATGAAGCGGGGTGTGTGACATACTTATAATACCCATTTTAAAGGTGAGTAATCACAAAATGGTATTATTCCAAGTATGTCACACACCCCGCTTCCACTATTCATGACATATGGGACATCCAATAGCAGTGTTCATCAAGGGCGGGGATCCAAATACAGCAAAAAAATGCACCAATTTAAACTACTGCAGCTTGCAGAACCTTGCGGCCAAAAACAGCATCCGCTGAGGCCCGAACATCAACCTTATAAAAAACTTTGAAAAAGTTTAAACGGAAGACCAAGTAGCAGCCTTACAAACTTGTTCAACAGAAGCCTGGTGCTGAAAAGCCCAGGAAGCCCCAACAGCACGAGTAGAATGAGCAGTGTCCTTAAAAGGAGGAACCCTCCCCTTAGCAGAATAGGCCCCAACAATGGCCTGGCGTATCCATTTACTAATGGTAGACTTGGCGGGCACCAAACCTTTTCTGGGCCCAGAAGGCACCACGAAAAAGGCGTCCGTCTTACGAAAAGGAGAACTAGCAACCAAATAGTACTTCACACAACGAACCACATCCAAAGTGTGCAAAACCCTCTCCTTGTCATTGCTAGGCCTAGGACACAAGGAAGGGAGAACTACATCCTGATTGAGATGGAAGGCAGAAACCACCTTAGGAAGGAAATCTGGTTTAAAGCGAAAAACCACCTTATCCTGGTGTCTCTCAAAGTAAGGGGCCTGAATAGACAGAGCCGCCAACTCAGAGACACGCCGAACAGAGGTAATAGCCGCCAAAAAGGCAACCTTTTGAGCACAGAAAGAGCCACATCCTGCATCGGTTCAAAGGGAGACACCTGGAGGGCCTAAAGAACCAAATTTAGGTCCCAAATGGGAACCAAAGGCTTTCTAGGGGGCCGAACTTGAGTGACCCCTTGGAAAAAGTCTTGACCAGATGATGCAAAGCAAAAAACCTTTGAAAAAAGACAGCCAGGGCAGAAACCTGACCCTTCACCCCAGATCCAGACCGTGTTGTAGAAACTCCAAAATCCTAGGAATCGAAAACACCCTGCAAGGTAAGGCCCTAGACTCACACCAGTCAATATAGGACTGCCAAGTCCTATAGTAAATGGTAGAGGAAGACCTCTTCCTAGCTCTAATCAAGGTTCGAATAACCGCCTCAGACAAACCTTCCTCCCTCAGGATGAAGGTTTCAGCAGCCACGCCGTCAAAGCAAGCGCTTGTAAATTGGGGTAACGTAGTTGATCCTGAAAGATCAGATCCGGAGACAGGGGCAGCCTGTACAGATCTACCGTCAATCTTACAACGTCTGTGAACCAAACCTGTCTTGGCCACCTTGGGGCCACCAGAATTGCTGGTGCCCCCTCTAGAGCCAGCTTGCGCACTACCTTGCCCACCATGGAGAAGGGGGGAAACAGGTACAGAAACCCCAGATCCCTCCAGGCAAGGGACAAGGCATCCAATGCCAGGACCAGAGGATCCTGAGACAGAGATACAAAGGTTGGGAGCTTGTGATTGTGCCGAGAGGCAAAGAGATCCACCTCCGGAGTCCCCCACTTGTGACACAGGGCCCAAAACACCCTGTGGTTGAGAGACCATTCCCCTCGGCGAGAGAATCCCCTGCTCAGGGAGTCCGCCTCCGTGTTCTCCACTCCAGAAATGTATACTGCCGAGATGCAAGGAACATTGCTCTCCGCCCATGTCAGAATCAGAGAGACTTCCCTGAAGGCACTCCTGCTGCAAGTCCCTCCTTGGTGATTGATGTAAGCTACCGCAGTACGATTGTCTGATCGAACCTGAACCGGTAAACCCTGTAGGTGAAGTGTCAGACGTGACAACACCAAGCGGATAGCTCTGAGCTCCAAGACATTGATGGGGTTGTGAGCCTCCTGAGGACCCCACAACCCCTGGAACTGATGATCTTTCCAGAAACCTCCCCAGCCCGACAGGCTGGCATCCATGGTAACCGTCTCCCAACGAGGGGCCAGGAACGATCTGCCCCTCATCAGATTGCTCGATTCCAGCCACCACTGAAGGGACTGCCGAACCCTGGGAAACATCAGAAATGACTGACCCAAGGACTGTGGACATCTGTCCCATTTCAGCAATAGATGGAGTTGTAGCGACCTCATGTGGAATTGAGCAAAGGGGACTGCCTCGAAGGAGGCGACCATCAAACCCACCAGAGTCATCCCTAGCTGAATGGAAGAGCGAGGGTTGGTCAGGAGAACACGTATCAGATCCTGAACCCTCTGCACCTTTGGCTGAGGTAGAAACACTCTGGGCTGACTGGTATCCAGATTCATGCCCAGAAAGGAAATCTCCCTTGATGGGGAGAGGGAAGACTTGGGGTGGTTGATCACCCATCCGAACCTCTCCAGTGTCGTCACCACCGTCCTGGTGTCCAGCTCCGCCTGGCAGAGGGAGGAAGCTGTAATGAGCAGGTCATCCAGATATGGCACAATGCGAATGCCCTGGGCTCTGAGCAGGGCCATAATGCCCGCCAGAACCTTGGTAAACACCCTCGGTGCCGAGGTCAGCCCGAACGGGAGGGCCACAAACTGAAAATGCTGATCTCCGACCACAAACCTGAGAAATCTCTGGTGTGCTGGGAAAATTGGTACATGAAGGTAGGCATCCATGATGTCTATGGACGTCATGAAATCCCCCTGATGAAGGGAACCGATGGCTGAGCGCAGAGTCTCCATGCGGAACCTCTTGGTTGAGAAGCTTCAAATCCAGAATGGGTCTTATGGAGCCATCCCTTTTGGGAACCGTGAAAAGGTTGGAATAATAGCCCCGGCCTCTCTCGGAAAGAGGCACGGGCATATGACCGCCATGCCCAGGAGGTTCTTTACAGCCGACAGGAGCCCCTGCGCCGCCCGAGGATCCGAAGGCACCCGAGACCTTAGGAATCTGGGAGGAGGCCAGTGCTCGAACTCCAGTTTGTACCCAGACGAGACCACTTCCAATATCCACTTGTCTGTGACCTCCTGGGCCCAGACCTGGAAGAAGAGTTGCAGCCGTCCCCCCACCCGCAAGGGTGAGGGCGCCTCCTCATTGTTGAACTGGCTTGGCAGCGGGCTTGGGTCTGGAACCCCAGGTAGAGGACGGACGGGCACATCCTCTACCTCTGTTCCAGGAATCACCTCTAAATCCAGAGTAGGCAAGGCCTCTGCCCCCTCTGGCACCACGAAAGGAAGGATTAAAGGAGCTTGCCCCCGAAAGGAGCGACGCAGCTTCTTACGCTGAGGTAGCTTCCCACCCTTCGCCACAGAATCCAATTTGTCTCCAAACAGCCACGTTCCCAAGAAGGGCAAGGCTGTAAGTGACTTCTTGGCCGCAATGTCAGCCGCCCACTGGCGCCGCCAGACCGATCGGCGCATGGCCACCAACAGAGCTGAAGTTCTTCTACACATGGTAATAGTGTCGTCCATAGCTGACAAAACAAAAGTCATGAACAATTCACACCTCTCAAAGGTTGTGAATTCAACGCTGTCCGGGTTGAGCTGGGACCCATTTAACATGTCCCTAATCTCAGACCTGGTAGCCACAGCCACGGGGGCCGATGCACAGACAGGCCGCAAGGCTGAGCCCACACTGGCAAAGGCATGACATGCCATCTGATCAAAGCGCTTGTCCTCGCCATCCTTAAGGGTAGTGGCGTCAGGAGTATGTACAACAGAGGGGTTGGACAATCCTAAGATGGGCGCATCGACCTCAGGAGGGGAAGACCAGCGCTTCACCGCGTCAACCGGAAAGGGATACTTCCTATCCCATCCCTGAGGAACACCGTGAAGCCGACTCGGCTTCTCCCATTCTCTAAGAATCATGCTGTCAAAATCCTGATTTGGGAACTCCAAGTGGGGCTTAGAGAACCCAAAGAATTCCCCCTTCTTCGGAGGGGCCTCCGCTGGTGGGGAAATATCCAGAACCTCTAAGAGATGGGCCAGGACCTTGGGGGTATCCACAGCATCCCCCAGCGCCTGCCCGGCATCAGAATCAAAGAACTGCAATTCCTCAGTCTCAGATTCCTCAAACAATTCCCCCTCCTCAAGAGGGGAATAATTAGCCCAGTCAGGGGAGTCATAATCATCAAAATTAATTACCGGCGTAGCCGGTGACAGATGCCTTTTCTTAGCAGTGGCCTTTCTGCCCACTGAGCTAGAGTGCGACTCCCCACTAATGACAGTGTCACTTGGGGTACGGATGATGCGGGGTGGGGTAGGTGAGGCGGGCGGCACTGACCCAGACGCCTGGGGTCCAGACTGACGCGTTATGGCCTGTTGCGCACATGGTATGCAAATAAGTACATTCTCCCCCGTAAGGGGTACCCCACAACCCACACATAGCCGGGATTGTCCCGAAGGGAGCCCGAGCCCGGTATCCTGTGGAGCCTCCATATGGTGATTTTAAGGTAGTCGCAAGGACCCAAGGGAATTACGCTGGTAAGCAACCCGGGGTGCACCTTAAGTGTCAAGTGGGAGGATTTATAAGTGCCCCAAATTTCTGCTAGGGACCCTAGGACCGGGAGAACCCCCTTTTAAGCAAGGCACAGGGAGTCCTCCTGAAAGACACAAAGGAGTGGCCATAAGCACATGCACACACACACATATATATATATATATATATATATATATATATCATCATAAATCAAAGAAAAAATTAAAAGGGACTAGCGCTGTCCCCAGTCAGAATGGGGCACATGGTTAAGTCAGGTACACAAAAGGGGGAGCCCGGGAGGGCACTCACGTGTCTTGTACAATGGCTGCCACCGCTCAGCAGCTCAGAGTAGGAGAGTGAGAAAGGGAGAAGAAGGGGCGGGCCAGCGCGGATTGTGCGCCGCGCCTGGCCCCGCCCCCCCATTTTCACAACCAGCAGCGCGGTTCCCAGTCGTAGGCTGGGCTCCGCAATTGGCTTCAAAACAGAAGGTGGGCGGCCCGTGTTTGCGCGAGAGCGCCTGGCCCCGTCCCCTAAAGACAACAGCCTGAGGGGAAGAAGCTCCCCTCAGCAGAGCAAAAAACGGCGTCCAGCCTGTAATGTGAAGCACCAAGCACACATACACACACATTCACACCTGAATGACAGGAAGGAAAAAGGAAAAGTCTGCCCCCCCCCCGCTGGAGGGTTAACAGAGGGACCCGGAAGGGGGATAATCCCGCACCAAGTATGGTGTAAGGGAGACCAACCACCACAGGAGGGACTGCCGGACCCGGGAGGACAACTGGAAGGACTGATCCAGCAACCGAGGCTGCTGGTCCCAAGACGCTAACAGAAAAAGCTGAAGCGTTCTTGTGTGAACTTGGGCAAAAGGAAGAAACACTCTGTGTTGATGAGAGTCCAGGCCGGGACGAATCGACCCATCTCTCTCGGGGACTGCGAAAAGATTGGAGCAGAAAACGAGGCCCATCTCTAAGCGCGGCACCGGCTGGATGACCGCCATCTCTAACAGATTCCTTACCGACGGCAGGAGCCCCTGCGTGGCCAAAGGATCGATGGGCACCCGAGACCGAACGAACCGTGAAGGAGGGTGAGACCCGAATTCCGGGTCGCAACCGGCCGACACTACCTCCTGGATACATCTGCCTGGAACCACTTGGTTCCAAACCTGGGAGAAGTGTCGCAATAGTCCCCCCACCCGCACGGGTGAGGGCAGCCCCTCATTGTTGAGTGGGCTTATCAGCAGGTTTGGGCTTGGTACCCCAGGACTGAGCGGACCGGCCACGGCCCCTCCCCCGAGTCCAACCTACACCTCTGGTAGCGGGAAAGGAAGCACCCCTGCCCGCTCTGAATCCTCGAAAGGAAGGCCTACCGGAACCTGCCCCCCTAAAGGGGACACGAGGCATCTTGCATTGTGGCATCTTACCACCCTTTGCGACTGAATCAATTTTCTCCCCAAACAGACGCAACCCCAAAAAGGGGAGAGCTGAGAGCACCCTTTTAGAAGCCGCGTCCGCTGACCACTGACGCAGCCATACTGACCTGCGAATAACCACCAGCATAGCCGCTGCCTTGCTACTCATAGCCAGTGCATCGTCCTGAGCGGATAGGACATAGGACACGAAAGATTCACACTGCTTAAGCGCAGTAAACTGTTTACAAGCGGGATTGAGATCCTCATACAGGTATATATAGGCCGGAAGGGGGCTCGTTACAAGACTTCCTCTCTGCACTACGTCACCTGGCGGCGAGTTAACCCATTAAGTGAAGAATATTTAGAAGTGAAGCGGGGTGTGTGGCACACCAAGAATATGGCCAGGCATAAGCCCGGCTTACCTGCAAGGAAGAGAAGCAGACATCTTCTGACTTGCTCGCCGTCCTGCAGAGAAGGAACTGGGAATGTGTGAGAGGTCCCAGGTATTTATGGATGGGAGGGGCTTCTTTTTTGCTTTCATCTCTGCAGAAGTTCGCCCTCTACTGGACCATAACCCATATGTCATGAATAGTGGAAGCGGGGTGTGTGACATACTTGGAATAAAGGGAACGTTAGTAACACTATGGAACAGTTAGGAGTTAATGGAATCTCCACTACCATCATCTCTGAGACATTTTCATATTCATTGGGCTGGTAATGCAAAAAGTATTTTTTTACCAAAATGCATAAATGCATGAATGCAAAAAATACCATTTTGTGAGTACTCACCTGAAAAATGGATATTGTCAGTGTGCCACACACCCCGCTTCCCCTTTAATTCTTACGATCGGGTTACTCCACCAGCAGGTGGCGACGTTGCAGAGAAGTCTTGAAAACGAGCCCCTTCCAGCCTATATATACCTGGGACCTCCCACCTAACACCAGTGATTTAAGAAGCAGAAAGACAAGGTACCAGGAAATCCAACGGTAACCTCAAAATAAAGAATAGCTTCACCATATAAAGGATCCAGGATACCAAAAAGGGCGGGTGAAGCGGGGTGTGTGGCACACTGACAATATCCATTTTTCAGGTGAGTACTCACAAAATGGTATTATTCTTAGTGTGCCACACACCCCGCTTCCCCTTTAATTCTTACGATCGGGACATCCAAAAGCAGTGTCAACAAGGGATGGGTATCCGAAGGCAAGGTGAAGCATAACTTAAATGACTGCAGTCTGCAGAACTTTGCGGCCAAACACAGCATCCACTGAGGCCCGCACATCAACCTTGTAAAACTTAGAAAAAGTATGAACAGAAGACCAAGTAGCGGCCTTACAAACTTGTTCAACAGAAGCTTGGTGCTGAAAAGCCCAAGACGCTCCAACGGCGCGAGTAGAATGAGCAGTGATACAAAAAGGGGGAACTTTCCCCTTAGCAGAATAGGCCTGACGTATACATTTGCTAATGGAAGATTTGGCCGGAGCCAAACCCTTCCTAGGCCCACAGGGCACAACAAAAAAGGCATCAGTTTTACGAAAAGGAGAAGTAATAATCAAATAGTACTTAATACAGCGTACTACATCCAAACAATGCAAAACCCTCTCCTTGTCATTCTTAGGCTTAGGACACAGGGAGGGAAGAACAATATTCTGATTCAAATGAAAAGCAGAAACAACCTTAGGAGGAAAGTCCGGTTTGAACTGAAAGACCACTTTGTCCTGATGCCTCTCAAAGTAGGGCGCCTGAATAGACAAAGCCGCCAACTCCGAGACACGCCGAACCGAAGTGATAGCTACCAAGAAGACAATCTTCTGAGTCAGGGTAGACAAAGCAATATCTTGCAAAGGCTCAAAGTGAGGAGCCTGAAGAGCAGAAATAACCGAATTCAAGTCCCAAACAGGGAGTAATGGTTTCCTGGTTGGCCGCACATGCGTAACCCCCTGGAAAAAAGTTTTAACTAAAGGAAGAAGCGCAAAATGCTTCTGAAAAAAGATAGATAAGGCAGAAACCTGCCCTCTCAAAGTACTCAGCTGAAGACCGGAGTCCAGCCCTGATTGTAAAAACTCCAGAATCTTGGAGACCGAAAAGACCCTACAAGGCAAGGACCTAACCTCACACCAAGCGATATAGGCTTTCCAAGTCCTATAGTAGGTGATAGAAGAAGACCTCTTTCGGGCACTGATCAGAGTCTTAATAACCGAGTCAGAAAGACCCTCCTCCTTCAAGATGGAGGCCTCAGCGGCCAAGCCATCAAAACCAGCGTTGGTAAATTGGGGTAAGACAGCCGACCCTGAGTGAGCAGATCGGGCCGAAGAGGCAGAATGAGCTGATTCACTGTCAGCCAAACGATGTCTGCGCACCATACTCGTCTTGGCCATCTTGGGGCCACGAGAATGGCGGACACCCTTTCCAGAACCAGCTTCTGTACCACCCAGCCTAGCATGGGTATCGGAGGAAACAGGTACAGAAACCCCGGGTCCCCCCAGCTCAGGGATATGGCTTCCGCCGCCAGAGCCAGAGGATCCCGGGAGAGCGACACAAGGATCGGGAGCCTGTAATTGTGACGAAAGGGAAACAGGACCACCTCCGGTGTCCCCCACCGGAGCGGACTGCAGACTGCCGAGAGACAAGGAACATGTGCCTTCGCCCAGGTCAGGATCAGGGACACCCCTCTGAGGGCACCCAGACTGCAAGTCCCTCCCTGATGATTGATGTAAGCAACCGCTGTTTGATTGTCCGAGTGAAGCTGAACCAGAAGGCCCAGACCCTGATGAGACAAAAGAGCAAGAACCAGACGGAAGGCTCTCAGCTCCAGAACAGACGGCCGAGGGTTGGAAAGAAGGACCCAAGCCAACTCCTGAATCAGACAAATTTTGGACTGAGTGAGAAACACCCTGTGTTGACCGGAATCCGACCGCATTCCCAGAAAGGACACCACCCTGGCCGGAGCAGGGGAGGACCTGGGAAGGTTGAAAAACTTCAGATGCAGGACGGGGCAAGCCGACCCGTCCTTCTTGGGAGCTGCGAAGAGAATGGAGCAAAAACCAAGGCCCACCTCTAGGCGCGGCACCGGGCGGATGCCCGCCATTTCCAGGAAAAACTGTGAAGGAGGGCGAGACTCGAACTCCGAGTCTAGCAGTAGGTTTGGGCTTGGCGCCCCAGGACTGACCGGGACGGCCACGACCTCTTCCCTGGGACCAACCTACACCCCCGGTAACGGGAAGGGAAGCCCCTCTGCCTCCTCGAAAGGAGGGACTAAAGGAACTCGCACCCCGAAAGGAGTGACGAGGCTTCTTGAATTGAGGCAACTTACCATCCTTGGTAACAGCATCCAATTTCTCGCCAAAAAGGCGTAAACCTAAGAAAGGTAGCACTGTGGGCGCCCTTTTAGAGTTAAGGTCCGCCGTCCACTGGCGCAGCCATATAGACCGACGAATAGCCACCAGCAATGCCGCTGTCCTGCTACTCGTCGCAAGAGCATCGTCCTGAGCAGTCAGGACAAAAGAAACAAACTACCCACACTGCTTGAGAGAACTAAACATATCACAAGCGGGATCAAGATCTGTGAGCAGATCCCTAATAATGGATCTAACTGCCAGCAGAAGAAGCGCCAAAGCACAAATTGGCCGTAGTGTCGACCCGGCACTGATAAAACCATGGCGAGCCAATTGATCAACCCGACGATCCTCACCATCCTTAATGGTAGTGGTGTCAGAAAAGTGCCGGAGAAAGGTGCTTCCGCTTTGCCGTAGCCTTCTGAGCCACTGAAGCGGAAATTATTTTCTCGAGGTTGGCCTACCGCGCATGCACCCCGGAATGCGAATCCCCATTTTTGACAATGTCACACGGGGTCCGGAATAGGTTGGGGGGGATAGGAGATGACGGAAGTTGCGAGGAGCCAGAAGCCGGAGCAACGGACTGGCACGCAATGTTCTGCCTTGCACATGGAACGCATAATATGACATCATCGCCTGGGAGCGGAGCCCCACAACCCCCACACAGCCTGGATAGCCCCGAAGAGCCATTTCCGGTAACGTTGGAAGCCTCCATATGGTGAATTTGTGGTATTCGCAACAACCCAGGGTTTTACGCATTAAGCAACCCGGGATGCTCCCTTGTAATTAAAGTCCCGGAAGTGGGAGGATTTTTTTTTTTTTTAAGCCTAGGAAAAATCCCAATTTAGAGACTAAGACTAGCCAGGTATAACAGACCGGGAGAGCCACTGCAGTGAGGGGATCCCAGAATCTGTGGGGGAAAAGAGACCACAGTCAGTCCCCCAACCAGTATGCACCACATTCATACATAACCAACAAGGCAAACATATATGAATAGTTTAAACATCATGAATAAAATATACATGACACATGCTATTTCAAGGCAAAGCCAGAGAGTGCATCAATAAAAAATAAGAGTATATACCTGCATAAATATATGCACATATATATATATATATATATATATATATATACACATAAATATATATATATATATATACACACATATAACCACACATACACACACACATACCCAAATACAGGCATTTGACCCATACATAAGCAGAAGTGCCCCAGGAAAAAACGCTATACATGGCAGGCAATAACAAAGTACACCTCTACAGCTCAAGCCGCACTGGGCCTCTTCCCCCACCGGCTTCAGCACACCTGTCTCTAATGAGATAGGGGAAGTGAAGGGCGGGCCCGTACACAGCAAAAAAAGGGGGGAAATTTTAAAGTGCAACACAAACAAAGGCCACAGCAGCCCAAGCCACGCGCCGCCACCGCAGCGCTGCCCTGCCAAAGCACTTCCACACATAACACTAAGTAAAGCACCTCATGCAACACGCACCCCCCCCCCCCCCCCCCCCCATTTAGCGAAGGGAGAAGGGACCGAGCGGGAGAAGGTGACCTAAAGGGAACATCGGGACAGGGGCATCCCAAATCCGGATCACCATGCCGGATAGCCGCATTGCCCCACAAGGTCGAGTGGGTCGAGCGGAGGAGATAAGCTCCTAGGCACCTAAAGTGCCATCTACCTTTGCCCAGCCAGCAGCCTGGGCTGGGAGGCTTCCGTTTAACTAGGCATAAACAACAATAGAACTGGGCAGAAATAGACCAAAAGGGGATGCCGGGTTTGACCCCGGCTACCTGCAAGCAGGAGACTTCTTTCTTCTGTCTTGTCGCTTCATGCAGAGAGAAAAAAATGGTGTTGAGTGGGAGGTCCCAGGTATATATAGGCTGGAAGGGGCTCGTTTTCAAGACTTCTCTGCAACGTCGCCACCTGCTGGTGGAGTAACCCGATCGTAAGAATTAAAGGGGAAGCGGGGTGTGTGGCACACTGAGAATATGTACAATTTTAAAGTCACAAAAAGCAATGCCAGTTCTATGAACACAAACAAGGTCTGATCCTCTTTCAATTTCTTTATGTAAATATTTAGTGAAACACCTTCACTTCCTATCCACGTACAGAACATTTTAAAAGCAATTGTTTAACAATGCACTTGACATCGTTATAAATGAGCAAGACGTGAAAGTGGAGAAGCAGCAGGATGGCTAGTAATGCCCGGCGAAGGCTGGCAATGGCAACATATTGTCAGGCAGATTAAATCGGTTGATAATTAACTTATCAGGGAAATGCATTCCAGTGCTGGCCCGACCTTAGCACCCTGGTAAAGATGCCATTTTAATAGGAAGTTCACACCACTGCAAAGCAGGTACTTAGGAGGAACTGGTAATCTTACATATAAAGGTAGTCCTAACCACATGACCCAGGAATTGTTTCGTTGGAGACACATGCATTAAAGATCAGGATAGCAGATACATGGATTTCATGTTAATAAAAAACAGAAACATTTGGATATGCAAATAGTGTAAAGTATAAGTATTTAATAGGAAATGTACAGGTGAAAAAAATAAAATACAACTCTGGTTGTATAAAACATACTAGGTCCCTAGTTCGAGTGCCACTGCATTCAAGCTCACTGGTTGAGATACAGGATGAAAGGCCGTCCTCTGCATCAGTCACAGGGACTCGAGCAGACCTACTCCATTCACTGCAATCAGCCTTTGTCACCAGTGAACAAATGGATGAGTCTACACACCACAGAACTTGATCTCATGACCCAGTAAGTTTCATAAAAACAAAAGTAGATGACATTTAAGCAGCACTGTAGAATACCATATAGAGGCTATGAAAGAACAACACAATAAGAAGAAAGGCCATTGAGAATAAATGTACCTGTGTATCAACACCCTGCTCCAGCAAACGCTTGGCTTGGTTTTCTACTTCTAGACGAGCTCTACCAATAAACAGCAGATCATTTTCAATAACTTCTATTCCTGAAAGATCTGTACCCTGTGAAAGGTAATCTAGAAAGAAAAATCAATTCTTATTACATAGGATTTATGGTGCTAAAGTAAATGACTATTTATACTCTATTCAAATATATAACAAATATATTGAAATGAAGATAATACAACATAAAGACATCCGAAAAATAAAAAAACAGTAACCAAATAAATATAAAACATCATTTTTAAATAAATTACAAGTGTTCATTTCACAAGACGCCTTTTGGTGAAATGAAACTGAAACTGTACTCTGAAATAGCTACAATGTTAACTTATCTAAATTTTTAGTTCAGAAAGCTCTATTTTTACAGAGTGGAAATTTGTAGCACTTTTAGGAAATGGTAAGGTGATCCACATAACACAGACTACGGTCATACTTATCGGTTTCCTCTGCATGCAGGGGAATAAGTGGCCCAATATTATCAAAGGGCCAGTTCACTTACAGTATATGTGCTGAATTGCATTTCCTGTTGGGAAAACAGCGTTTTTAATGGCAACATAACAACACTTATTGCTAAACGCATTAAGACCACACCCAGAAATCCCCCTGGAGAGTAAAGGACAGACTTAAAAGTCAGAATGTATAAGGCAGCCTAGGGGGATTTTTTTGCCAGTGGCAAGTGTGAGGCTGAAGAGGCAGAACAGCCTCAATTCACCTCTTCTCCTCTGCATCCGTGCTGCCGAGGTCCGGGTCTCTTAATTCTCACTCAATCCTGAGATCAGATGCTACGATGTTCAGGAGCAACCCTGTTTCCTCATGCATAGCGAGTACACCTAGGCAGTGTCTGGCAGCCCCCTTTGCTGCAGTAAAAGGAGCAAGTAAATAAATGGATAAGTTCCCAAGAGGCCCTCCCAGGTAAAAACATTCTGTGGGATCCAATCTCATGAACAGTTGAGTATAAGACATAGGTGAAGCATAGGTGAACAAAATAATTTTATTTCTATATTTACTTGTATGTTAAGCATTGGTAGGCGTTTAGATTGGTTAGGTATTGGGATTGCAATTTGGATTTCATGGGGGATGTGCCATAAATATGGGACCAATATATTTGGAGAGTTAAGGCAATCAGCATGTGGGGATTATTAGACTGTAGTAATGGGGTGTGTGTGATGGAAGGACATACCAGGGTAAAAAAAACAATCTATTGGGAAATTGTGAAGACAGTGGGTATACGGATTGCTACAGAAAAAACGTATTCATTGTGACCCTCAACCAGTCTCCAAGTTGCTTGAGTGGCACGCACTCTTCAAAAGGTTGAGCATCCCTGATACATGATGAAAACCAAGAGGGCGGGGGGACTTGATGCTAACTTCTTACACACCAAACAGTAGTGTACTGCAAAAGTATAGCTTTAAAAACAAAACAGCCAGTGACGCATAATACATCAAAAAACCTAGATAATGTTTAATTACTTTTGACATTTAATACCTTCATATTTCATTGCTGTCAGATCAAAACTCTGCCTTTTTTATCTCCCCTAATTTTCAGAGCCATCGGAAATGGAAGGGTTTGTCGTAGTAGGTGATAAAACCACTTTAGGAAGCACTTAAGTTTCTGACACCATTTGTCACAAAATCAATAAATCGGAACAAAGCTACAGGAGTAAATAATTATGGAAGAAAAACGGCCAGATCATTTGCTAAAACCACCATTTTATTTATTTTCTTTAAAAATGTTTTTCACCCGTGAAAACATTTTGAAAGCAAAACAGGTTTTTGATTTTATTTTCTGCTGCAGTGTTTTACTAGAATAAGTAATAATATTGGATTGCACACATTGCATTCAATTTGTACAGGGGGCACCGATGCAATAGCATGGGCGCACAGGGAAAAAACTTGCAGCACACTCTTAACTTTAAAGTATTACGTCTCTGTTCTTGTCATTCAAGGCGCACATCAAAGGATGGCAAGTTGAAGTCTGTGATTTAACCTTGCCAGCCTGGCTATATCTTATCTGCCAAGTCTGTTGCTGGACCATGTCCATTCTGACCTCTCACGATGATCCACTGCTATTTGCTATAGGTACAAGCGGTTGACACCCATATAAGTGTCTGTGGATGGTCAGGATTATGCATATTGGAGCTGATGCAAGCTGAGGACCAGATTAGCCTGAAAGACTACAAGGGATCAAACCAGTTTTTAGGTACGTAAGCTTTTTTTTTTTATTTGCCTAGACTGTTCCTTTAAATATACACTAATATATCATAGAGCTGTCTTTTGGTAAAGTCAGGCAGATGTCTGTTGCACTTGAACAAAATGAATAATACAATCTATGTATGTGTTGGGTGCTTTAAAAAAAATGTGCCAAAAAGCCAGTTCCTTAAGTCAGTGTTAACATCATGAAATATCAAATGACAAAACAACTTTAGGATGTGTTTTAGCCTCACATTTACAGATGAAAGGAGTCCTGAAAATCCCTTGTAAAGAAATGAATTCTGTCAAAGAGGTTTATATCTCTGTCTTTCTATTACATAAGGGTATACTCTGTTCCCATGGCAAAGTACAAGAATTCATTTCCTATGTAATGTAGCAGTTAACTTTTTTGACCAAAACACCCATTATAAAATACCCAAACCCACTTTGCCAAAATATTCTCCCTTCCCACTGTACAGTTTAAACTGGAACACCACCCATTTTTCACAAAATAGAGTTCCGGGTGCACGGAGGCATTCAGATTGCGAATACCTTCCTGCGCAATATCAGCAACAAACATGAGAAAATGTACCCTGCTCCTGGTTCCCCTGAAGAAATCTAGCGATGTGATTAGCCGCCGCGATCATGTGGTTGCCAGCACTTGGCTTATATTGATTGATTAGGTATTGGATTACACTTTTTGTTCACTAAAAAGGTACATGTTCCCTGATAAAAGGTTTAGTATACTAAAGTGCTCACATTTAACTTTTTAGATTACTGCCTGTCATGATTCCCAAACATCTTTTAAAAACTCTGAGGATCTGTATATATAGTTTTTAAATATGAACAATTATACTGTTCTTGCGCGTTTCATTTTTCCGGGTGTGGTTTAGGGTAATTCTTTCAGGAATTTCCTTTTTTCAACTTCAAATGTGGTTGCACAACCATCCATGGATCTCAGAACTTCCAGCATGTGCAACCACTGTAGCTTGGCTGGCTGTGGGAAAGGTGTTGTGATCAGACTTGTAACTGGTCATGGAGGAATGGAAAGTTGGGGCAAAATGTAGAGACCCGCTACAGAATCTACAGCACACTGCATGATATGGAGGAGAGGCACATGGTATAGGCTTTAGGTGCATCTGTGTTGCCTCCTTATTGTCCTTGTCAATACGTAAACGTTTCATAAGAAGCTGCTGGTAGGTCACTACATAGGGACTTGGAAATTAGCCAGAAAGGGGAGCTTTGTGGGTTCTGCCAGCCAATCAATGCAATCCAGGCCAGAGGTCTACAAAATGCTGACGGAAGGCAATCCGTGACTGTCCACGAGCAGGCATTGCTGACAGATGGCAGTGCTGACAGCCTATGAGTTGTGCTGGGCAAGGAGGTCCCCACCATATGTGCACAAGCATGGACCCAATTGGTGCATTAGGGAGAAGCACCCACAGATACCACCGATGATAAAGGCAGCCACATTGCATGGAGACCAATCAGTACCAGCGAAAGAGTGCAGAGAGACCTGACTCAACTGAAAGCCCTGTGCTTTCTACAGGTTGCCATGACACTGCTGTGCTGGACTTTCCATTTACTTCATTGCTGAAGTATGTTATTTATTTTGTGTCTAGAAACGTATGACAAACCATTTGAAGCATAATCACCTGGTTTTGTGCCTAGTTTGTGTGCAATAAAGATCCCGGCTACTTACACATGGAAATGTGCATTTTAGCAATTCTACAATTCAATGTAGATTAACAGATTGGGTGCGGCCCCTCTGTTCAGTTTGACCAAGCCACTGTGATAAGTGCGACTTCCACAGAAGAACTTCGCACTAAGCACCCACTAAAAATACAATTCTGTGAAATACTCACCTATAGAATTGGTATTATAAGTATACAGTACGTCCTGCTCCAGATAGATTACTTACACTTGGGTTATCCTCTGCCAGATGGCGCTGCACTGCAGAGACATGTAAAACAGGCTCCTCCCGGCCCCTCAAATACCCGGGGACCTCCCACAAATCCCCAGCATTGAAAAGCAGTGAACAAGAAGCCGGGAGAATTTAACCACCCAAAAACTGGTAACTTATGACAATGATAACAATCACCATACAGGGGATCGAGAATAATGCAAAAACCAGGGTGGGGTGGAGCAGGGCGTACTGTATACTTATAATACCAATTCTACAGGTGAGCATTTCACCGAATTGTATTATTCTAAGTATACAATACGTCCTACTCCAGATAGATTACTTACACTTGGGACATCCAATAGCAGTGTCCATAAAGTAGGGTGGGATCCCCAACAAAGAAGGTAATAGCAGACAGTTTAAACCACTGCCGCCTGCAAAACCTTGCGGCCAAAAACAGCATCAGCTGAGGCCCTAACATCAACCTTGTAAAACTTTGAAAAGGTATGAACAGAAGACCAAGTAGCGGCCTTGCAAACTTGTTCAACAGAAGCCTGGTGCTGGAAGGCCCAAAAGGCACCAATAGCACGAGTAGAATGAGCAATAAGGCGAAGGGAGGAATCTTCCCCTTAGCAGAGTAGACCTGAATCACAGCCTGACGAATCCACTTACTGATAGTAGATTGGCAGGACCCAAACCCTTCCTAGGACCAGAAGGGACCACAAAAAGAGCATCAGTTTTCCAGAAAGGTGCAGTAGCCACCAGATAGTGCTTCAGACACCTAACCACATCCAAAGAGTGCAAAACTCTCTCCTTAGCATTGCTAGGGTTAGGGCACAAAGAGGAAGAACAATATCCTGATTCAATGAAAGGCAGACACTACCATAGGCAGACAATCAGGTTAGAAACTAAACAGCACCTTGCCCTGGTGCCTCTCATAGTAGGGGGGCTGAATGGACAGCGCCGCCAACTCAGACACACGCCTGACAGAAGTGATAGCTACCAGGAAACACAACCCTGAGCGCAAAAGGCCAAGGCAGCATCCTGCACAGAACCAAAGGGAGCACCCTGCAAGGCAGGCAAGACCAAGTCCAAATCCCAAAAAAAAGAAGACAGACAGGGTAGAAACCTGACCGTTCAATTACTGAGTTAGAGACTGACTCCAACCCATGCAATAAAACTCCAGAACCCTGGGAACTGAGAACACCCAACAGGGAAGAGACCAAGACTCAACCAGTCAATGTAGGTAAGCCATACCTTATAACAGATGGAAGAAGTAGTCATCTTCCTAGCCTTCACCATGTACTCAACCACCGAGGTAGACAAACCTTTCTCCATCAAGATGGAGGTTTCAGCAGTCAGGCCGCCAAAGCCAGAGTTTGTAATTGGGATGGCGTAAGGGGTCCTAAGTGAGCAGATCTGGCACTCCAAGCAGAAAGCACTGATCTACTGCCATCTGCACCACGTCTGCGAACCAGACTCTTCTAGGCCACCTGAGGCCACCAGAACCAATGGCACCCCTTCCAGAGCAATCTTGCGCAGAACCCTGCCTAGCAGGGGGAATGTAGGAAAGACATACAGAAACTGAATGCCCTGCCATGACATTACTAAGGCAACCATGGGCACAGCCAGAGGATCCTGGGACAGGGAGACAAAGGCCGGGAGCTTGTGATTGTGACGGAACGCAAACAGATCCACATCAGGTTGGCCCCAATGGAGATACAGAGATTGGAACACCCTGTTGCAGAGGGGACCCCCCCTCGGAATGTATACCGCCGAAATGCAGGGAACATTGGCCTCCACCCAGATCAGAATCAGAGACACTTCCTGGAGGACCCTCTTGCTCCGGGTCCCTCCCTGATGATTGATGTAGGCAACTGCCATCAGAGTGACCGTGCGCCCCTGAACAGGCAGGCCCTGAAAATGAGTAGTCAAACGAACCAGAACTAACCTGATCGTTCACAGCTTCAAGACACTGATAGGTGAATGGGCCTCCAAAGGGCCCCACCTCCCCTGGAACCGCAGGGACCTCCAGAAGAACCCCCCCAACCTGATAGACTGGCATCCGTGGTGACCGTCTCCCAGGAAGGAGCAAGAAGGTTCCGCCCCCCCAATAGGTTCCTTGAGTCCATCCACTACAAGAGGGACCTCCTCACCAGGGGGGAAGACACACAGACCCTGTCCAGGGATGCTGGGTCCTTGTCCCATACAGACAATAGGAGAAGTTGCAGAAACCCCAAGAGGGACTGAGCACAAGGGGCCGCTTCGAAGCATGCCACCATCAGGCCCACCAGCTGCATCCCCTGCCTGGTGAAGGGACGGGGACAGCTAGGAGGAACTGAACTTGTGCAAGCAGATTGTCCACCTTCTGCTGAGGAAGGAATATCCTTGCCTGAACTGTGTCCAGATTCATTCCTAGGAATGAAGTGACCAAGGAAGGGGACAGTGAGGACTTGGGGTGGGTGACCACCCATCCAGATGAATCCAGAATGGACACCACCAGCTGAGTATCCAACTTTGCCAGATGTAGAGACTGGGAAATGATGAGGACGTCCAGGTAGTGGCAGCACGCAGACGCCCCTTGGCCTCATCAGATCACATCACCCCCGCCAGCACCTTGGTGAGCACTCTGGGAGCTGAAGAGAGGCCAGATGGCAAGGCCACAAATTGGCAGTGTTGATCTTCCAACGTGATTCTGAGGAATCTTGGTGTCCTGAAAACACAAGGATGTGAAGGTAAGCATCTTTGATATCCACAGACGGCATGAAGCCCCCGGGGCGCAAGGAGCAGATGGCCGAGCGCATGAGGAAAGCGCCTGTACTTGACAATTTGCTGAAGATCTGTAAATCCAGAATGGGCCAGGCTGACCCATCTTTTTTGGGAATTGTGAAAGGGTTGGTGTAGCGTCCCTTGCCTCTGTCTGTTAAGGGAAATCTGCAAATGACCCCCAGACCCAGCAGACCTTGCACGGCCTGCGCCAGCACCTGAGCAGCAGCAGGGACCAGGAATACCCGGGACCAGATAATCTTAGGGGAGGCTGCACAGCAAACACTATCTTGTAGCCGGAGGACACTACCTCCTAAATCCACCGGCCTGAGGCGTGATGCCACCAGACTTAAGCAAGGTGCCGCAGCCGTCCTCTCACCCAGACGGGTGAGGGCGCCCCATCATGCTTGAGGGGACTTGGGAGAGGATTTGGGCTTAGCCCCCCCAGAGGAGCCAGGGTGTTGTCTTCTGCTCCTGGGACAGGGAGCTGCACGAGCCCCCGCGAAGGACACCCCTGGTTCCTGTTTGTGGGGGGTGGAAGGGGGGCCCTAGCCCCGAAGGGGCCAAGACAGCCGTCTGAGCTGGGGTAACTTACCTCTCTTACCAAACAGGTCTAGACGGGCCCCAAACAGACGTAGCCCCTTAAAGGGGAGCCCAGTAAGGGCCTTCTTCGCAGCATTGTCAGCACCCCACTGTCGCAGCCAGACCAAGCGACGTATAGCCACCACAAGGGCAGAAGTTCTTGCACACATTCTAATGGTGTCATCCAATGCTAATAGGATACATTTTACAAACACATCACAACTGGAGAGTTCATTAAACACATCCCAAGGGAGATCATCAGGGGCCCGATCAAGCATTTTTCTGATGAGGGTTCTAGCGGCCACAGCAGTAATGGCCTGGGAGGCCAGCAGGTCAATGCGCCGGTCCTCAGCATCCCGAAGGGTAGTATAATCAGGGGGATGCAAGAAAGGGGTGTTAGATAGCCCTATGATCGGGACATCCACCTCGGGGGGGGGGGGGGGGGATGACCAACATTTAACCACCTCAGGGGGAAAAGGATACTTCCTATCCCAATCCCCTGGAACCCCGGGAAGTTTACTGGGGCACTCCCATTCCTTGAGCACAAGGGTATGGAAATGTGCCTGCTCTAGAAATTCCAAACGTGATGTTGCCATATGGAAACGCTTCCCTCTTTGCCTGGGAGCCTCACCAGGGAGAGAGATAGACAGAACCTCAAAGATCTGGATCAATAATCTGTCAGTGTCATCCTGGGCCCAGGGATCAGGGCCAGAGTCTTCATGACCCTTCGGTCTCTCATCAGATGAGCCTGAGTCAGAAAAGAGCTCTCGTTCATCAGAAGGGGTATAGCCACACAGATTCATAAACTCCCCAGTTCCCATAGGGAAAACAGTAACATTAGGCGTCAAGTGCCGCTTCTTACCAGGGCCCTTACGCGCTAAAGACCTAGCAATAATCTGTTCAGTCTAGGAGACAAATCAGGCTGACAATCCCCAATTGTGTGCGACTCAGCAGGAGTGAGATTTAAGCCTGGGGGAGTAGGAGAAGTGAAACGAGGTGCAGCCACTGGCAGGCCAGATTGCAAAGCCTGCGCTTGCTCAGCACAGGGTATGCAGACCCATGCCTTGTCAGCATCAGCATGAGGTTGTCCAAACGGCATACATCGCCAGTCTTGTCCCAAAGGGCCCCCAGTCACATTATCCTCAGATGCCTCCATATGGTGATTATTAGGCACAATATGCCAGTAGGGATTGACGCTATAAAGCAACCCTGGATGCCCCAATAACCCGCTAGGGAGTGGGAGTAAATTTACAAGGCCCGCTATCAATTACACCGGGCCGGGAGAAGCCAATGGATTCACCCTCTGAAAGACACAATGAGAAGAAGGGTGTCAGAACCGAAACACACTACAGTGAATTATAAAGCCGCCTGCGAGGGCACTTACGGACCACGGTAAGTAAGAACGCTCACACACATGCGCGACCAGGGGGAGGGGGGGGCCCCGAGTACCTCGAAGGGCGGGCCAGAGCGAGCAGTGACGCGGGGCGCGCCATGCCCGGCACCGCCCCCCCGAAGAGCGCGAAGTCCAACAGACAAGCAGCCAATGAGGACGCAGAAGCGTCTGAGGTAACGCCGCCGCCCGGCGCGGAACATCCAAATGAAGGAAAAGGCGTGCACGGCGGCGCCATTTACAGTGTAAAAAGCATTACAAAGAGGGCCATAAGCATGTAATCACAATACACTGTAATACACACCCCCCCCTCCCCCCTTTTCCTCCCGAGGAGAATGAGGGAGGATGGCGGCCCTTTGTACAGGGCCCACCGCTACCGGGGCATGGAACAATAATGCGGGAGGGGCATCCCATAAAGGCTCACCATCAGCCTATACCGCCTACCCTTTGGTGGTGGACTGCAGTGGAGCAGCGCTCCTTAAGCACACATGGTGCTGCCTACCTTCACCCGACCAGCGCAGCCCAGGCTGGGAGGCACATCACATAAAGGACGGGTGGGAATAGTCCAACAGGACCGCAGGCTTTAATAGCCCTGCTCACCTGCGACAGAGTGATAATTTCATGTGTTCACAGTAAGCACTGCAGAGAAATCTGGGGATTTGTGGGAGGTCCCCGGGTATTTGAGGGGCTGGGAGGAGCCTGTTTTACATATCTCTGCAGTGCAGCGCCATCTGGTGGAGGATAACCCAAGTGTAAGTAATCTATCTGGAGCAGGACGTACTGTATACTAAGAATAACATTTCATACAAGTTGAAAAGCTGAGGTAGGTCATGTCACCCAACCTTAGCATCATTGATGACCATGTTTCCGAATGCAGGCTTTTTTTCCCCAGGGCTGCATTTAGAAAAAAAAGTACTATAAAAAAAAAGAACACTTATTATGCTTATTCACTAAATATTTACTTACTGTATCATACACTACCCGCAAAAAGGAACAAGTTGTTACAGGCAAAAGGTATATTTTGCTCTATGGCCCCCAAACAATAATATCAATCAGCACATCATTTGTTGTGTTTGACGGACATTCTATTTCTTAAAGGATTTTTTGCACAACATGCATTAACAGAAATGCAGTTATTTTCAGGCAAATGCCAAAAGAGTCAGGGCTCTTACTTTATCCTGAACAGCTTTTGATAGCAATATTAAATGCCCTCAAACATTTTTATTCTAATGTCAGGCAGGAGACCAGGCGAGAAGAATGTTCGTGCAAATATAATGACTGTCTTTCAAAAGTAAGATTTCTTTGTATGAGCACTTACAGCAAGCATTTCTCAAGATGACTAATGAGATGGTATTAAACCTAGCAATTTCTGAAAAATACAATGATGTGTTAACATCCCAACACTTTAGATTAAATGGCTCTTATAACTATCATTAGCATGCTTACAAGTCACAGCGGTTTCTTTGCAAATATTTAAAAATCTGTGTGAAATAATGGTCCCGGTCACTGACACTTTATGACTCCTGAAAATTTAAGTTAGCTAGATTACTTTTATAACTAAAGGAAAAATGTTTATGTGTTATAGTTAATAACCCCAAACAGCGTCAAAAGGGAAATATTTGAAAATATTTGGAAAACATACATTTAACCCTTTCGCTGCCAGCCTACCTGCAGCTTTTGTCACCCTCTGTTGCCAGACCATGTTTCACTATTTTGCGCTAACATGTGATTTTTGAAAGGATTTCCAATGAAAATTATATATTGTTTTTTTCAACAGAGTCTGGGCTTCAACATGAAATGTCTTATTTGGCCTTTTTTTAGTGTATTCTCAATACTTTTTGGTGAAATATGTGCAAAAAAAATAAAAAAAATCAAATTTTTTGCAATTTGTAGTGTTTTTTTGTAATAAAAAAAAAACATTTTGTGATTACTCACCTTTAAAATGGGTATTATAAGTATGTCACACACCCCGCTTCCACTATTCATGACATATGGGTTATGGTTCAGTAGAGGGCGAACTTCTGCAGAGATGAAAGCAGAAAAGAAGCCCCTCCCGGTCCATAAATACCTGGGACCTCCCACACATTCCCCAGTATATGACAGCAGTAAAGGGACCAGGAAGAACTAATAACACATTCTTAACTAACAATAAAAGGTTCACCATATAAAGGATCCAGAATACTAAAGGGCGGGATGAAGCGGGGTGTGTGACATACTTATAATACCCATTTTAAAAGGTGAGTAATCACAAAATGGTATTATTCCAAGTATGTCGCACAACCCGCTTCCACTATTCATGACATATGGGACATCCAATAGCAGTGTCCATCATGGGCGAAGATCCAAATACAGCAAAAAAAACCACTGCATCATGCAGAACCTTGCGGCCAAAAACAGCATCCGCTGAGGCCCGCACGTCAACCTTATAAAACTTTGAAAAAGTATGAACGGAAGACCAAGTAGCAGCCTTACAAACTTGTTCAACAGAAGCCTGGTGCTGAAAAGCCCAGGAAGCCCCAACAGCATGAGTAGAATGAGCAGTGATCTTAAAAGGAGGAACCCCCCCCCCTTAGCAGAATAGGCCCCAACAATGGCCTGGCGTATCCATTTACTAATGATAGACTTGGCGGGCACCAAACCTTTTCTGGGCCCAGAAAGCACCACGAACAAGGCGTCCGTCTTACGAAAAGGAGAAGTAGCAACCAAATAGTACTTCACACAACGAACCACATTCAAAGAGTGCAAAACCCTCTCCTTGTCATTACTAGGTCTAGTACACAAGGAAGGGAGTACTATATCCTGATTGAGATGGAAGGCAGAAACCACCTTAGGAAGGAAATCCGGTTTAAAGCGAAAAACCACCTTATCCTGGTGTCTCTCAAAGTAAGGGGCCTGAATAGACAGAGCCGCCAACTCAGAGACACACCGAACAGAGGTAATAGCTGCCAAAAAGGCAACCTTTTGAGTGAGCACAGAAAGAGCCACATCCTGCATCGGTTCAAAGGGAGGCCCCAGGAGGGCCGAAAGAACCAAATTTAGGTCCCAAACGGGAACCAAAGGCTTTCTAGGGAGCCGAAAATGAGTGACCCCTTGGAAAAAAGTCTTGACCAGATGATGCAAAGCAAAAAACCTTTGAAAAAAGACAGCCAGGGCAGAAACCTGACCCTTCAAAGTACTGAGCTGGAACCCCAGATCCAGACCGTGTTGTAGAAACTCCAAAATCCTAGGAATCGAAAACACCCTGCAAGGTAAGGCCCTAGCTTCACACCAGTCAATATAGGACCGCCAAGTCATATAGTAAATGGTAGAGGAAGACCTCTTCCTAGCTCTAATCAAGGTTCGAATACCCACCTCAGACAAACCTTCCTCCCTCAGGATGAAGGTTTCAGCAGCCACGCCGTCAAAGCAAGCGTTTGTAAATTGGGGTAACGTAGTTGACCCTGAGAGATCAGATCCAGAGACGGGCAGCCTGTACTGATCTACCGCCAATCTTATGACGTCTGCGATTCAAACCTGTCTTGGCCACCTTGGGGCCACCAGAATTGCTGGTGCCCCCTCTAGAGCCAGCTTGCGCACTACCTTGCCCACCATGGAGAAGGGGGGAAACAGGTACAGAAACCCCAGTTCCCTCCAGGCAAGGGACAAGGCATCCACTGCCAGGGCCAGAGGATCATGAGACAGAGATACAAAGGTTGGGAGCTTGTGATTGTGCCGAGAGGCAAAGAGATCCACCTCCGGAGTCCCCCACTTGTGACACAGGGCACGAAACACCCTGTGGTTGAGAGACCATTCCCATCTGCGAGAGAATCCCCTGCTCAGGGAGCCCGCCTCCGTGTTTTCCACTCCCGGAATGTATACTGCCGCGATGCAAGGAACATTGCTCTCCGACCATGTCAGAATCAGAGAGACTTCCCTGAGGGCACTCCTGCTGCGAGTCCCTCCTTGGTGATTGATGTAAGCTACCGCAGTACGATTGTCTGATCGAACCTGAACCGGTAAACCCTGTAGGTGAAGTGTCAGACGTGACAACACCAAGCGGATAGCTCTGAGCTCCAAGACATTGATGGGGTTGTGAGCCTCCAGAGGACCCCACAACCCCTGGAACTGATGATCTTTCCAGAAACCTCATATAGAACTAAAAATAGAAGCACACCTACAACTCTATATGATGCAAAAAGTAACACTAAGATTTATTTAGTACAGAAGTACAGTATGTACAATAGAAATGAAGGTTAGGGTCCACTTGAAGGTAGTGACAATACTGGGTGAAATACCAACACCATTAGCTTAGCCAATAAATATATACACTATATACAATATACAATAAAAAAACCGAATACTATGTGAAGAAGTTAGAATGAATCCTCTATAGCAGCTGGTATTCGGGGCAGAGATATTTGTCAGCAAATGCTTAAACAACTGAAGTGGATGTCAAGGAGTAATGGGGCTTGCTGCCATGCAGAAAAAATACTGTTCTTGGAATAAAGTCTTGTTTTCAAGATTGCTGTACCTGGTAAATATATGCTGAGGCACTCTCAGTTTGTTTAAAGGGCTGATAAGCTGCTGTCAAGAACGGAATGGTCCGCACAGGGTTAATCCAGCAGAGGAGTGTGGCAGATGCTGTGCTGAGGCTAGCTCCGCTGACACGTGTTTCAGGAAAGATCCTTTCTTCAGAGCGTTAGTTCCAGTGAAGGTAGCTGGTGCGGAGGTGAGGAGAGATGCGGTGCCTAGAGTTGGCTGCCGCAGCAGCTGTTTAAATGTGCGCAGGAAGCGCGCGAATCCCCCCCGGGCCGGCCCGTGTGGCGTGGGGCGTGGCGCGAGCGTCGCTCGCGTCACCGCACGTCACATCCGGTGACGCGCGTCCCGACCCCGCGCCAACCATCTGTAATGGCTGTACATGACAGCCACAAGATGGCGGCGCGCAGGCGCACGGGGCGCACGTCACTCGGAGCAGTCAAAAGGAACGCTGATAGGTGAGTATACACCTCTTTGATGGGGGATTTGTATAAAAGGGGAATTCGCCTGTAATAAAAGGAAAAAACAAGGTGTCAGTCATATTTTACTAAACAGCAGCAATATACATGTACACTGCAGTTATGTTTAACACATAGTGGATGCAATCTTATTAATGCATCCGGACATTTTAAAGTATTGAAGCAGGATAATTGATCTGGGTATTAAAAAGTCCTGACAAAGGACAATATTCAGAAGAACGCCATAATTTGAAGAAATGGACAAGGGAACAAGGCTAGGAAAAAAGGGGGCGAGCACGGGCTTACCTATACCCGCTGGAAATAATGTAGTTACATATGTATAAATAAATAATATGGTATGGGCATCAAACTAGGTCCACTATACTCATATAGAGTGAATGAAGTATAGTGTATATGTCAAAGTCTAGGGCCTACTGTACTGACTAAGTCCTCCGTAGGGTATGTAACCCACCCGGGGGACCAAGTATATATGGCTAGTACTGTATCAAGAGGAGGAAGCTATTACCTTAGGAGCAAGTAGAGATGGTATGTATTAACTGTAGCAAACTGTGGGATTTCTAGATGAGGTAGCTGGTGGGACAAAACAGAGAGAGGGTTACTACTATGCAGACTGTACTGGTTATCAGTGTAAGAACAAGACCATGATGTTCAAAAAAATGGTGATAGATCACATTCCTCATTCATCCCTACTGGAATTTTAGTGTTTAATTCATAGATCCAGTGTAGTTCACGTCTTGACAGTCTATTTGTGATATCACCCCCTCTTGTGTGTGGTGTAACTTTCTCAATGACCATGAACCTCAGCTGAGATACCTGGTGATTAGCTTCAGCGAAATGTCTTGCTACAGGGGAGGTAAAGTCATATCTACGTATACAGCTGCGGTGTTCACTGATTCTAGTTTTAACCGTCCTCTGGGTTTGTCCTACGTAGCCTTTTCCACAGGGGCACTTAAGTAAATAAATTACATTACTGGAATTGCAATTATAGAAATCACGTAGGTTGTAGCGTCTGCCCGAGGATGGGTGATTGAATGTGTCTCCTTTGATTACGGAATTACACTGGGCACAGCTGCCACAGGGGAACATACCAATTGGCTTGGGCAATGTGCTCAGCCAGTCGCGATCCTGTTTTTGTATGAATTTGTGAGATGTATCTGCCTGTATAAGTGTATCTTTCAAATTTTTTGATCTTTTAAAGGTAAACATCGGGTGATTTGAAAAGGTGTCCTGCAACCTCTCATCACATGTCAATGTGTGCCAATGTTTGTTGATAATGGAACGTATCGAGTTGCTCTGTCTGTTATAGGTCAGAATGCATGGGATGCGTTTTGAAGATTTCTTTGGTTTATACTGTAACAGGGTTGGTCTGGATAGGGCAGTGGCTTGTTGTAATGACGTTGTTACGTTGCTATGGGAATATCCCCGAGCCTGGAAATCTTCCCTCATTTTGTCAGCTCTCTCATAGAAAGTTTCTTCATTGTCAATTATTCGTCTAAGGCGCACAAATTCACTGTAGGGAAGTCCATCCTTTAGTTTCTTAGGATGGAAGCTGCTTGCGTGGAGATAGGCATTGCGGTCCGTGGGTTTAGTGTACAGGTCGGTTTGTAGGGTGTTATTGTGAAGTTTAACCCAGACATCTAAGAAATGTACCTGTGTGGTATCTGCTTCTATGGTGAATGAGATAGTGGGCCACGCCTGATCCAGATCGTTTTTAAATGTCGTGAGGCTGGTGAAATCGCCTGTCCATAAAAAGAAAATGTCGTCAATAAATCTATACCAAACGAGTGCGTGGCTAAGGTAAAGTGGATGCTGGTAAACAATGGATCGCTCAAATTCTGCCATAAACAGGTTAGCATAAGAGGGAGCTACATTGGAACCCATAGCAGTTCCTTGTTTCTGCAAATAAAAGGAGTCATTGTATTTGAAATAGTTGCGAGTGAGGATGATGGTCAACAATTCTATGCAAAATGTCCTATATGCCGGAGTAAGAGGCATGGTTTCCAAAGTTTTATGGATGATGTCAATGCCCTCCTTGTGTGGGATGGACGTATATAAGCTGTTTACGTCCATGCTACATAAGAGGGTGCCTGATGGTATAGGGCCTAGGGCTGCTAATTTGGACAGAAAATCTCCCGTGTCAAGCAGAAAGGATGGAATACGTAGAACCTGGGTTTGTAGGATTTTATCCAAAAATACGGCCAAGGGTTGAAATACTGAATTTGTGCCGGCAACAATGGGACGGCCTGGTGGTCTAATGGCATCCTTATGGATCTTAGGGAGGATGTAAAATAATGGTGTCATCGGATAAGCTGGTTTTAAGAACTCTTTGAGTTTATGGTCTATTAGGGACTGTTCGTGGGCATTATCTACAAGTGTGTTAATTAGTGACTGAATCTCTGGGAGGGGGTCGCCCGGGAGACGCTCGTATACCTGATTGTCCAATAGTTGGCTGAGTACAGTCTGGTTGTAGTATGAAGCATCAAGGATTACTGTGGCACCACCTTTGTCGGCAGATTTTATGACTATAGAGTCATCTTCGACCAAATTTTTAAGTGCCAGCCGCTCAGCTTTAGGCATATTATTGTTGTAAGTCTGACCTTGGGGATGCCACTTTAATCGTGATATGTCTTTTTGCACTAACTTGATGAAAGTTTCTACACAATGTGTGGAAGTTGGTGGTAACCACTTACTTTGTGGGCGACATTGTGACAGATCAACTCCCAGTGGGGTAAGTTCCGTAGTAGGTGTAGAATAAGTCATGGGTGTCGTGTCAAAATAGGCCCGTAACCTAATAGACCGAAAGAATCTGTGAAGATCAATATCTACCTCAAGGGGGTTTCCCCAATGAGTAGGAACAAAGCCTAGGCCTTTTTGTAATACCTTAATTTCCACGTTGGTGAGTGGTCTGGATGACAGGTTGACAATTAGCGAGGAGGATGCGTCTGGCTCCGCAATACCCGTTGGCTGTCGCTCGGCCCTGGGGCGTGTCTTCCCCCTCCTCGTCTTCTTTGTGGTTGACCTTGTGATGCCTGTGTATGTCCTAAAAAAGGTCGCTGGTCCTGGTCCTCTGAGGACCTGCTAGAGTCCGTATCACTCTGGCTATCCCTTGGTAAGTCGCGTCTATAGGGGTATCTCGGTCGCCTAAATTCCCGCCAAGAGTACACGCGATTCTCCTCGTAGTCGAGGGTGTCGCGGCGGTACTTATTTAATTTAGTAGCAAGAGTCTCTTTTCTATAGTGTTCAATTGAAGTATCTAGAGATTCCAGGTATACTTGTAAGTCCTGGGTGTTTAGAGCACTAGATAGTTTCTCTTTAGTGGCGTTAATTGACTGCTGTAAACCACTCAACTGGTCCTGTATACCCTGGATGGTCAATGCTATGAGATCCAGGCTACATTTATTGAGTATTTGGTTCCACTGTGTACAGAATTTAGGATCCTCTCTACAGAAAGAGGGTTTTAGATTAATCCTTAGACCTCTTGGTATCTCGCTAATTGTCAACCTGTCATCCAGACCACTCACCAACGTGGAAATTAAGGTATTACAAAAAGGCCTAGGCTTTGTTCCTACTCATTGGGGAAACCCCCTTGAGGTAGATATTGATCTTCACAGATTCTTTCGGTCTATTAGGTTACGGGCCTATTTTGACACGACACCCATGACTTATTCTACACCTACTACGGAACTTACCCCACTGGGAGTTGATCTGTCACAATGTCGCCCACAAAGTAAGTGGTTACCACCAACTTCCACACATTGTGTAGAAACTTTCATCAAGTTAGTGCAAAAAGACATATCACGATTAAAGTGGCATCCCCAAGGTCAGACTTACAACAATAATATGCCTAAAGCTGAGCGGCTGGCACTTAAAAATTTGGTCGAAGATGACTCTATAGTCATAAAATCTGCCGACAAAGGTGGTGCCACAGTAATCCTTGATGCTTCATACTACAACCAGACTGTACTCAGCCAACTATTGGACAATCAGGTATACGAGCGTCTCCCGGGCGACCCCCTCCCAGAGATTCAGTCACTAATTAACACACTTGTAGATAATGCCCACGAACAGTCCCTAATAGACCATAAACTCAAAGAGTTCTTAAAACCAGCTTATCCGATGACACCATTATTTTACATCCTCCCTAAGATCCATAAGGATGCCATTAGACCACCAGGCCGTCCCATTGTTGCCGGCACAAATTCAGTATTTCAACCCTTGGCCGTATTTTTGGATAAAATCCTACAAACCCAGGTTCTACGTATTCCATCCTTTCTGCTTGACACGGGAGATTTTCTGTCCAAATTAGCAGCCCTAGGCCCTATACCATCAGGCACCCTCTTATGTAGCATGGACGTAAACAGCTTATATACGTCCATCCCACACAAGGAGGGCATTGACATCATCCATAAAACTTTGGAAACCATGCCTCTTACTCCGGCATATAGGACATTTTGCATAGAATTGTTGACCATCATCCTCACTCGCAACTATTTCAAATACAATGACTCCTTTTATTTGCAGAAACAAGGAACTGCTATGGGTTCCAATGTAGCTCCCTCTTATGCTAACCTGTTTATGGCAGAATTTGAGCGATCCATTGTTTACCAGCATCCACTTTACCTTAGCCACGCACTCGTTTGGTATAGATTTATTGACGACATTTTCTTTTTATGGACAGGCGATTTCACCAGCCTCACGACATTTAAAAACGATCTGGATCAGGCGTGGCCCACTATCTCATTCACCATAGAAGCAGATACCACACAGGTACATTTCTTAGATGTCTGGGTTAAACTTCACAATAACACCCTACAAACCGACCTGTACACTAAACCCACGGACCGCAATACCTATCTCCACGCAAGCAGCTTCCATCCTAAGAAACTAAAGGATGGACTTCCCTACAGTCAATTTGTGCGCCTTAGACGAATAATTGACAATGAAGAAACTTTCTATGAGAGAGCTGACAAAATGAGGGAAGATTTCCAGGCTCGGGGATATTCCCATAGCAACGTAACAACGTCATTACAACAAGCCACTGCCCTATCCAGACCAACCCTGTTACAGTATAAACCAAAGAAATCTTCAAAACGCATCCCATGCATTCTGACCTATAACAGACAGAGCAACTCGATACGTTCCATTATCAACAAACATTGGCACACATTGACATGTGATGAGAGGTTGCAGGACACCTTTTCAAATCACCCGATGTTTACCTTTAAAAGATCAAAAAATTTGAAAGATACACTTATACAGGCAGATACATCTCACAAATTCATACAAAAACAGGATCGCGACTGGCTGAGCACATTGCCCAAGCCAATTGGTATGTTCCCCTGTGGCAGCTGTGCCCAGTGTAATTCCGTAATCAAAGGAGACACATTCAATCACCCATCCTCGGGCAGACGCTACAACCTACGTGATTTCTATAATTGCAATTCCAGTAATGTAATTTATTTACTTAAGTGCCCCTGTGGAAAAGGCTACGTAGGACAAACCCAGAGGACGGTTAAAACTAGAATCAGTGAACACCGCAGCTGTATACGTAGATATGACTTTACCTCCCCTGTAGCAAGACATTTCGCTGAAGCTAATCACCAGGTATATCAGCTGAGGTTCATGGTCATTGAGAAAGTTACACCACACACAAGAGGGGGTGATATCACAAATAGACTGTCAAGACGTGAACTACACTGGATCTATGAATTAAACACTAAAATTCCAGTAGGGATGAATGAGGAATGTGATCTATCACCATTTTTTTGAACATCATGGTCTTGTTCTTACACTGATAACCAGTACAGTCTGCATAGTAGTAACCCTCTCTCTGTTTTGTCCCACCAGCTACCTCATCTAGAAATCCCACAGTTTGCTACAGTTAATACATACCATCTCTACTTGCTCCTAAGGTAATAGCTTCCTCCTCTTGATACAGTACTAGCCATATATACTTGGTCCCCCGGGTGGGTTACATACCCTACGGAGGACTTAGTCAGTACAGTAGGCCCTAGACTTTGACATATACACTATACTTCATTCACTCTATATGAGTATAGTGGACCTAGTTTGATGCCCATACCATATTATTTATTTATACATATGTAACTACATTATTTCCAGCGGGTATAGGTAAGCCCGTGCTCGCCCCCTTTTTTCCTAGCCTTGTTCCCTTGTCCATTTCTTCAAATTATGGCGTTCTTCTGAATATTGTCCTTTGTCAGGACTTTTTAATACCCAGATCAATTATCCTGCTTCAATACTTTAAAATGTCCGGATGCATTAATAAGATTGCATCCACTATGTGTTAAACATAACTGCAGTGTACATGTATATTGCTGCTGTTTAGTAAAATATGACTGACACCTTGTTTTTTCCTTTTATTACAGGCGAATTCCCCTTTTATACAAATCCCCCATCAAAGAGGTGTATACTCACCTATCAGCGTTCCTTTTGACTGCTCCGAGTGACGTGCGCCCCGTGCGCCTGCGCGCCGCCATCTTGTGGCTGTCATGTACAGCCATTACAGATGGTTGGCGCGGGGTCGGGACGCGCGTCACCGGATGTGACGTGCGGTGACGCGAGCGACGCTCGCGCCACGCCCCACGGGCCGGCCCGGGGGGGATTCGCGCGCTTCCTGCGCACATTTAAACAGCTGCTGCGGCAGCCAACTCTAGGCACCGCATCTCTCCTCACCTCCGCACCAGCTACCTTCACTGGAACTAACGCTCTGAAGAAAGGATCTTTCCTGAAACACGTGTCAGCGGAGCTAGCCTCAGCACAGCATCTGCCACACTCCTCTGCTGGATTAACCCTGTGCGGACCATTCCGTTCTTGACAGCAGCTTATCAGCCCTTTAAACAAACTGAGAGTGCCTCAGCATATATTTACCAGGTACAGCAATCTTGAAAACAAGACTTTATTCCAAGAACAGTATTTTTTCTGCATGGCAGCAAGCCCCATTACTCCTTGACATCCACTTCAGTTGTTTAAGCATTTGCTGACAAATATCTCTGCCCCGAATACCAGCTGCTATAGAGGATTCATTCTAACTTCTTCACATAGTATTCGGTTTTTTTATTGTATATTGTATATAGTGTATATATTTATTGGCTAAGCTAATGGTGTTGGTATTTCACCCAGTATTGTCACTACCTTCAAGTGGACCCTAACCTTCATTTCTATTGTACATACTGTACTTCTGTACTAAATAAATCTTAGTGTTACTTTTTGCATCATATAGAGTTGTAGGTGTGCTTCTATTTTTAGTTCTATATGGGATATCAGGGGTGTTACACCCCTCTATATATGAATGCACCCGCTATACTATAGTCTCTCCAGGTACTACTTTTGAGTGTGCTTACCCAATTGTATTTAAATTGTACTTTCCAGAAACCTCCCCAGCCCGACAGGCTGGCATCCATGGTAACCGTCTCCCAACGAGGGGCCAGGAACGATCTGCCCCTCATCAGATTGCTTGATTCCAGCCACCACTGAAGGGACTGCCGAACCCTGGGAAACATCAGAAATGACTGATCCAAGGACTGTGGACATCTGTCCCATTTCAGCAATAGATGGAGTTGTAGCGACCTCATGTGGAATTGAGAAAAGGGGACTGCCTCGAAGGAGGCCACCATCAAACCCACCAGAGTCATCCCTAGCCCAATGGAGGGGCGAAGGTTGGTCAGGAGAACACGTATCAGATCCTGAACCCTCTGCACCTTTGGCTGAGGTAGAAACACTCTGGCCTGACTGGTATCCAGATTCATGCCCAGAAAGGAAATCTCCCTTGATTGGGAGAGAGAAGGCTTGGGGTGGTTGATCACCCATCCGAACCTCTCCAGCGTCGTCACCACCGTCCTGGTGTCCAGCTCCGCCTGGCAGAGGGAGGAAGCTGTAATGAGCAGGTCGTCCAGATATGGCACAATGCGAATGCCCTGAGCAGGGCCATAATGCCCGCCAGAACCTTGGTAAACACCCTCGGTGCCGAGGTCAGCCCGAACGGGAGGGCCACAAACTGAAAATGCTGATCTCTGACCACAAACCTGAGAAATCTCTGGTGTGCTGGGAAAATTGGTACATGAAGGTAGGCATCCTTGATGTCTATGGACGTCATGAAATCCCCATGACGAAGGGAACCGATGGCTGAGCGCAGAGTCTCCATGCGGAACCTCTTGATGAACCTGTTGAGAAGCTTCAAATCCAGAATGGGTCTTATGGAGCCATCCCTTTTGGGAACCGAAAAAAGGTTGGAATAATAGCCCGGCCTCTCTCGGAAAGAGGCACCGGGCATATGACCGCCATGTCCAGGAGCCCCTGCGCCGCCCGTGGATCCGAAGGCACCAGAGACCTTAGGAATCTGGGAGGAGGCCGGTGCTCAACTCCAGTTTGTACCCAGACGAGACCACTTCCAATATCCACTTGTCTGTGACCTCCTGGGCCCAGACCTGGAAGAAGAGCCGCAGCCGTCCCCCCCCACCCGCAAGGGTGAGGGCGCCTCCTCATTGTTGAACTGGCTTGGCAGCGGGCTTGGGTCTGGAACCCCAGGTAGAGGCTGGACGGGCACGTCCTCTACCTCTGTTCCAGGAATCGCCTCTAAATCCAGAGAAGGCAAGGCCTCTGCCCCCTCTGGCACCACAAAAGGAAGGATTAAAGGAGCTTGCCCCCCAAAAGGAGCGACGCAGCTTCTTACGCTGAGGTAGCTTCCCACCCTTCGCCACAGAATCCAATTTGTCTCCAAACAGCCGCATTCCCAAGAAGGGCAAAGCTGTAAGTGACTTCTTGGCCGCAATGTCAGCCGCACACTGGCGCAGCCAGACCGATTGGCGCATGGCCACCAACAGAGCCGAAGTTCTACTACACATGGTAATAGTGTCGTCCATAGCCGACAAAACAAAAGTCATGAACAATTCACACCTCTTAAAGGTTGTGAATTCAACGCTGTCCGGGTTGAGCTGGGACCCATTTAACATGTCCCTAATCTCAGACCCGGTAGCCACAGCCACGAGTGCCGATGCACAGACAGGCCACAAGGCTGAACCCACACTGGCAAAAGCATGACATGCCATCTGATCAATGCGCTTGTCCTCGCCATCCTTAAGGGTAGTGGCGTCAGGAGTATGTACAACAGAGGTGTTGGGCAATCCTAAGATGGGCGCATCGACCTCAGGAGGGGAAGACCAGCGCTTCACCGCGTCAACCGGAAAGGGATACTTCCTATTCCATCCCTGAGGAACACCGTGAAGCCGACTTGGCTTCTCCCATTCTCTAAGAATCATGCTGTCAAAATGATCCTGATTTGGGAACTCCAAGCGGGGCTTAGAGAACCCCAAGAATTCCCCGTTCTTCGGAGGGGCCTCCGCTGGTGGGGAAATATCCAGAACCTCTAAGAGATGGGCCAGGATCTTGGGGGTATCCACAGCATCCCCCAGCGCCTGCCCGGCATCAGAATCAAAGAACTGCAATTCCTCAGTCTCAGATTCCTCAAACAATTCCCCCTCCTCAAGCGGGGAATAATCAGCCCAGTCAGGGGAGTCACAATCATCAAAATCAATTACCGGTGTAGCCGGTGACAGATGCCTTTTCTTAGCAGTGGCCTTTCTGCCCAAATAATTTTCTCGAGGTTGGCCAGCCTAGCACATACCTCGGAGTGCGACTCCCCACTAATGACAGTGTCACTTGGGGTACGGATGATGCGGGGTGGGGTAGGTGAGGCGGGCGGCACTGACCCAGACGCCTGGGGTCCCGACTGACGCGTTATGGCCTGTTGCGCACATGGTATGCAAATAAGTACATTCTCCCCCGTAAGGGGTACCCCACAACCCACACATAGCCGGGATTGTCCCGAAGGGAGCCCGAGCCCGGTATCCTGTGGAGCCTCCATATGGTGATTTTAAGGTAGTCGCAAGGACGCGAGCGAATTACACTGGCAAGCAACCCGGGATGCCCCTTAAGTCCCAAGTGGGAGTATTTATAAGTGCCCCAAATTTCTGCTAGGGACCCTAGGACCAGCAGAACCCCCTTTTAAGCAAGGCACAGGGAGTCCTCCTGAAAGACATAAAGGAGTGGCCATAAGCACATGCACATACACACATGTATATGTATAATATATATATATATATATATATATATATATATATCATAAATCAAAGAAAAAATGAAAAGGGACTAGCGCTGTCCCCAGTCAGAATGGGGCACATGGATAAGTCAGGTACACAAAAGGGGGAGCATGGGAGGGCACTCACGTGTCTTGTACAATGGCTGCCACCGCTCAACAGCACAGAGAAGGAGAGTGAGAAAGGGAGAAGAAGGGTCGCAGATCGCTCCGCAATTGGCTCCAAAACAGGAGGGGGACGGGCCGTGGCAGGGCGCGAGTGCCCGGCCCCGCCCCCTAAACACCGCAGCCTGAGGGGAAGAAGCTCCCGGAAACGGCGTCCAGCCTGTAATGTGAAGCACCAAGCACACATACACATTCACACCTGAATGACAGGAAGGAAAAAGGAAAAGTCCGCACCCCCCCCCCCCCCACTGGAGGGTTAACAGAGGGACCCGGAAGGGGGATAATCCCACACCAAGTATGGTGTAAGGGATATATATATATATATATATATATATATATATATATACATACACACACACAATTAGGGACAGGGCATCCCAAACCGGGATCACCAACCCAGATTCCGCCTACCCCTTTATATGGGGTCTCACGGGGGAGCATGGCTCCCTGAACACCTATTAAGGTGATTCCTACCCTCACCTGGACCTGCAGCCAAGGCTGGGAGACTAATATTGGGCTTAATGTATAAAGGTCCGGGCAGAAATAGGGCAAAAAATGGCTGGCTTACCTGCAAGGAAGAGAAGCAGACATCTTCAGACTTGCTCGCTGTCCTGCAGAGAAGGAACTGGGGAATGTGTGGGAGGTCCCAGGTATTTATGGACCGGGAGGGGCTTCTTTTTTGCTTTAATCTCTGCAGAAGTTCGCCCTCTACTGGACCATAACCCATATGTCATGAATAGTGGAAGCAGGGTGTGTGACATACTTGGAATATGTAAGTTTGTCAATAAAATTTTATTGCGTGCGTAACCCCAATTTTCCCCGGTCACAGCGGTACCACATATGTATAGGTAGACACCCTTTCCTGCCCTGGAGACTCCCCCAAAGTGAAACAGAGCTTTAGGAGATTTTCAGATAAAATACAACTGCGCTATGCGCACCTTGCAGTTTTTCCAGAAAAACATTTGATTACATTTGAATATTACATTTGAAATACCCCCCACAAACTATATATTCTCTGGAAGTACACGCCTCAAGCCTTCTAGGCGTACCAAGCTTGTTTATGTGGGCTTAGTTTTCTGGAAGTAATCCCTCAATGTATTCTTTGGTTGCACAAAGTTTCCCTAAAAAAGAATAAAACTGAAGAATCAATTAATTGCCAGCCTACTTGAAGTTCTGTCACCCTCTGTTGACAGGTCGTTTTTCCCTCAGGAAAATTATAGATATATATTTTGCAGCAGAGTTTAGGCTTGAACATGAAATGTCTTGTTTGTAATTGTTCTACTGTTTTTTTTAATATTTTTGTGTAAAAATAAATAAATATTTTTTAGACAATTGTCTCCTTTATTTTAAATAAAACATTTACTTTATTAGAGAAAACCATATTGCATGTGAAAGCCCAATTTCTCCCGATTACAACGGTACCACATATGTATTGGTAGCCCCCCCATTCTTGCCCAGGAGATCCCCTAAACTGAAAATAGCATTTTATAACATTTACAAATAAATTACTACTACTATCCACACTATAAGCATAAGGGGTTAATTTTTTAAAAAAATGACATAGGGTCCCCCCTCCTGGGGGGGACCCATTTTTTGGGAATTTTAAGGGTTAAAAACCCTTAAAACTCCCCCCAAAAATGACATGGGGTCCCCCTTACCCATCACAACCAGCCCTGGACCAGCTATGGGGGCTTGTAGAACAGGGTGCAAGGGGGCCAGCTTTGGTGGCCCCCCCACCCTGAAGGCTACAAACCCACATAGCCATGGCTCTTCTGCCCCCCCCGGGCTTTGGGGAGGCAGGTAATTGGGGTGCCAGGGGTTAACGGCAAGTTACCCGCTAGCCGCAGGTGACTTGCCAGCTCCCCAGCCTTGTGAACTGGTATAGAGATCTCAAGGATCCCTTACCAGTTCACAGTTCCCATCCATCCCTGTGTCCCACGCTGATCAATCTGGCTTCTGCTCTCCTGCTGCAGCTGGAAGCCTTTTATAGCTGCTGGGCGACAGAACATAAGAGGTTAATTAAAAAAAAAATTACAGTGTCCCCCCTCCCGGGGGGGGGGTCCCATTTTTGGGGGGAATTTTAAGGGTTAAAACCCTTAAAAATAAAAAAAAAATTAAATGGGGTCCCCCTTACCCAGCATTACCAGCCCGGGACCAGCTATGGGGGGTTTTGTGGCCCCCCACCCTGCAGCCTACAAGCCCACATAGCCTATGTGGGCCCGGGCTCTTCTGCCCCCCCTGGGCTTTGGGGAGGCAGGTAATAGGTGTGCCGGGGGTTAATGGCAAGTCACCTGCGGCTACTGCAGGTGACTTGCCAGCTCCCAGCCTTGTGAACTGGTATAAGGGGTCTCATGGACCCCTTACCAGTTCAAAAGGGGTTGAATGTAAAAATAAACACACAGAGACATAAGAAAAAAATTACATTTTTTTTTACTTTACTCACCTCCGATCCTCTGTCCCCTGGCGATCTCCGATGACAGCTGTCAGTCTGCTCGGGTGACCCCACGGGGGGTCGGATGGCACCAAATTAAAGAGGAGACCCGGCCGGATCCAACGAGGGGTCAGGTGAGTATATTCGTTTTTAATTAGCAGGGGGGGAATTCAAGCACGTAACACCTATGTGCTTGGCACTTAAGGCACGGACATGCAAGCACGTAGGTGTTACGTGCTTGGCACTTATGCGCAGCGTGGGCGAGCTGCTCCTGAGCCCCGCTGCTAATAATGCGGAAATATAGTCATTTTTGATTGCAGTTCAGTTTTAACAATATTTAGAGTAGCTGCTTTTCAGTAAAACATCTTAATAGGTGATAGGGAAGAAGATTTGCTTTAAAATCTCTTTTAACAAGGTAGAATTATTGAATTATTATTGGTCAGGTGGTGGGTGGGGTGGGTGATATTTTTAGCTTCCCAAAAGACAGGTTTCTTATAAAATTGGTTAATTGAATTTGGACATCCTTACAACCCTTTTCTTACAACAAAGCCACCCAATTGTTTCTGTAGACACTAGCCATGGCTATTTGGTAACATAAAAGAAAGATCTGCCTCATATTATACATTCACATTTTACAGGTTATTTTCTATTTATGTGGTTGTGCACTATTAAAAATGAAAAACAAAGTGTAATTTCCTGTGTTTTAAACAATGCATTTTAGGAAATAACCTTGTTCTTGATGTAGACCATGGTTTTATAATACTGAGAGAAATGGATGAATTTCACATAAAGGGCTCGATTCAACAAAGGTAGAAATAAATTCGTGTCACTCGAAAAATCAGATTGCATGCATAAAGTTTTAACTTTTTCGAGTGATTCAAAAAAGGGGTTGAATTAAATACTTGCACTCGAAAATGCAATCGTAAAATTTTCTAATCACTCGTAAAATTTTCAAAATGCTCGTAAAAAGGCTGTCGCAAGCGAAAATTATTGGAAAATGTACTCGAATTTTTTTTCTATTGTTTAGTATTGTTTTCTGACTGTTGCATGGTGTTGTAAGGCTTTTTAATGGGTAAATGTAAATGCATAATTTTTTTTTCAACTTTTTAAGTTACCTGTGTAGCTGTATGTACATGGCTAACATTGTGGATACATGTAATAAAGAGGCAAGATATGCTGTAGTGGAAGTACTAATTAAACAGTAATATTTGTAAGAGGCATATATGTAGTTTTTTTTTTTGGGGGGGGGGGGATTGTCAGGGACCTGTATTAAAAATGTTTCCTTTAATGCAGAAATGTGGCCATTGTTTTCTATACAAAGCTTGCTCACATAGCACCACGTGTCCCTGGGTGCAGGGTGCAGCTCTTTGCTAGCTTTAACCTCATGGTACGCCATTCTTATGCTTACACTATAACGTGGACCAAAAGCCAGGATTTTGACTATTCTGGGTTTTGGTGCACCGCAATGTAAAAACCCAAAGGTCTTCTACTAGTTAATGGTGCCAAATGGATTACAAAGCTGCACGATTTAGCCTAGTAAGCTGGAAAAGTGCTTGATATGGCAGCTGATCCACTTCCAAACATGTCCGAAAATATGGGAATGGGTAGTGTGCGCCTTCTCTGCGCCACATCATCTGCAATATGTTCAGTGGAAGTCAATGGCCTCGATTCACAAATCATTAAAAAAATTCTCATGGTAGTAAAAAATATAATTCATGAGAAAAAACCTGAGAATTTCACTGTTACCAAATCACCAGATAGGAAGACACTGAAAGTCAATGGAACTTTTTACTACTAGTAAAAAAGGGTAAAAAGTTCATTATTTTTTTCAGGAGTAAAAAAGTGCCATTGACTTTCATTGTCTTCCTAACTAGTGATTCACAATCACAAACAGTGGAATTCTCAGGCTTTTTTCTTATGAACTGAATTTTTTACTACCATTAGAGTTTACTACCATTGCAAAGAAAGTAGAAGGGCTCCATTGTGAGAGAGCAAAATGAGTTTTCTCCTGCTGAAAGCTGCATCAAAAAACTAGTGTGAAACACTCTAATTTATATCATGTGTGTGGCTCATCAAGTCCACCTGAATCAGTAGTAAAATTTTCGAATTGTAAAATGCAGTAGTACATTTTTCGATCCACTAATTTAATTTACAATCGCACTCGAATTTAATTCAAGTGACTCGTGTTTTACAATGGTTCCAGGTAGCTGAATCACTCATAAAAAAAATATAGCAAAATCGCAACTTTTTAAGCACAAAACACACGAAAAATCCATTTTCGACCTTTGTTGAATCGAGCCCAAAAGGTGCAACGGAAACAAGGGCATTGTTCAAAGAAACCAGATATTTGCTCACCTTTGATTTCTAAAAACGTATATTTGCTCATCTTTGATTTCTAAAAATGTATATAAGTACAAAAATAGGGCAGCACTCAACTTGTGTTTAATTTCACCTGTCTTTTGATCCTTTTCCATCCCATTCCATAACTGACATGTGCCGGTTTTCCTACCTATAATGCATCTCTTACTACTAAAATTCTCTTTCCTACCATCCCCTCAACTTGCATTCAACATTTTAGAACTTGTCTATTCACAGATTTCAAGACATTTTTGCTAATGTGTTACGAAATTTTCCAATAACCTAAAGCCAAAATGCTCGCTTGCATCTGCCACTGCCAAGCAAATACATTTTTTGAAAATGCCAAGGTTTTTTGCATGATATAAATTACCTTATCTTAGCTTAAGGAAGTATTCCTGCATTTTCTACTTGGTGAAACCTTTATGCCAAGCTCAACCTAACACTGCACAGTTTCTAACCATCATTTATAACGTACCATATGTTCAAACCAGCACATTTGTTCCGAAGCTATTTTAGGCAATTTGTGAGATATAGTGGGCTGAAAATGAATGTCAACCTAAAAGGTCCCACCCATCACCTATCCCTTCCCCCAGCACTAGGCCTAATTAGTTTTTTTAAAGGGATAAAAAAAACTAGGACTCATCATCTGCCAACACAGACACAGTGCTTTTAGTTTCAAAGCTGCAGGAATGACTGTGCCGTACTGCTTAGCAGTCATTCTACTGTTGCACCTGCCAAACACCAGGGGAATGAGCACTTGGTGCCAGGCAGGTGGGACCAGTTTTCGATGAAATCAGTCGATGGAAGGGTGGCAGCTGAAACAAAAGATTTTGTTTCAGCAAGGAGAGACCCATTATATTTACCATTCATTGCCCAGTTATCTATATCATTGACTTAGTAGCTATCCCACACCTAAGTGCTGGGTATTGTCAACATCACTTATATACCATAGATAGAGGTTTCAGGTATTTTTTTGTTTTTTTTAGTTTAGTTTAGGTTTTAGTAGGTCATTCCCTATTACCAAATGGTAGGCCAATTATAGCTATGCTTTCGGCATTGCTACCTTCCATTATTTTAGAGCTGACTTACAGACAAGCTTCAACAGCAAACTCCTGCTAGCTTCTAGCACCATCAAAGTCTCTGTCTTTTTGTTCCCAGGCACACAGGTGGAGATTATGCAATAGGGGAGGGTGTTTTTTTAGTGTAGATGTACTTTGGAGGTAGATGTAGATTTCTAAACAGGGTAATACAACTTACTTGTGAGCAGCACCCTGACAGCACACTCCAGCGCTACCTAGCACCAATGCAGTTCTCACAACGCAGCCTACCCATGACAGTCCCAGAGGACACAAACAGTATCCACATAGGGCATTGAACCAGACTACAACCGAGGACATCATATTCAAATAAAGGTGTTTTAGTACTTACTGTAAAGATCTTGTCTTCTGGAACTGTGGAGGACACTGCATTGTATTCATCATTTCTGGGTTGTAGGGGTATCCACAGGAGATGGCCACTCTTGTCAATAAAGTTGACGAAAGTCGGTATACACTAGCAACCCCGAGCACAACTTGTCAATGTGTAAAAAGCAGTAACTGCGATTAACCATGGAAAATACTAGATACTTCTTGACTGGAAATAAATAATAACCTGAGTTCCATCGCAAGATCGCATTTTTTTTTTTACTGGGGGTGCCGACATTTATGGTGACTACTAAAACTCCTTTTCTTCTGGAACATGTGGAGGACACGACCTTTATTGAATTAATCATGTCTGGGATGTGCTAAACCATAATTAACAGGGTGGGAGAACAGCAACTCACTATAAATCTCTATAACCCTGACTGCCAACTAAGTAATAATAACTGTCCAGTAACCAGTTATGTTAAATTAAACATAAATCCAGTGCTGTGTCCGCATAGGCAACTGTATTTCATTTTTAATAAATTTAGTAAAGGCGGATGCCTGTATAGCTTCCTTACATATCAGTTCCACTGAGGCCTGTTAATGGAAGGCCCAGAATGAACCAATCATTGAGGACAATGAGCTACAGAGTAATCTTAACAGGCGTCTATATTCCACAATTCATCCTGATCCATTTACAAATGGTTATCAATTTTTAGGACTAACCAGAGTAATGAACAAAGAATCTGTTTTTCCTATAACTTTTGTTCCATGAACATATATAATTATAAAATTCTAACTACACCAAGTTGATTCTCCAATATTTCCCAAGCCTTTGAAAGATTTAAGCATTAACATCTCCTCTTCATTAATGTAAAAAGGTGTAACAATTATAAGTAACATTTTTAGAAGTAATCTAATCTAAACATTTAGTGAGGCTTATTGGAAATTTATTGGAAGTTTATTGGAACTTAATCAGAAAACTCTTCTTATGGATGATATGGCAATGAAACAAAAGGTTCCAAGGTAGTGAAACCAAATCTAATGGTTTAACCCTTTAACCGCCATCCTACCTTGAGATTTTGTCATCCTTTGTTGCCAGGCCATTTTGCACTATTTTGCGCTCCCCATGTTCAACTGTGATTTTTGAAGGGATTTTCAGGGATTTCCCAGGAAAGTAATATATTGTTTTTTTTTCAGCAGAGCCTGGGCTTTAACAAGAAATGTCTTGTTTGTCATTTTCTAAGTGTATTCTCAATAATTTGGGGTGAAAATTGTGCAAAAAAAAACAAAACAATTTTTTACAATTTGTAGTGTTTTTTGTAATAAAAAATGTAAGTTTGTCAATAAAATCTTATTGTGTGTGAAGCCCCAATTTCTCCCGGTTACAGTGGTACCACATATGTATAGGTAGACACCCTTTCCTGCCCAGGAGACTCCCCCAAACTGAAACAACGCTTTAGGAGATTTTCAGATAAAATACAACTATGCTATGCAATATGCGCACCTTGCAGTTTTTCAAGAAAAACAACCCTTTACATTTGAAATACCCCCAACAAACTATATATTCCCTAGAAGTACACACCTCAGGTTTCTAGGCGTACCAGGCTTGTTGACATAGGTGCTGTTTTCTGGAAGTAATCCCTCAATGTATTCTTTGGTTGCACAGGGTTTCCCTAAAAATGAATAAAAAAGCAGAATCAAAACCACATTGTCCTAAAAAAAACTATATGCAAACCAGAAAAAAACTGAAAATCTGAAAAAGCAACATCCCCCAAACAGAAGAATACCCAACATGCATAGATTCTGTCAAGGAGAGAGTTGCCAAACACACCAAAGTAAAGCATGCGCATAATGGTAATTTTACTTCAAATTTTCAGCTCTGCAGACAAAGTGCGCACCTTGTGCTTTTTCTATCAAAACAACCCTTTACATTTGGAATATCCCCCATAAACCATATATTCCCTGAAAGTACACATGTTAAGCTTTCTAAGCGTACCCAGCTTGTTGTAGTGGGCTCATCTTTCTGGAAGTAATATCTCGATGAATTCTTATGTTGCACAGGGTTTCACAAAAAAATGTATAAAAAAGCAGAATAAAAAACAACTTTTTCTAAAATATCAATATGCCAATATGAAAAAACTAAATCTGAAAGTGCAAGGTCCCCCGAGCAAAACAACACCCAACATGCATAGGTACCTGTAACCTTTTAACTGCCAGCCTACTTGAAATGTTGTCACTCTCTGCTGACAGGTCATTTTTCACCATTTTGCGTAATGTTTAACTGTGATTTTTGCAGGAATTTCCAAGAAAATTGCATATTTTCTTTTTGTGGCAGAGTTTAGACTTTAACATGAAATGATGAAATGTCTTGTTTGTATTTTTTCTACTTTTTTTTTTATATATTTTTAAGTAAATAAGTAAAAAAAAAATTAAATCGTCTCCTTTATTTTAACAAAAACATTTATTTTATTAAATAAAACCATATTGCATGTGAAAGCCTCATTTCTCCCGATTACAATGATACCACATATGTATCGGTAGCCCCCCGTTCCTGTCCAGGTGATCCCCTAAACTGAAAAGAGCACTTTATAACATTTACAAATAAAATACTACTACTATCCACATAATAAAGGGTTAAATAAAAAAAAATTGGTGTGGGGTCCCCCTTCACAGGGGGGGGGGGGGAGAGACACCATTACTTGGGGGAATATAAGGGTTTTTTTGGGAGGCAGGTAATGGGGGGTCTCAGGGTTAATGGCAAGTCACCCACTAGCCGCACGTGACTTGCCAGACCCAGAGCCTTGTGAACTGGTATAGGGGTCTCATAGATCTCTTACCAGTTCACAAAGGGTTAAAAGTAAAAAAAAAAAAAAAAAAAAAACACTGACACTTTAAAAATAACTTTATTAAAAAAAAATATATTTTTTTTATTTTTTAATACTCCCATCCATCCCTGTGTCCCACGCTGATCACTTAGGCTTCTGCTCTCCTGCTGCTGCTGGAAGTCTTTTATACCTACTGGGTTACAGGTAACATAGGCTTAATTTAAAAAAAAAATGACATAGGGTCCCCCCTCCCAGGGAGGGGGACCCCACATTTTGGGGGGATTTTTAAGGGTTAAAGGGTCCCCCCTACCCAGCGTAACCAGCCTGTGACCAGCTATGGGGCTTGTAGAACAGGGCGCAGGGGCCAGCTTTAGTGGCCCCTGGCCCTGCCGGCTACAAGCCGTCATAGCCTAGGGCCACGGCTCTTCTGCCCCCCCCCCCTGGGCTTTGGGGAGGCAGGTAATTTGAGTGGCCAGGGGTTAATGGCAAGTCACCCACTAGCTGCAGGTGACTTGCCAGACCCCCGAGCCTTGTGAACTGGTATAGGGGTCACATGGACCCCTTACCAGTTCACAAAGGGTTAAAAGTAAAAAAAACACACACAGACACACTCTTTCAAACAAACTTTATTAGGAAAAAAAAAAATGTTTTTTTTTTACTTTACTCACCTCCGATCTGCATCTCCTGTGTCCCGCGGCGATCATATGCAGGTGACGGCTGGGCAGAGGAGGGGTGAGGCAGGCGATTGGAGGATCGCCTACTTCCCTCCTCCTCTGTCCAGCCCTCACCGGCATCTGAAAGCTGAACTGCCGGGTGCCCCTACGACACCCGGCGGTGACTTCATCGCCCCCGCCCCCGAAGGGGCGGGGCTAAAATCCAAGATGGCGGCCGCCATTGGAAGCTGCGGAGGGAGGAAGGCTGTTATGCCCCCTCCAGAACACGGAAGAGCCGGGGGGGTGATAGGAGTCCCCCCCCCCCCCGTGAAGAGGAGAGCCGGCGGGCACGAAGGTAAGTAACTGTCATTTTTTTTTTTTTTTTTGCACGCAATCCCGGTGGCTGCTGAAATGGGGGGGCACCCTATTTTGGCCACTCCCCTGCAGCCGGAGGAGCCCCAATCGGCGATCGGAGCCCCTCTGGCTGAAGAGGAGACCCGGCTGGATCGAACGAGGGGTCAGGTAAGTGACTTTTTAAAAAACTTTTATTTTACTATTAGTGGGGAAAGTCAGGCACGTAAAATTTATGTGGCTGGCGGTTAACTGCAGGGGAAGCAGCCATGTAAATTTTACGTGGCTGGCGTTTAAAGGGTTAAAAAGATATATTAAGGTTTAATCACTCTGTAAGCACAGAGAAAAAAGGGGACAAAGTATGTGTAGAACCTTGAAAAGGAGTCTTGACACAGTAATCTTCATCAACTGGTGCTTGAAAACAAGGAAGTACAGGCCGATAATTGCCCCTCATGGGTACAACCAATAATCTGGATATTGGGTATGGAGAACACCCATGTGAAGAACACCATCTCAAAGTTTCTCCCATCTATAGATTACCTTACTAGAGTAAGCTAATCTTGCCTTCAAAAGTGACGAGAAACCTAAAAGTTCTAAGATTGACTTTTTATTAGCCATGTCAGCAAAGATGATAGCAGATCCTGCCGAGGAGGGAGAGCTGCTGGAATGTCTATTGACAGATTCACCATATCTGCTTATCCAGACTCTCCTCGATCACTTAAGATAAATTAGAATCATAGTAATCAAATCTGACCACAGACAACATAGAAGGTAATGCATCAGTCTCAAATGAGACTGAGCTGTTACTAGGGCATCCACTCCTAGGGCAAGAGGATCTTTACTCTTTCCACAAAATGTATTACTTTTGGTTGAATCTGGAACAAATTCGAATCCAAAGTGCACCAATGATCACATGTGAAGTTGAATTATCTCTTGGTTCAGATCCCATTTCTCCTGATGTATATCTCTTGAAGACTTAGAAGGTCTGCTTATGAATTCTCTATTCCAGGAATATGTACGGTGAATATTTCTGATACGTGGGGAACCGTACAACGTATCAGCATTGCCACCACCATGGCTGCAGAACTGATGATTTATATAAGCTATTGCTGTTTTATTGTCTGATTGAGTCCAACTGGACAGCTGGTCAGTATCTTTGCCCACTGTCAAAGTTGTCATCTCCTGTGAAGACAACAGAATCGCTTTCAGTACCAGGACATTGATGGAATTCTTCAATGCACAACCGCCCACTTAACGCAAGAAGGTTAGGGCTTCCCTTTTATGCAGAATTGTGTTTTTGAGCAAGATTTTGGTTTGAATTCCAAGACCGACTTCCTCCAAAAGATGCGTTGCCATTTGAAAGAGGAATATTGTTGCTTTAGACCCTTGTTATTTATATTAAAAGAAACAAAAAGGTTTGAAGGTTTCACTTTCAAGGTATCAAAAGCCCACAAATGAAGAAAAATAGTACATTACCTCCTGTAACTTTTTATTTTTGAATTTGTCTTTTTAATTTGTCCAAATAATTATTTGTGATGTGAAGCTTAAAGACAGCTCTTGTCGCCATTTTTACAATAATCTTTGGAAAATGTAAAAGAAATCTGCATTGGCAATATTTAAGTTTAAATGGGTGAATGATTGTTTCAATGGGAACGTTATTATGTATATATATATTTCAAGATCTATTAATATTCTCTCTGCTGCCTTTGCAATAGTGCCAAGGCACAACTGGAGCTAGCAGCTACTCCAACAACAATCGTTTGATGTCTCAAGAAGGCCTCAACACTCCTGTCAGCAGACTCTTAAAGAGGCAGGTTCACGAACTGTCAGAAAGAAACTTTTGACAGAACAGCCACTGAGTGATTCACTTCTGGAATCTCACAAATTTATGTAATAATTTATTTTTTATTTATCAATTTGAATGGTCCGGAAATGTTTTAGTTGTAATCAACATCATAAATGTCCAGGAAGAATGCTGCACGCAGACATATCTGGTAAGGGTACATTAGTTGCTGCGCGCATAGAAGGTCTAATAGCATCTTTCTGGCAGTGACATCACACAAGCCTCATCCCCAGTGCCGAAAAACAACTGTTTACAACAAGGGCACTGGCTTTAATAACATCCGATTTGTTGGATCTAAAGGTACTAGCTACTTTAGACAATATAAGTCCTTCTTTTCCACATTTGTTTAATGAAATAAAAATAAAATGTGCTGGAGAAAGATGGGAATTTGTCATATGGAATAGTGAGGAATATGCAAACATACATCTCAGCATTAAATACCCATTAAAATGTAATTCATTGTTTAAAATAATCCATATATAAATATATATATGTATACACACATAACCATATATTGGCAATTGTGTGTTCATTTTCTTATGTATTCGACTGGGATTTCTGGCCATAGCTGCAGTGAGAAATAAGTGCATCACACTCTCAAAGAGAGCTCCCTGAGGTGAATGAGGGAACCAATAGTGACTATCCTTACCTCACAGAAACTGTCTGAAGCGAAAGGCCTCTACCTAGACAGCACAAACAGAGAAAAAATTAGCTCTGCCTGCAGCACTACGCTGTAGCGGATTAAAAAATAAATAAAACGCTACCATTAAAAAAGTAATTGCATCACTACTAAGCAATAAAAGCCACAGACATTAAAATGAATGGAAATCCATTTGGACTTCCCCCATTTACCCCCTGGGCCTCTCCGAGCAGCTGGACACTGCTGTTGGACCAGCAGTGGCCCGGTTTTCAGAAAAAAAGTTTTTCCACCTCCTAAGACACGGCCAGGGGCACTTTTGAGATCGGTGATTGGCTGATCTTAAAAGTGCCGCAGCGATGTGCACCAGTCTCGTGGGACCCGCTGGAAAAGGTGAGTTTACCAGGGACCCGGGGGGCAGACAAGTGTGCCGAGCTGGTTTTCACCTGCTTTAATAATGTAAAACGGCATCTCCGACATCAGTACCACACCTTACTTAACAGGAGCAGCCCACAAACAGGAGCCTCGTGTGGTGTGAGGACCTTCCCCTACAAACATTTTGTGTGGGGAGGGGGGTGACAATGGAATCTTTACTCTTAGTTAGGGACTGTGGTGGAAATAGCTGATTAAATGTAAATATATGATTACATTTTGGAAAGAAAATTAAGATAAATGCAGAGCTAACTCTGATTACGTCCAATCTCCTCAGGACACTTTTAGAAAACTGACAAGATGTGCTGGGGGTTGCTAGGATATACCGAATTTCAATCAACGTTACTGACGAGAGTGCCCACCTCATGCAGATACCCCCAACAAGCCAGAAGTGATGAATACAATCAAGGCCGCATTCTCCACATGTTCCAGAAGAAATACGGGGTGGCCTTGTACCTGTGCTGCAAACAAACCCAGATACGACCATCAGGTACTACCTTTGGTCCACCACAGCCTACAGTCACTTCCTCCATACCCCTCATTCAGTTTACAAAACTAGAAATTCAGCAATACATCACAATGTATACCTACAACCCTCTGATGACACCAAGATAGAAAGAATATCGTCAGGGTTTGTACCATACATAGGAACATCTGAGCACAAAAAAAAACCTAGAACTTACATCCCCCATTGCCCCCCACCTCCCCATCTGGACTACCCCAATCCACACGGTGTCACTTTTTTGACCCAAAATTCAATGTATACTTTGTACACTTGAAGCGGATGTATTTCAGTTTACTTGTGCATATGGTTGCCTCTAAGAGTATATTATATATATATATATATACGGTTTTGGGCAAATAAATATAAAATAACCAGGTAATGAGGCCCATCTTCTATGTACTCCACCATTAATGCAAGTCCATAAAAATACCAATTCCAACTCAGGTTAAGCTCAGCCATGGCCTACCTTTATAATACAATATGCTCACTTTTGTCCAGCAGTTAATCAGTTCTACAGTCTATTAACCCTTTAACCGCCAGCCTACCTTGAGATTTTGTCACCCTTTGTTGCCAGACCATTTTGCACTATTTTGCGCTCCCCTTGTTCAACTGTGATTTTTGAGGGGATTTCCAGGGATTTCCCAGGAAAATGATATATTGTTTTTTTCAGCATAGTCTGGGCTTTAACATGAAATGTCTTGTTTGTCATTTGTTAGGTGTATTCTTAATATTTTTGGGTGAAATATGTGCAAAAAAAAAAAAAAAAAAAAAATTTTTACATATTGTAGTTTTTTTTGGAATAAAAAATGTAAGTTTGTCAATAAAATCTTATTGCGTGTGAAATCCCAATTTCTCCCGGTTACAGCGGTACCACATATGTATAGGTAGACACCTTTTCCTGCCCAGGAGACTCCCCCAAACTGAAACAGCGCTTTAGGAGATTTTCAGATAAAATACAACTATGCTATGCAATATGCGCACCTTGCGGTTTTTCCAGAAAAACAACCCTTTACATTTAAAATACCCCCAACAAACTATATATTCTCTGGAAGTACACACCTCAGGCTTTCTAGGCGTACCAGGCTTGTGGATGTGGCCATAGTTTTCTGGAAGTAATCCCTCAACGTAATCTTTGGTTGCAAAGAGTTTCCCTAAAAAAAGGATAAAAAAGCAGAATCAAAGCCACATTTTCCTAAAAAAACTATATACAAACAAGAAAAATCAAGTTTAATCTGAAAAAACAACATCTCCCGAACAGAACGATACCCAACATGCATAGGTTCTGTCAAGGGAAGAGTTGCCAAACACCCCAAAGTAAAGCATGTGCGTAACGGTAATTTTACTTGAAAATTTCAGCTCTGCAGACAAAGTGCGCACCTTGCGATTTTTCAACCAAAACAACCCTTTACATTTGGAATATCCCCCATAAACCATATATTCCCTGAAAGTACACACGTTAAGCTTTCTAAGGGTACCCAGCTTGCTGTAGTGGGCTCATCTTTCTGGAATTAATTCCTCAAAGAATTCTTTGGTTGCGCAGGGTTTCCCTAAAAAATTTATAAAAAAGCTGAATAAAAAACACCTTTTCCTAAAATATAAATATGCAAACCAGAAAAAACAAGCTAAGTCTGAAAGCGCAAGGTCCCCCGAACAGAACAATACCCAACATGCATAGGTACTATTAACCCTTTTAATTGCCAGCTTACTTGAGATTTTGTCACCCTCTGTTGACAGGCCATTTTTCCCCATTTTGCGTCATGTTTTGCGACATGTTTTGCGCCATTTTTGCTGGAACTTTCAGAAAAATTATATATTTTTTTTTTTTGCAGCAGAGTTTAGACTTTAACATGAAATGTCTTGTTTGTAATTTTTTTTTTTTTTTTTTACAATATTATTAAGTGAAAAAAAAAATAAATAAATAAAATTTTTTTTTTAGAAAATTGACTCCTTTATTTTAAATAAAAAATGTATTTTATTAAGGAAAATCATATTGCATGTGAAAGCCCCATTTCTACCGATTAGAACGGTACCACATATTTATCGGTAGCCCCCGTTCCTGCCCAGGAGACCCCCCCTAACTGAAACAAGTATTTTATAACATTCACAAAAAAAAACACAAAAACCATCCACACTACAAAGGGTTAAATCGAGAAAAAAAATGACATAGGGTCCCCCCTCCCAGGGGAGGGAGACCCCATTTTTTTTTTTTATTTTTAAGGGTTAAAAACCCTTAAAAATCAAAAAAAAAAATGACGTGGGGTCCCCCTTACCCACAGTAACCAGCCCGGGACCAGCTATGGGGGCTTGTAGGCACAGAGTGGGGGGGCCAGCTTTTGTGGCCCCCCCACCCTGCAGCCTACGAGCCCACATAGCCCATGTGGGCCCGGGCTCTTCTGCCCCCCCCTGGCCTTTGGGGAGGCAGGTAATGGGGGTGCCGGGGGTTAATGGCAAGCCACCCGCTAGCGCAGGTGGCTTGCCATCCCCCCAGCCTTGTGAACTGGTATAGGGGTCATGGACCCCTTACCAGTTCACAAGAGGTTAAAAGTAAAAAATGACACAGACACACAAAAGAGAAAAAATATTTTATTATTTTTTTTTTTTTTACACTGTACTCACCTCCCATCCATCCTGGAGCACTCTGTCCCTCGGCGATCACTGGCTTCTGCTCACTTGCTAGAAGCCTTTTATAGCTGCTGGATGACAGAACACAAAGGGTTAATCAAAAAAAAAAAATGACATAGGGTCCCCCCTCCCAGGGGGGGTGGACCCCATTTTTTTTTTGATTTTTAAGGGTTAAAAACCCTTAAAAATCAAAAAAAAAATTGACGTGGGGTCCCCCTTACCCACAGTAACCAGCCCGGGACCAGCTATGGGGGCTTGTAGGCACAGAGTGGGGGGGCCAGCTTATGTGGCCCCCCCACCCTGCAGCCTACGAGCCCACATAGCCCATGTGGGCCCGGGCTCTTCTGCCCCCCCCTGGCCTTTGGGGAGGCAGGTAATGGGGGTGCCAGGGGTTAATGGCAAGCCACCCGCTAGCGCAGGTGGCTTGCCATCTCCCCAGCCTTGTGAACTGGTATAAGGGGTCACATGGACCCCTTACCAGTTCACAAAGGGTTAAATGGTAAAAAAAAAAGACAAGACGTTTTTTAAAAAAGTTTATTAAAAAAAAAAAAAAAACTTTTACTTTACTCACCTCCGATCTTCATCTTCTGTGTCCCGCGGCGATCTGCTGTCAGTGACGGCTGGGCAGAGAAGGGGGGAGGCAGGCGATCGGAGGATCGCCTACCTCCCTCCTTCCCCGCCCAGCCGTCACCGGCATCTGAGAAACGAACTGCCGGGTGCCCCGATGACACCCGGCGGTGACGTCATCTGGCCCCGCCCTGTGACGTCACCAAGATGGCGGCCGCCATCGGAAGAGGCAAGGGAGGAGGGCTGTTATGCCCCCTCCAGAAGACAGAAGAGCGGGGGGGGGGGATCGGAGCCCCCCCCCGTGAAGAGGAGAGCCTGCGGGAGCCGGCGGGGACAAAGGTAGGTGACTGTTTTTTTTTTTTTTGTTTATTTTTTTACAGTAAACCGGGCGGCTGCTGAAACGGGGGGGGGGGCACCCTGTTCCGGGCCCTCCCCTGCAGCCGGAGGGGCCCCGATGGGCGATCGGAGCCCCTCTGGCTGAAGAGGAGACCCGACCGGATCGAACGAGGGGTCAGGTAAGTGTCTTTTATTTTTACTTTTTTTTTTTTTACTGGGGAAAGTCAGGCACGTAAATTTTACGTGGCTGGCGTTTAACTGTTGGAGAGGCAGCCACGTAAAATTTACGTGGCTGGCGTTTAAAGGGTTAAGCAAACTACCAGAGATGGTAATAAAGCCATTTCCACTTTTAGCAAGTTATAGTTCATTAGCAGAATAAAAATGTAACATGCAAATGGAGAATGAGTGTGGCAAGTTTTTGATAAAGTGATCATTCGTTTGTAGGGATTGCTTAAATCTTAATTCAAGAACCAGAATTATTATTTCAAGAGGATTGCCACCTGTGCTCAATTAAAGGCCTTCCTCTCAACTTTGGCTGAGGCAAAGGAGGAGGCAGGGAAAATCTGCTACTGTGTTTAATGAGGGAGGAAAGAATTGAAATGTACTCTTAACATAACTGCCATTTTTAAATTAATAAGAATATTGTTCTTTGTACAACATAGTGCTTGCATTTGAAAGACAATAAAAAAAAATAATGTGTATTGCCTTTAAACAACCATCACAAGTCATGAAGGATGAGAGACTGGAGATCATTTTTTTTTTTTTTTTTTTTTTAAATCGGTATTCCAGATTTCCATTTTTTTTCAAAGTTTTTTTTAAAGCACTTGTAAACTTAACAGATTAGAATGCAAGTTCGGATGTTTTTAAAGGAAAAGTCGACTTCCATTAAAAAAAAGCTTATGAGAAAAAAAGATAAGAGCAGAGTGGTATTTGTTTTCCTCCTCCGTTGGTGCTCATCCTCCCCCTGGACCTCTTCAGAATGATTTGTCCAAAACTCCTTCCCCTGTGCCTTCTGATCTTTAGCTAATGGCTGAAGAATATCTGTAAGGCTACACGCATGTGAAAACCAAATATATATGCAGGCTTCACCCCATTCACCCAGGACTAGGTTAAACAAAAGAATTGTTAAGAGTTAAGTTCACGCCAAAACTCACACATTTCAACCCAGAACACCACCTATATGTAAAAAAGGGTGTTGTTCCCGTCATGGGCACCCCAATTGCTAAAGCAAATAATCTTACCTCCCAAATAGCTCCCCCAGCAGAACAGATTGCCCATCAGGGGCACCAGCGATTGAGATGTAAATAATACCTGCTGGTTCAACTAACAGCCTATAAAAAAAAGGTGTCTCAATACCAAAGTGGCACTCAAGAAACATCTCATGATAGGTTATACCAAGAGGATTGCTCAAGATCATTGCAACTTTATAGTTGTAAAACAGGCTCATGGCATTGGTAAAAGAAGTACCGTAACTCTAAACTACTGAAGGTTCCAGTGAACATAATTTCACCATAAAGAGCAGTAAAAAGAATCAAACGAGTTGTCCAAGAACCATTTGTGCAGAGCTACAGAAAGATCTGGAATCAACATTACAATTGTTGAAACTATACAGAAATCGTTCATAGATGTACGCACTATTTAAGTGTCACCCAACCGGGCTTGCACAATTTCCTTTTATTTGTCCTGAAGACTACTTTTTTATTTCTTTATTTCTCTTTTACTCTTTTTATTAGAGTTTGTTCAGAATAGACAGCTTACAGATGTTCACATATTGAAATGCATAACATAGACCTAAGTATAAACAGTATTTATCGCTTCTCAGTAAAGTACTACACATACTATCTTCCATCTGAGTGTGTTTAAGCTACAACCTAGACAGATGACAGAGCACATAACTGCAATTTAGATTATCTAGTTGCTGGTTAAATCTTCTCAAGTGAACATTAGTTTTAACTTTCAATCGGATTTAGTTAGCTGTCTTTGCTGTAAGTAAACATTTAACTTCAGGTTTATAGATAAAGTAAACAACCAGGGTTAAGAAGAGTATGATAGAACAGTGGGGGGAGGAAAAGTAGGAAGTGGAGAGATGTGGGGGATGGAGGAAGGTGGGGGTCTGGGGCCTATATCCAGAAATGGTAGTATGGTTCTCTTTGGTGTGGGAAGGGGGTAATCATACTGGGAATGTTGGGTCTACCTGGGAGTTCTTCAGTCCAAATATACTCCACCCAAGGGTCCCAGACTTTCTGGAATTTTTCATGTGTGTTTGCCACTGGCGTGATCTTTTCGTTACACATTGTATCCACGATTCTATTTTGTATCTCCTCCCATGGGATAAATGGGGCTTTCCAACTTCTTGCTATCGTGGTCCTCACTGCTGTCAGTATATGAAGGGTCAGGCACCACTCAGTCTTCGTGTATGTCCCGGACATGAGTGAAAAGAGTGCTTCCCACAGGTCCCCCCTTACCGATATGTGTAGGGCGTCCAAGATTAGCCTATAGGTTTTGTCGCATGTGGCACGGGCGATTGAGCAATCCCACCAAATATGCGCTATCATTCATCCCTTCTTGACAGCCTCTAATGCACAGGGGAGTCTGAGGTGGAGAATTTATTGATTCGGTTCAGGGTGTTGTACCACCTGAATAGCACATTTTAGGCATTTTCCAACACCAGTGCATTGCACAATATCTTTTTGGTGTGGCCTCAGAAGCTCTGCCAAGCCTCCAGGTGTTTCTCCACTCCCAGCTCTGATTCCCACCTAGTCATGTAAGCGTGTCTAATAGGAATGGGGGAGGGTAACCAGGACTCCATACGTGCTAGAGATAAGCCCTCTGCCAAAGTGGTCTTCTTGTATGGTGGGGAGGTTTGTTTCAATAGACTTCTAATAAAGTGCTCTATCTGTAGCATTCTAAATGTTTCAGAAGGCAGAAGTGGTTCGCCTGCCGCTAGCTCTTGCGCAGACTTCATTCTCCCAGCTATGCAGAACCTATCTACTATTGTGAGTTTTTTCCTTATCCACCAGCTGTAAGTGGTAGATTGCTAATAAAAAAAAAAAGGGAAACGGAGGGAGGTGTTTTGGTCCGCGGGTCTTAGGGGTCCATAGCAGTGCTAAACATAAGTAAATAACCAGCTCACCCTCAAACCTAGAAAGCACGGACCTCAGGATCTCCTGAAAAAACTCCCCACATTGTTTCCAGTTGCAATGTCCAGCTTAGAAAGGGTTAAAACTTAGCTTTTACTTCATAGCTTAAAATGAATGTAATTAAAATTGTAATCACACAGCCATCAAACGTCTTGTAAGTAAAAAAGTGCTCCCCTCCACCACTGGGACCAGGTAATGCGTTTCAGGCTGTCACCAGCCCTTAATCATACAATTTGCCCAAGAAATACACGTTCATTTATACTGAATAAGAGGGACTCGCCTAACAAGAGCAGGTGCTGCAAGTTGAGTAGGGCTGCGAGCCGGGACAGCCCTGTGACATCACCCCGTCTCTGTATCTGATTGGTGGGGCCCTCCACCTATCCTGTGCTCCCTCTCCCATGTCTCCACTGAGAGGAGAGCGTCTATTGGCTGTAATCAGACCAACAGCGTATCCTCTACCATGCTGTGTACACTGTATGGTAACTCTTAGTATGTTTACCTGTGGCCATAGCTACAGTTGCAGAGAGATGGTCCTTGCTTTTTATTATGTATATGGAATAAAGGAAATACCTCGGCCACATTCAAAACTCTATCTTTAGAGTCCATAGCAGTGCTGCCAGTGATACTGCACCACAGTTCGCCGCATCATTAGAGACCCAGATGGGGATAGGTGTATGCAACAGGACCAGTGGGGCTATTTGGGCAGGGAGGGGAAGGCAAGTCCGCCCTGTTCCTTTTTAAAAAAAACAGTGTGGATCTCCTCACCCTAGGTTTACTCCTGTTCCAGGTATAGGACAGGATTTTCTGCTGTACAGTATCTAAAATCCGCTGGGACTGGTATCGGGAGAACTCTAAATAGGTATAAGATCTTGGGAAGAAATGTCATTTTCAAAGCTGCTATCTGCCACAGCCAGGACAGCTTTACCATTTTCCAGGACTTAAGTAGACTGTCTAGCGATTTAAATACATCCGGGTGGTTGGCCTCAAATAGCTTGTCATCATATTCCTAAATATGGTAATCTATGCGCCCAGTCCCAAGCAACGTTGTGAGACCATCCCCTCGATTCAAAGAGCAAAAGTTAATTGATTTTGGATCGAGAATCGTATGTTTGGGTGGGTGTTAGTCATTTTTTCCTGTTTTTTTGGCCATTTCCGACTCGCACAAGCCTACGTACGAATTCGTATATGCTCTTACGATCATGGCAAGTTCGTTCCTAAATTTTAGGATCAAAACGTAAAACTTAGGATAATTGGATGTGTTTAGGTGTGATTCAGAGAACAGTTTTCCAACCTCTAAATACGTTTTAAAAGAAAGCCACTGCCGACACCTTTTAGCAGTCAGATTGCTGTTCTTGAACAGGTTTTTTGGCTATGTGGAGGAGTCTGCGCGTCTTGAGCTCCAATGAACTGCATGTATCAGCATTGCCGAGGCCATAAATTGTATAGCAATGCATACCTGATTCATGTATGCCTTATAAAAGCATTTTAATGTGGACCTTAATTAGTCCTTTGCATGTAAACCTTTATTTTGCAATACATCCATATATTTGCGTTAATTAAAGAAACTTATGTCCTTTGTTATTTATTTTTAAATTGATGTACTAGAATAATATTTTTAGATTGAATTTATTGGTGTAGTTGTTTACCTTTGCTTTGTTTAATTATTTAAGCTCATCTTTGGTCAGATGCATCACACTTACTGAGGAGAGGAGAGCGGGATAAAGTGCAGGATGTGGGTTACTGCTGTATTTTGCACAGACACAGCAGAGCTGGGGGCACGGAAAGGTCAGAAATCAAAGAATGCAGAGCAACACAGTCACAAGGCCCTTTCTGTTTGCAGGCTGCCCGATAATACCTGACCCGCCATCTTGGCTGTTTCTAGACTCATAACATGCAGAGGTTGCTGGGTGTTTTTTTTATATTTGAGAGCAATCTGTATGGAGAGGGTGTGGGTAACCACACACAAAATTTTAAGTTGTACCATTTGAAGCCAAAATATTAAAATTAAATCCACAAGTAAAAAATGCAAGTTAACTAAAAATTAAACAAAGTAAGATTTACTTATGCAAATGCATTCATTAATGGTTGGTTACTACAAAATGAAAGAAATAAAGAAAAATAAAAGACCAAATATTTAGAATGCACTTTAATGAGGTAAGTTTGTAGTGCGCAGCCGCAAGATCAGAAGGATTTACGTCCAGACAAAAAAGGAAAAAGGGCAAAACCAATGTTGCAACCTGAGAAATGAAATGGAAAATTCAGGATGGAAACTGACATAGGTCTGATTCCCGAACTGCCATACGAACGGACGTACATTTTAGGATAGAAACGTATTTGCTTATAGAATCACTCGCAAGTTCATACGAACGCACGAGCGGACGGCAAAAATAGGATGATCGGCACCAAAATCCAAGCTGTTACATGTTTCTTTGAATCGACCCTCATGTCTGCCTAGTGCTGCCAGAGAGAGATGTCCAAAGCCATAGATTTGGAGGCATTCAGCTTGAGACCCGAGATTTGACCAGACGTGGTGAGGAGCTTAATGGCGTTAGGTGCTGATATGTGGGGGGGACGTGAGCATTAGAAGAATGTCATCCGCGAATAAAGAAACCTTGTGAACCTGGCCCGCAAGAGAGATTCCTTTAATGGACAAGTTTTGTCTTAGTTTCATTGCCAGGGGTTCTAATATTTAATTATTTCTATTTCCATCTTAAAAGTAGCTTTCTTTACTCCAACCATTCTAGCAGAGCACTATATTTTAGGACAACCCTTGAATCTGCATAGCAGCCACGGTCTTCTCCGCCGGTCTTCTATTGGGCACAGCTCACATCTGTTGAAAGCCAATACTTTCATGACAACGAGAACAGATGATTTAACTGTGAATTTGTGTGCCACACTGTAATACAAACCATCAGCTGTGTTGTGCCACTCCATAAGCTATGGGAAGATACATGAGGTGCAAGCTTTGCCAGATACAACCGCTGGGCATCTTGATTCTGTAACTTATACTTTTTAACCTTATAGCTATGGCTAAAGAGTTTATCTTGATCACCGTATTACGTTTGGCTGCCTCACATTTAGATGCAATGGCCTTGATTCACAAAGGGTTGAAAAAAACTCTTAAGGTAGTAAAAAATTCAATTCATGAGAAAAAAGCCTTAGAATTTCACTGTTAGTGAATCACCAAATAGTAATACAATGAAAGTCAATGGCACTTTTTACTACAGGTAAAAAGTTCAATATTTTTTCCAGGAGTAAAAAAGTGCCATTGACTTTCATTGTCTTCCTATCTGCTGATTCACTAACAGTGAAAATCTCAGGCTTTTTTCTCATGAATTGAATTTTTTACTACTATGAGAATTTTTTTCAACTTTTCAACAATATCGGATAACATATTCTGTGTGTAGGATTAATTTATTAGCCTCTATGTGGCCTGATCACAGATTAATGCCTGTGTTTTTATATTTTACAAAAATACCATTTTGTGAGTACTCACCTGAAAAATGGATATTGTTGGTGTGCCACACACCCCGCTTCACTTTTAAATATTCTTCACTTATTGGGTTAACTCACCGCCAGGTGACGCTGTGCAGAGAGGAAGTCTTGTAACGAGCCCCCTTCCGGCCTATATATGCCTGGTACCTCCCTTCAATCACCAGTATATTAACCCTTTCGCTGCCAGCCTACCTGGAGTTTTTGTCACCCTTGGTGCCAGACCATTTTGAACTATTTTGCGCTCCCCATGTTCAAATGTGATTTTTGAAGGGATTTCCAGGGATTTCCCAGGAAAATGATATATTGTTTTTTTCAGAAGAGTCTGGGCTTCAACATGCGATGTCTTGTTTGGCCTTTTTTTTGTGTATTCTCAATACTTTTGGGTGAAATTTGTGCAAAAAAAATAAAAAAAAATCTATTTTTTGCAATTTGTAGTGTTTTTTTGTAATAAAAAATGTAAGTTTGTCAATAAAATCTTATTGCGTGTGAAACCCCAATTTCTCCCGGTTACAGCGGTTCCACATATTTATAGGTAGACACCCTTTCCTGCCCAGGAGACCCCCCTAACTGAAACAAGTACTTTATAACATTTACAAATAAAATACAACTACCATCCACACTACAAAGGGTTAAATCGGGGAAAAAAATGACATAGGGTCCTCCCTCCCAGGGGGGGGGACCCCATTTTTGGGGGGGATTTTGAGGGTTAAAAACCCTTAAAAATCCAAAAAAAAACGACATGGGGGCCCCCTTACCCAAAGTAACCAGCCCGGGACCAGCTATGCAGGGCTTGTAGGAACAGGGCACAGGGGCCAGCTTTTGTGGCCCCTGGCCCTGCAGGCTACAAAGCCCGCATAGCCCGTGGGCCCGGGCTCTTCTGCCCCCCCCTGGCCTTTGGGGAGGCAGGTAATGGGGGTGCCAAGGGTTAATGGCAAGTCACTCGCTAGTGCAGGTGACTTGCCATCCCCCAGCCTTGTGAACTGATATAGGGGTCTTGTGGACCCCTTACCAGTTCACAAGGGGTTAAATGTAAAAAAAAAAACACCACACAGACGCAGAAAAAAATATTTTATTATTATTTTTTTTTTTTAATACTTACCTCCCATCCATCTTCCCCTCCCAATCACTGGCTTCTGCTCATCTGCTGGAAGCCTTTTATAGCTGCTGGGTGACAGAACATAAGGGGTTAATTAAAAAAAAAAGACATAGGGTCCCCCCTCCCGGGGGGGGGGGGGGGGGGGGCGGACCCCATTTTTTTTTTTTTTTTTTAAGGGTTAAAAACCCTTAAAAATCAAAAAAAAAAATGACGTGGGGTCCCCCTTACCCAGCATTACCAGCCCGGGACCAGCTATGGGGGCTTGTAGGCACAGAGTGGGGGGGCCAGCTTATGTGGCCCCCCCACCCTGCAGCCTACGAGCCCACATACCCTATGTGGGCCCGGGCTCTTCTGCCCCCCCCTGGCCTTTGGGGAGGCAGGTAATGGGGGTGCCAAGGGTTAATGGCAAGCCACCCGCTAGCGCAGGTGGCTTGCCATCCCCCCAGCCTTGTGAACTGGTATAGGGGTCATGGACCCCTTACCAGTTCACAAGGGGTTAACAGTAATAAAAAAAAACACCACACAGATTAAAAAATAACTTTATTAAAAAATAAAAACTTTTTTTTACTTTACTCACCTCTGATCCTCAGCTTCTGTGTCCCTCGCAGCTCTGATGACAGTTATTGTCATCGCTGGCCAGTGGAGGAGGGAGGCAGGTGATCAGATCATCACCTGCCTTCCTCCTCCTGTGGCCAGCGATGACAAGTGTGAGAATCGCAGCCCGGAGCCAGGACGACACCCGGAGGTGTGACGTCATAAGCCCCGCCCCCAAAGGGGCGGGGCTTATCGGCAAAATGGCGGCGCCCGTCGAGCAGGACAGGGAGAGGGCCTTTCAGGCCCTCTCCTGAAGCTGGAGAGCCAGGGGGGGGGGGCGATCGGAGGCCCCCCTGGTGAAGAGGAGACCCGGCGGGAGCAATCGATCACTAAGGTAAGTAAATGTCATTTTTATATATATATTTTTTTTTTTAACATGTATTTTGGCGGCTGCTGAAGGGGGGGGTGGCTATTCCGGGCTCTCCCCTGCACCCGGGGGGGCCTGGGTGGGGGATCGAAGCCCCCCCGGATGAAGAGGAGACCCGGGCGGATAGAACAAGGGGTCAGGTGAGTGGTTTTTTTTTTTTACTTTTACTGTAGCAGGGGGGAAATTCAAGCCCGTAGTTTCTACGTGCTTGGCACTTAAGTGGAGTGGAAGCAAGCACGTAGAAACTACGGGCTTGGCACTGAAAGGGTTAAAAAAGCAGAGAGACAAGGTACCAGTATTTTACCGGTAACCTCAAAATCAATTTGATATAAAAATAAAAAGCTTCACCATATAAAGGCTTCGGAAATACCGAAAAGGGTGGGAGTGAAGCGGGGTGTGTGGCACACCAACAATATCCCTTTTGCAGGTGAGTACTCACAAAATGGTATTATTCTTGGTGTGCCACACACCCCGCTTGACTTTTAAATATTCTTCACTTATTGGGACATCCAAAAGCAGTGTCCACAAGGGATGGGCATCTCAAGGCCAGGTGAAGCATAACTTAAATGACTGCAGTCTGCAGAACTTTGCGGCCAAAAACAGCATCCGCTGAGGCTCGCACATCAACTTTGTAAAACTTAGAAAAAGTGTGAACAGAAGACCAAGTGGCGGCCTTATAAACTTGTTCAACAGAAGCTTGGTGCTGAAAAGCCCAAGACGCCCCAATGGCGCGAGTAGAATGAGCAGTGATACGAAAAGGGGGAACCTTCCCCTTAGCAGAATAGGCCGCCGTAACGGCCTGACGTATCCACTTGCTAATGGCAGATTTGGCTGGTGCCAAACCCTTCTTAGGCCCATGGGGCACAACAAAAAAGGAATCCGTCCTACGAAAAGGAGACGTGATAATCAAGTAGTACTTAACACAGCGTACTACATCCAAACAATGCAAAACCCTCTCTATGTCATTCTTAGGATTAGGACACAAGGAGGGAAGAACAATATCTTGGTTCAAATGAAAAGCAGAAACAACCTTAGGAAGAAAGTCTGGCTTGAACCGAAAGACCACTTTATCCTGATGCCTCTCAAAGTAAGGATAGACAAGGCCGCCAACTCCGAGACGAGCCGGACCGAAGTGATCGCTACCAAGAAGACAATCTTCTGAGTCAGGGTAGACAAAGCAATATCTTGCAAAGGCTCAAAGGGAGGAGCCTGAAGAGCAGAAAGAACCAAATTCAAATCCCAAACAGGGAGTAATGGCTTCCTGGGAGGCCGCACATGCGTAACCCCCTGGAAAAAAGTTTTAACTAAAGACTGAAGCGCAACACGCTTCTGAAAAAAGATAGATAAGGCAGAAACTTGCTCTTTCAACGTACTAAGCTGAAGACCAGAGTCCAGCCCTGACTGTAAAAACTCCAGAATCCTGGAGACCGAAAAGACCCTACAAGGAAAAGATCTTATCTCACACCAATCGATATAGGCTTTCCAAGTCTTATAGTAGATGATAGACGAAGACCTCTTCCGGGCACTGATCAGAGTCTTAACGACTGAATCAGAAAGACCCTCCTCCTTCAGGATGGAGGTTTCAGCAGCCAGGCCGTCAAACCCAGCGCTGGTAAATTGGGGTAACACAATCGACCCTGAGTGAGCAGACCGGGCCGAAGAGGCAGAACGAACTGGTCCACTGCCAGCCGAACGATGTCTGCGAACCACACTCGCCTTGGCCACCTTGGGGCCACGAGAACGGCGGACACCTTTTCCAGAGCCAACTTCCAAAGCACCCTGCCCAGCATGGGTATTGGAGGAAACAGGTATAGAAATCCCAGAACTCCCCAGCTCAGGGACATGGCGTCCACTGCCAGAGCCAGAGGATCCTGGGAGAGTGACACGAAGTTCGGGAGCCTGTGATTGTGACAAGAGGCAAACGGGTCCACCTCCGGGGTCCCCCATCGGAGACACAGTGAGCGAAACACCCGAGGATGGAGAGCCCATTCTCCCAGACGGGGAGAGCCCCTGCTCAACCGGTCCGCCACCTGGTTCTTCACCCCTGGAATGTATACCGCCGAGAGACAAGGAACATGGGACTCCGCCCAGGTCAGGATCAGGGACACTTCTCTGAGAGCACTCAGACTGCGAGTCCCTCCCTGATGACCGATGTAAGCAACCACTGTTTGATTGTCTGAACGCACCTGGACCGGAAGGCCCAGAACGTGCTGAGTCAGGAGAGCAAGCACCCGACGGATGGTTCTCAGTTCCAGAATATTGGTGGGTAAGTGGGCCTCCTGAGGTCCCCACTGCCCCTGAAACTGCAGCTCCTTCCAGAATCCGCCCCATCCCGACAGACTGGCGTCCGTGGTGACAATTTCCCAAGGGGGGTCAGGAAAGACCTGCCCTACACAAGATTGGTCGAGACCAACCACCACAGGAGGGACTGCCGGACCCGGGAGGACAACTGGAAGGACTGATCCAGCGACCGAGGCTGCTGGTCCCAAGACGCTAACAGAAAAAGCTGAAGCGTTCTCGTGTGAATTTGGGCAAAAGGAAGAAACACTCTGTGTTGAAGAGAGTCCAGGCCGGGACGAACCGACCCATCTTTCTTGGGGACTGCGAAAAGATTGGAGTAGAAAACGAGGCCCATCTCTAAGTGCGGCATCTCTAACAGATTCCTTACCGACGCCGGGAGCCCCTGCGTGGCCAAAGGATCGATGGGCACCCGAGACCGAAAGAACCGTGAAGGAGGGTGAGACTCGAATTCCAGTTCGTAAACATTGCTGAGTGGGCTTATCAGCAGGTTTGGGCTTGGTGCCCCAGGATTGAGTGGGCCGGCCACGGCCCCTCCCCCGAGTCCAACCTGCACCTCTGGTAGCGGGAAAGGAAGCCCCCCTACCGGCTCTGAATCCTCGAAAGGAAGGCCTACCGGAACCTGCCCCCCTAAAGGGACCACAAGGCCTCTTGCGTTGTGGCATCTTACCACCCTTTGCGACTGAATCAATTTTCTCCCCGAACAGACGCAACCCCAAAAAGGGGAGAGCTGTGAGCACCTTTTTAGAAACCGCGTCCGCCGACCACTGACGCAGCCATACTGACCGGCGAATAGCCACCAGCATAGCCGCTGCCTTGCTACTCATAGCCAACGCATCGTCCTGAGCGGATAGGACATAGGACACAAAAGATTCACACTGCTTAAGCGCAGTAAACTCTTTACAAGCGGGATTGAGATCCTCATATAGCCCCTGAATTAAAGACCTAATCGCCAATAGAAGAAGGGCTGAAGCACACACCGGGCGCAACGCTGACCCGGAATAAATAAAACCATGGCGCGCGTATTGGTCAATCCGACGATCTTCCCCATCTTTAGGGACAGTGGTCTCAGCAGACTGTACCATAGCCGTGCTGGAGAGCCCTAGCACAGGGGTATCGACGTCAGGAGGGACAGACCAAAGCTTCACCAACTCTGGCGGAAAAGGATAACGCTTTTCCCAACTGGAAGGGATTCCAGATAACCGCGTGGGATGTTCCCATTCCTTAAGGACCACCCTCTCAAAGTGGTGCTGTCTGGGAAAAACCCAACGCGGCTGAGGCTCCTTAAACAACTGACCCTTTGGCAGGGTGACAGCCTCAGGCGGATCTAAATTCAAAATTTTAAACATTTGAGCCAGAATGGAGGGGGTGTCAAAAACAACCCCCTCCGACCAATCGCCAATCGCATCAGCCTCAAGCTGATCTGCAGGCTCATCTGACTCCAACAGGAATTCTTCCTCGTCCGGGGATCCATCGGACCATTCCACAGGCTCACATAACTCGTCCTGTGGAGCCGAAGGTACCGGAGTCAGGTGCCTCCGTTTTGCAGCGGCCTTTAACCCTGCTTTAACGGGCACTACTTTCCGGGGGCTGGCCGACCGTGCCGCCACCTCGGACTGCGAATCCCCACTTTTGACAGTGTCATGCAGGGTCCGGAACAGGGAGGGAGAGGTAGGAGATGATGAAGGTTGCGACGGGCCAGCAGCCGAAGCAACAGACTGACGCGCAATGCTCTGCTTTGCACAAGGGATGCAAATAAAGACATCATCAGCTGGGAGCAGAGCCCCACAACTTATGCACCCCCCGAATGGCTCAGAAGAACCGTTTCCGGCAATAACGGAAGCCTCCATATGGTGATTTATGGTATTCGCAATTTTTTTCGGGCTTTAAGGCATAAGCCAACCCGGGATGCCCTCTTATTTGTAAATGTCCCGGAAGGGAGGATTTTTATTATTTTTTTTTTTTTTTTAAAGGAAGGACCCCCTTAATAATATATATATATATATATATATATATATATATATATATGTATATTCTTAAATCTAGAAATATCCCAATCTTTTTCTTTTTTTTTTTTAAAGAAAGACTAGCCAAGTAACATAGAGCCGGAGGGCCACCACAACAGGGATCCCGGGATCTGAAAAGGAAAAGAAACCACAATCAGATCCCCACATGTATGTAATAAGCCAAAAAACCTATATATGCATGGCACCAAAGTGTCTTTAAATGAACAAGAAAAGACCACAACCCTGCCCCTTAATAAATTCAAAAGAAACATGATGCCTCTTTAAGAAAAAACAACCGCCCCCATATCTATATATTATAGAAATATGACTCCCACTCAACGGCCCCACCAGGGTGGGGCCGCTTACCTGAAAGGACCGAGAGCCGCGACCGGAGGGACGAAGCAGCAGCCAGCAGCAGCTCAAGTAAACACAACCATGTGCGGCGGCGGCGCGCCCCCCCCCCCCAGTGACTTCCTTTAACTTTGAAAGAAAGGAAGTGAAGCTGGGGCCACGCCCCCGACACCGCGTCACCGGGACCCGCCCCCTAAACTCAATCAGTGCGGCCGAATCATCTGGGAATGAAACCAGATGAGCTGCTACACGCGCACAACAAAGCAGGAGGCGGCGGAGGGGGGAGACTAAGGAGGGGGGAGGAGGAGAGAAAAAAGCAGGAGACAGGAGACCTGCCATACAATGGCCGCAAGGAGACCAGCGGGGAAGGGGAGAGGCGGGAGGGGGCTGTGGAAAACTCAGGCGCAAGTCAAGCTGCCCAGCGCGGTCCGCCCCTCAAGCTGACCTAAACACAACAACCGGCCAGAACAATAAAAAACAGACCTGGCCGAGGAAGCTCCCAAGAGGGAAAAGAGTGCACACTTGTTGTGCAGTCCGCTTAATGCATAAGGTAAAAACACATGTCATAATAAAGTTATACTGTGAAAAACACATACATAATACACAACCCTCTAACCCCCCCCCCCCCCCATAGTGAAGGGAGAAGGGACCGTAACGGGAGAGTAAGGGGCTACGGGGACCCTAGGGACAGGGGCATCCCATTTCCGGATCACCATGCCGGATAGCCGCATTGCCCCCAAAGGAGGGGGTCGAGCGGAGGAGATAAGCTCCTAGGCACCTATAGTGCCGTCTACCAATTGCCCAGTGAGCAGCCTAGGCTGGGAGGCTTCCATTCCACCATCAAGGTATAAACACTCAAACCGGGCAGAAATAGACCAAAAAGGGGGGTGCCGGGGTAAGACCCTGGCTACCTGTAAGCAGGAGACTTCAATCTTCTGTCTTGTCAAGCAGAGAGAAAAATACTGGTGATTGAAGGGAGGTACCAGGTATATATAGGCCGGAATGGGGCTCGTTACAAGACTTCCTCTCTGCACAGCGTCACCTGGCGGTGAGTTAACCCAATAAGTGAAGAATATTTAAAAGTGAAGAATATTTAAAAGTGAAGCGGGGTGTGTGGCACACCAAGAATAACCTACCACGTGGGGACAGCCTCTACTCCCCCTCCCCACAGCCACACAAATGGGACCACCGCACCACTGCTTAATCTTCTTTATTACATTCTTTATTCATGTTTCACATAGAGCTTACAAACACAATTAAAACCATTTAAAAACATACAATCTAGACAAAACACCATACAAAATGTTTGTTGGACACTTTGCAAATCTCTATTAATACCTGGATATTAAAAAATCAAATAACAATATAAGTTGTCATGTCCCTTTAACCCTTTAAGTGCCACCCTACCTGGATTTTTTGTCACCCTTTGTTGCCAGACCATTTTGCACTATTTTGTGCTCCCCATGTTCAAATGTGATTTTTGAAGGGATTTCCCAGGAAAATTATATATTGTTTTTTTCAGCATAGTCTGGGCTTTAGCATGAAATGTCTTGTTTGTAATTTTTTAGGTGTATTCTCAATATTTTTGAGTGAAATATGTGAAAAAAAATAAAAAAAAAATCTATTTTTTACAATTTGTAGTGTTTTTTTGTAATAAAAAATGTAAGTTTGTCAAAAAAATCATATTGCGTGTGAAATCCCAATTTCTCACGGTTACAGCAGTACCACATATGTATAGGTAGACACCCTTTCCTGCCCAGGAGACTCCCCCAAACTGAAACAGAGCTTTAGGGGATTATCAGATAAAATACAACTGCGATATGCGCTATTGCAGTTTTTCCAGAAAAACAACCCTTTACATTTGAAATACCCCCAACAAACTATATATTCTCTGGAAGTATGAATCTCAAGCTTTCTAGGTGTACCAGGCTTGTTGATGTGGCCACAGTTTTCTGGAAGTAATCCCTCAATGTAATCTTTGGTTGCAAAGAGTTTCCCTAAAAATGGATAAAAAAGCAGAATCAAAGCCACATTTTCCTAAAAAAACTATATACAAACAAGAAAAAAGTTTAACCTGAAAAAGCAAGGTCCCTCGAACAGAACGATACCAAACATGCATAGCTACTGTCAAGGGAAGAGTTGCCAAACACCCCAAAGTAAAGCATGTGCGTAACGGCAATTTTACTAGAAAATTTCAGCTCTGCAGACAAAGTGCGCACCTTATGATTTACCAACCAAAACCCTTTACATTTGGAATATCCCCCATAAACCATATACTCCCTGAAAGTACACATGTTTAGCTTTCTAAGCGTACCCAGCTTGTTGTAGTGGGCTCATCTTTCTGGAATTAATCCCTCAAAGAATTCTTTGGTTGCGCAGGGTTTCCCTAAAAAAATGTATAAAAAAGCTGAATAAAAACACCTCTATAAATATGCAAACAAGAAAAAACAAGCTAAGTCTGAAAGCGCAAGGTCCCCTGAACAGAACAATACCCAACATGCATAGCTACTTTTAACCCTTTTAATTGCCAGCCTACTTGAGATTTTGTTACCCTCTGTTAACAGGTCATTTTTCCTCATTTTGCGCCATTTTTGCTGGAATTTTCAGGAAAATTATATATATTTTTTTTGCAGCTTAGGATTTAACATGAAATGTCTTGTTTGTAAATTTAATTCAGTTTTTTACATTATTATTATTAAGTAAAAAATAAAAACATTTTTAGAAAATTGTCTCCTTTATTTTAAATAAAAATGTATTTTATTAAAGAAAACCATATTGCATGACAAAGCCCCATTTCTACCGATTAGAACGGTGGTACCACATATTTATCGGTAGCCCCCCGTTCCTGCCCAGGAGCCCCCCCCAAACTGAAACAAGTACTTTATAACAACCCTTAAAAATCCCCCCCCAAAAAATAACATGGGGTCCCCTTACCCGAAGTAACCAGGCCGGGACCAGCTATGCAGGGCTTGTAGGAAAAGGGCGCAGGGGCCAGCTTTTGTGGCCCCTGGCCCTGCAGGCTACAAGCCCGCATAGCCCATGGCCACGGGCTCTTCTGCCCCCCCCCCGGGCTTTGGGGAGGCAGGTAATGGGGGTGCTGGGGGTTAATGGCAAGTCACCCGCTAGCCGCAGCCTTGTGAACTTGTATAAAGGGTCTCATGGACCCCTTACCAGTTCACAAGGGGTTAAATGTAAAAAAAAAAAGACACAGAGAAAAAAAATGACATTTATTATTATTTTTTTTACTTTACTCACCTCCGATCCTCTGTCCCCCAGCGATCTCCGATGACAGCTGTCAGTCTGCTCGGGTGTTTGGAGGAGAGAGCCTGGGGAGGGGGCGATAACAGCCCTCTCCCCCTCCCCACCACTCTGCTCCAAGCACCCGAGCAGACTGATTCTTAGTCTCGGGTGCCGGTATTAAGAGACAGGCTGCTGGTGACATCACAGTGATGTCACCCGCCCCCGCGGCTAGCACGGAAGAGGCTGGGGGGGTGAGAAGAGGCCCCCCCCAGTGAAGAGGAGACCCATCGGGAGGCTGCGAGGCTACAGGATGACACCAAATTAAAGAGGAGACCCGGCTGGATTCAACGAGGGGTCAGGTGAGTATTTTACTTTTATATTTTTTTTTACTGTGGGGGTGTAACCCTTTCGCTGCCAGCCTACCTACAGCTTTTGACACCCTCTGTTGCCAGACCATGTTTCACTATTTTGCACTACACATGTTCAACTGTGATTTTTTAAACGATTTCCATACAGTATATTATATATTTCTGATATATTGTTTTTTTCCAACAGAGTCTGGGCTTCAACATGAAATGTTTTGTTTGGCCTTTTTTTAGTGTATTCTCAATACTTTTTGGTGAAATATGTGCAAAAAGAAAATAAAAAAAAAATATTTTTTGTAATAAAAAAACTCAAGTTAGTTACCTGGTAACTTTTTTTCTAAACATCCGTAAGGGCAGCATACGCCTGAGACCTCCGGGCTCCTCCCATCGAGGGGAACACATGACCACCAGCAACAAATAAAAGCTTGACTCCTCCCTCTGTTCCCCAGTTGTTGTAGAGATCTGAAAAGAGAGAGAAGAGACACAGCTCCAAAAATTCTCTAATTAAGAGCTATAAGCAAAACATCTCCCAGTTAAAAGAAAAAAATATTAGGGAGGGAAGCTGGCGTATGCTGCCCTTACGGATGTTTAGAAAAAATGTTACCAGGTAACTAACTTGAGTTTTCTCAAAACATCCTTAGGGCAGCATGCGCCTGAGAGATAGGCGAGTATTACCTCAATGGGTGGGAAGAACCGCACGAAGCACGCTTCTGCCAAAAGTTTGATCTTCCTGAGATAAGAGATCCAAACGGTAATGTTTCGAAAAGGTTTTAGCCGACGACCAGGTGGCTGCCTTACAAATCTGTTCAATGGAGACCCCGGCTTGCTCTGCCCAAGACGTAGATACACTCCTAGTGGAATGAGCTGTAATTCCTCTTGGTAAATTGACATCTCCATATGCCAGCTTAATGGTATTCTTCATCCACCTAGCCAATGTCGTCTTTGACACTCTCAAACCCTTCCTGGGCCCTGAAAAGGCGATAAAAAAGCTGTCAGCCTTCCTGAATCCTTTGGTTTGATTCAGATATTGTAATAGAAGAGATTTGACGTCCAAAGCCATCAGTTCTGGATCTTCTTTTGCTACAGAAGGGATGATGATTTCCTGTGACCTATGGAAATCTGATGCAACTTTAGGAAGATAGCAAGGATCTACCTTCAATACAATGCGGTCTGTAAAAACCTGGAGGAACAGGTGACGACACGACAAAGCTTGAATGTCACTGACTCTTCTGGCTGATGTAATCGCCACTAAAAACAACACCTTCCAAGTAAGCAACTTGATATCCAAATTCCTGTTTGGATAGAAAGGGGGAGAACTTAATACTGATAAGACTTTTGCCAGGTCCCATTGTGGAATAACTCTACATGGCGCAGGCCTGGAACGTTTGACCGCCAGCAGAAATCTTTTAATGATCGAAATGGATGAAAATTTCCTATCCGCCAACTGAACTTTAAGTGTGTTAACACTTAGCCCCATGTTTACCCCCTCTTGTAAAAACTCCAGAATAATTGGTGTTTTAAAAGAGGTCCTGCAATTCTCTGTTTTCCAAGAATTAAAGGTCTTCCATACTTTAAAGGTAAATCTTTCTGGTCACGGTCTTCCTTCTAGCCAGAAGAGTATTAATCACTGAAGCTGAAAAACCTCTCTTTTGCAGTAAGGAGACCTCAGGGTCCACACCGTTAACCTCCACCATCGGGGGTCTTGACAGAATACCGGCCCCTGAGATAGGAGACGAGGGGACACCGGTATTTCCCAAGGATCCTTAACCGACAGATCCACCAGAGTTGAAAACCAGGATCTCTTCGGCCACCATGGAGCTATTAGGAGCACCGTCGCTGGTTCCCTCACCAGCTTCTTCAGAACCATTGGGATTAAACGAACCGGAGGGAAGGCGTATGCCAGACCGAAGTGCCATGGATGAGCTAGAGCATCTACTCCCAGTGACCGATCTCTCGGATTCAAAGAAAAATATTGATCTACCTTGTGGTTGCTTGCTGACGCAAATAGATCCACTTCTGGAATGCCTCTTAGTACGCAAATCATTTTGAAAACAGTTGGATCCAGGGACCAATCCGATTCCCTGATCTTTGATCGGCTTAAAAAATCTGCTACTTGATTCAGAGTTCCCTTCAAGTGGATCGCTGTTAGAGACTTCAAATTGATCTCTGCCCAAGATAATATCTCTCGTGCTATAGCCATCAGTTTTGAGGATCTTGTCCCACCTTGATGGTTTATGTAGGCTACTGACGACACGTTGTCTGACCGGATTTGTACGTGCTTTCCTTGTAGGTGTGACTTCAGGGACCATTAGGCTTCTTTTACTGCCACCAATTCTCTCAGATTGGATGAAGACCGACTCAGAGCTTTTGACCATCTTCCTTGAGCTGTCCATGACCCACAATGTGCCCCCCAGCCCCAAGCTGAGGCATCTGTAGTCACTGTTATCTCCTTCGTATCTTCCCAAGGTAAGCCTCTTAGAAACCGATCCTCCTTCAAGCACCAAGTCAGAGATTCTCTCACTTCCTGTGTTATTGGTAGTTGTAGATCCAATCCCTGCTGGGAACCGTCCCAATTCTTTAGGATATGGCCTTGCAGGCATCTGGAGTGAAGCTGGCCCCATCTCACTGCCGGAAAGGAGGATGTCAGAAACCCTAGCACTCTCATTGCTTGTCTTACTGTAGGAATTGTTTCTGAGCCGAAAGACTGAACCGCTTCTTGGAGAGCAAGGACTTTCTGATGAGGAAGAGTAAGGACCTGACGGATCGAATTGATCTCGAATCCTAAGTAGGTCATAGTCTGAGAGGGCGTTAGAGAAGATTTGTTGAAATTCACCATCCACCCTAAGTGAGCCAACAGACTCATGGCAATCCGAATATTTTCTAATAGTTTGTCTCTTGACTGGGCAAAAAGCAGAAGGTCGTCCAAATAACCGACCACCCCTATCCCTCTGCATCTCAGAAATGCCAAAGGCTCGGCCAAAACCTTTGTAAAAATTCTTGGAGCAGACGCCAGACCAAAGGGAAGACAGACAAACTGGAAATGTAAAATCCAGTCTCCAATCTTTATTGCAAATCTCATAAAGGACTGGGCCAGGGGGCTCATTGGAACCTGCCAATAGGCGTCCTTTAAATCTATTGATGCCATGAAGACCCCTCTGTGAAGTATGTTCTTCACAGAATAAATAGTCTCCATCCTGAAGTGTCTGTACCGTATTAGAAGGTTGAGTTTCTTTAAGTTTAGGATAAACCTGAAACCCCCTGAACTCTTCTTTACAAGGAAAATGTCGGAATAAAAACCTTTCCCCTGTGCGGGCAGAGGAACTGGTATAATTACTCCCCTTGTTCTCATGTCTGTCAAGATGCCAAAAATTGCAGCTCTCTCTGCTCTGCCCCTTGGGAGAGAAGAAATCAAAAATCTTGAAGGGGGTGTTTGAGAAAATTCTATGTGGAACCCCTCCGTAATACCTCTTACAATGAAAGGGCAATCCAACAGGTCTTGCCAGGCTGTACAAAACCTCCCTAGCCTGGCGCCAATAATGATATTGGCGTCATTGCTTCTTGGGTCTTGCCTGATAAGTTCCAAACAGGGTGGAACCTTTAAAGCTGCCTTTTCTCGAAAAATTGGAAGAGGAAGAGGAGGAGGCCCCCCTATTTCTTTTAGCGGCTGCCTTGTTAAGAAAGGGACGCTTAAAAGAATTCCTAGGAAAAAACATTTTATTAGCTGCAGCCCTAGGACGAGGTGGAAAACACTTATTCCTGTCCGCCGTCAAATCCAAAACCTTACCTAAGTCTGATCCAAACAAAAATTCACCCTTAAAGGGCATAGCACATAATCTCATTTTAGAACCAACATCGTCAGACCAGGTCTTTAACCAAAGAACCCTGCGCACAGAGTTGGTCACTGCCAGATTTTGCGCTGAAAATCTAATTGACTCGGCCATAGCATCTGTAACAAATGCCGTAGCCGAAAAGAGAATAGGTAAAGCCTTTAGTATCTTATCTAGACTAGTTCCTTCTAAAAGACAATCTTTTAGTTGTTGAAGCCAAAACCCCAGATTTCTAATGACACAATTAGAAGCCAAATTAGTCCTCAACAAATTGGATTCCACCTGCCAGGCCTTCTTAAGCAGAGAATCCATCTATTTATCTAGGGGATCATTAAGAACCCCAAAATCCTAAAAGGCTAAACTTGAACCCTTTGAAACCTTGGCAAAAGGGGCATCTAATTTGGGACATTTATCCCAAAACTGAGAATCTTCCTCTGTAAAAGGGTATCTACGTTTGAGACCCCTAGAAGTAAATAACTTCCTAGATGGATCTTTCCATTGTTCCAGAATCATATCCTTAAGATAGCCATGCAAAGGAAATGAGTAGGAAGAATCCAGAGCCAAATCTGGATAGAAGCTATCCTGTTTAGATTTGGGGCCCGCCACCTTTTCCTCAATACCCATAGATAGGTTAATCATGTGTAAGAGAAAAGGAAGATCACCAGGCGGAAATAGAAATCTGTTCTTTACCAATGAAGAGCTTGAGGCTAGTTCCTCATCCTCCTCCGGGGAAGAAATTTCACCTTCCTCTGATTCATCGTCAGGAACCAAAGTTTGCTGAGAGACAAAAAAGGAGGGATTCCCCATATGCCCAGAAAAAAAGGATCGATCAAAGTGGCCCAGACCTGGATGAGAAAGACCCATCTGGTTATTCGGAATCTCAGGGACCCCCTGAACTTTAGGGGAGGAAGAAATCTGGTCTTTAAGATCCTTCATCAGCCTCATCAAATCATCCTTATGCTCGTTCTTAACCACTTTATCTGTACATACTTGACAAAGGGGTTTAACATAGGTATCCGCAAGCTTCAAATCACATAACGGGCATCTTCTACTCTTTTTACTGGATTTTGATCCTGAAGAGGAAGATTTTGATATAACCTTTGGTTTAAAGCGGAAAAAACCTTGTCCTGGTGTCTCTCAAAGTAGGGGGCCTGAATGGACTGTGCCGCCAACTCCAAAACATGCCGGACAGAGGTGATAGCCACCAAAAAGGCAACTTTCCAAGTGAGAATAGACAGTGCAGCCTCATGCACAGGCTCAAATGGAGGACCCAGAAGGGCAGACAAAACCAAATTCAAATCCCAAACCGGTAACAAAAGTTTGCGGGGAGGGCGCACATGAGTGACCCCCTGGAAGAAAGTCTTGACCAAAGGATGAAGAGCGAAAGACCTCTGAAAGAAAACCGCCAAGGCGGACACTTGCCCCTTCAGAGTACTGAGCTGAAAACCCATATCCAGACCATGTTGAAGGAACTCCAGTATCCGAGGTATGGAGAACACCCTACAAGGGAAGGCCCTAGCCTCACACCAGTCAATGTAGGTCCACCAGGTCCTGTAGTAGAAGGTAGAAGAGGATTTCTTCCTAGCTCTGACCAGAGTCTGAACAACCGCATCAGACAGACCCTTTTCCTTTAGGATGGAGGTTTCAGCAGCCATGCCGTCAAAGCCAGCGTTTGTAAATTGGGGTAACAGAGCTGTCCTTGAGTGAGAAGATCCGGAACCAGGGGCAAAGGGTACTGATCGACTGCCAGCTGCACGACGTCTGCGAACCACACCTGTCTTGGCCACCTGGGGGCCACTAGAACAGCTGGCACTCCTTGAATCAGCTTGCGTAGGACCCTGCCCAGAAGGGTAAACGGAGGGAAGAGGTACAGGAGACCGAACCCCTGCCAAGACAGAGACGTGGCATCCACCGCCAAAGCCAGAGGATCCTGGGACAGTGAGACAAAAGCTGGAAGCTTGTGATTGTGCCGAGAAGCAAACAGATCCACATCCAGCCTCCCCCACCTGTGACAGAGGGATAGAAAGACCTTGCTGTTGAGGGACCATTCTCCTCGGCGAGAGGTTCCCCTGCTCAGGGAATCCGCTTCCAGGTTCTCCGCTCCCGGGAACGTAAACCACCGAGATACACGGGACGTTGACCTCGGCCCAAGAGAGAATCCACGACACCTCCCGGAGGGCACTCTTGCTCCGAGTCCCTCCCTGATGGTTGATGTAAGCGACCGCAGTCCTGTTGTCGGAGCGAACCTGAACCGGTAGGCCTTGGAGGTGATGCGTCAGCTGCGCCAGCACCAACCGAACCGCCCTCAGCTCCAGAACATTGATGGGGGCGTGTGCCTCCTGAGGGCCCCACAGCCCCTGGAATTGGTGGGATCTCCAGTAGCCCCCCCAACCTGACAGACTGGCATCCGTAGTGACCGTCTCCCAGCACGGTGTCAGGAATGATATGCCCCCCAGAAGATTCTTCGAGTCCAGCCACCAAAGGAGGGACCGCCGGACCAGAGGGGACAGAGCAAAAGCCTGGTCCAGAGACAGGGACTTGTCCCAGGCTGAAAGAAGATGGAGCTGAAGAGGCCTCATGTGAAATTGAGCATAGGGAACTGCCTCGAAGCAGGCCACCATCTGTCCCACCAGTTGCATCCCTTGCCGGATGGATGGATGAGGGTTGGACAGCAAGCCATGAATCAGGGTTTGAAGAGAGTCCACCTTCTGCTGAGGGAGGAAAATCCTGGCCTGAATGGTATCCAGAGTCATACCCAGGAAGGCCGTCACCCGTGAGGAGGAGAGTGAGGACTTGGGGTAATTGATCACCCACCCGAACCTCTCCAGTGTCGCCACCACTGTCCGGGTGTCCAGCTCCGCTTGTTGGAGTGAAGGAGACGTAATGAGAAGGTCATCCAGATAAGGAAGAATGCGAATACCCCGGGCTCTGAGAAGGGCCATCACGCCTGCCAACACCTTGGTGAACACCCTGGGGGCAGAGGTGAGCCCGAAGGGGAGTGCCACAAATTGGTAGTGTTGTTCCCCTACCGCAAACCTGAGGAACCGCTGGTGCCCTGGGAAGACCGGCACATGAAGGTAAGCATCCTTGATATCTATTGAGGTCATAAAGTCCCCCGGGCACAGGGAGCTGATAGCGGAGCGCAGCGTCTCCATGCGAAAACGCTTGGTTCTGATGAATTAGTTGAGAAGCTTTAGGTCCAGAATGGGTCTGATGGAACCATCCTTTTTGGGCACTGTAAAGAGATTGGAATAGTAACACAGACCTCTCTCTCCCGGGGGAACCTGACAAACGCCCCCCATGGCCCGAAGGTTTTGAACCGCCAACAACAGGCCCTGAGCTGCCCGAGGGTCTGTAGGAACCCGTGACCTGAGGAATCTGGGAGGAGGCTGGTCCACGAACACCAGCTTGTATCCGGAAGAGACAACCTCCAGAATTCATTTGTCTGAGACTTGTTGATCCCAGACCTGAGCGAAGAGCCGCAGCCGTCCCCCCACCCGCAAGGGTGAGGGCGCCCCCTCATTGCTGAGCGGGCTTGGCAGTGGATTTGGGTTTGGCACCCCAGGAGGATCCGGGTTGGGCACGGCCTCTGCCCTTGCCCCAGAAATATCCCCTTTGGCCGGCAAAGGATACCCCCCTACCTGACCTAGGCCCACGAAAAGGAGGGAGTGAAGGAGCCCGAACCCCGAAAGGGTCGCGGCTGCTTTTTGCGTTGGAGTAACTTACCTCCCTTAGCAAAAAGGTCCACACGATCACCAAACAGGCGCAACCCTTTAAAGGGAAGCCCCGTGAGAGCCTTCTTAGCAGCATTGTCAGCTGCCCACTGGCGCAACCAGACAGAGCGGCGGATAGAGACCGAATGGTGTAATCTAAGGCAGAGAGTACATAAGTGATGAACAACTCACATTGCGACAAGGCTCTTCTGCACTATTCCGCACTAGAAGGATCCTCATGGGAGCTGTGCAGAAGGCCCCTGATTAAGGTCCTAATAGCCACGGCCGTAATAGCGGAAGCACAAACCGGGCACAAGGCCGAACCCACACAAGCAAAGGCGTTGGTCAATACGCCAGTCCTCACTATCCTTCAAGGTAGTGGAATCCAGGGAATGCACAACAGAAATATTAGACAGCCCCAGACGGGGAATCCACCTCGGGGGGAGTTGACCAACATTTGACCACATCCGAGGGGAAGGGATACCTCCTATCCCACCCCTTAGGGATACCGGGAAGCCGGCTAAGCCGTTCCCATTCCTTGAGAATCAGATTATTAAAATGCGTCTGTTCGGGGGATTCCAAACGTGGTCTTGCGGTACCAAACAATTCCCCCTGCTGCTTAGGTGCCTCTGCAGGAGGGGAAAATTTGAGTCAGAAGTCTATGGGTGTCGTCAGCATCCCAATGCTCTGAGCCGGCATCAGTGCCCAGGCAATGCTGATCGTCAGAGAGATCTGAATCTGAAAATAATTCCCCTTCCTCGAGAGAGTTATAGTCAAGACAAATCAAGGAAATCATCTTGTCCGAAGGTAAAGGCCGGCGCAGCGGGCGCCACGTGCTGTCTTTTAGCTGGAGCCTTACGGGCTGCAGAGCTAGCAATCGCTCAATGTTGGCCAGTCTGGCGGAAACATCAGATTGCGACTCCCCGCTAGCGTTAATGTCACTAGGGTTCATAACCAGGCGCGGGGGCATGGGGGATGAGGCTGAGGGTACTGATCCGGCCGCACGGGGCCCAGATTGCCGCGCAATCACTTGCTGGGCACAGGGTACACAAACCCGCACATCATCGCCCACAAGGGATGCCCCGCACACCACACATAGCCAGGCTTGCCCCGAAGGGACCCCGAGCACAGTATCCTGGGAAGCCTCCATAAGGTGAATTAGCAGTCGCAATGACCAGTGGGAATTACGCTGTGCAGCTACCCGAGATGCTCCCTAATTGTCTGCTATTGGAAGGATTTGCAATTAAGCCCCCAATTTAGTAAGGGTATGACCCCGGGCCCAGGACTGGGAGAAACCTCTAAATAGGTTGTCCCAGCCTGAAAGACATAAGCATAGACAGAGGAAGTCCCATTAAATATGGCATGTATAATATTTAATACACAGTAAAGTAATAAGGATAGCAATAAGAAAAGCCAGCGGAGGGCACTCACATAACCCGGATCGCACACACCACAAGGCAGCAGCAAGATGGCGCCGATTAGCTCCGAAGGGGCCCTGGGAACGCGGGGACAGTGCAGAGAGGCCAGGCAGCCTATCGCCCGGCCCCCGGCAATAGATGACGTCACCGGCCCGCCGCCGGCGGCGAGCGCGCCCACGGGCCGTTCAAACTCTGCCAGCATGTTCACAGTAATGGAGGAGAGGAAGAGAGCGCTGAGCAAGTGCCAGCGCTGTAAAAGTAAAAAGCAAGGAACGCACACACAGCGACAACAGTAAGACAATCACTACACTCACACGAGTATACGGACCCCCCGCCCCCCCCAAATAACCGGACTAGGGAGAAGGGGGAATAAGCCCATGAATACATTTGGTTACATGTAGTGAGGGCTAAGGCAGATGGGGCATCCCATGTCAGGCTCACCAACCTGTGCCGCCTACCCTGTGGTGGAGGATTTGCGGTGGAGCAATGCTCTAGTAAAAAGCACCTCTAATAAGTGCTGCCTACCATCACCCGGACCCTGCAGCCATAGCTGGGAGGTATGTAAAGGTGGCACGGGTGGGAATAGGACATATGGCCGGGTGCTGTGCAGCCCGGCTTACCTGCAAGGAGAGAGAGTCATCTTGACCTTCGCCGCCCACTGCAGAGACTAAACTGGGGAATGAGTGGGAGGTCCTGGGTATATATGGACCGGGAGGGGCCTCTTTTTTGCCATATCTGCAGTAAAGCGCCCTCTAGTGGACTATATCCCAGACGTAATTATTACTGGAGCAGGGCGTAATGAATACTTGGAATAAGGCACCAACAGCGGCAGAGCGCCATACAACGGCCCACACGCACGCATAGCAATAAACGCAACATTAAAATCACACACAATAACGGACTCCCCCGGGCACCCCCTAGCGAGGGAGTCCCGACAACCTCTAGGGAAAGGGAGGGAAGGGGGATATTAAAAAGGGGACCCAAGATTTAGGGGCATCCCAAAGAGGCTCACCATAACAAAGCCTGTCGCCGACTACCCTTTGGTACAGGGTCTTGTGGCCCGGCTCCTTCAGCACCTGACCCTAGTGCTGTCCTACCTTCACCCGAACCAGGCAGCCGTGGCTGGGAGGCAGTGAGTCTGGAATGGGTGGAAATAAGCCTGCAGGGCCATAGGCTTGAAAAGCCCGCTCCCTGTGCAGTAGAGAGCCATCTTCTATCTTCGCAGTCCAGACTGCAGAACTAAACTGAAAATTGGTGGGAGGTACTTGGCTATTTATGGGGCCAGGAGTGGCCACAAGTCTTTCTGAAGTCCAGCGTCATCTTGTGGTGGAATAACCCAAGTGTAAGGAATTTACTGGAACAGGATGTGCTGTATACTTGGAAAAATGAAAAAAAGTCAACTCACCTTTCGCTTGCGCTGTCCCGGCCGTCCTTGCTGTATCTGCTGCCTTCTCAGCGGCACCTGCACACACAGACATCCTCTTCATACAGCAGTTGGATGTAGCTGATGCTCGAGCGTCGTCCGCGCCCATCACTGTGTATGAATGGGGAATGGGAGGGCGGAATGCCACACTGCCTATATGGGAATGGGATGGGGGTATGACACACTGGCCATGAGGGATGGAGGGGGGAGAATGCCCCTCTGCCTGTAATGGGGGGATTCTGCACCTTGCCTATTAATTGGTTCTTGGGGGGGGGCGGTGTTTTAGTACAACGTTTGGTTCAGAATATTTATTTTCTTATTTTCCTAGGTGTGTCCTAGGGCAGGTGCATCTTATAGGGCGAACAATACGGTAATCGTGCTGATAAAAAAAAATATAAATGGTGCTTATTTTTTGTAGTTAAACACTAGTGTGTGTGTGTGTGTGTGTGTGTGTGTGTGTGTGTGTGTGTGTGTGTTTATTTCTGCAAACATTGTGCCTGTATTAATTGTAACTGAGGAGCTTCTGTCAACTCAGGCTGTACAAGACCCTGATTGCTTTCTTGGAAATTCAACTTAGCACTTAGCACTTTATTAGACATAAGTTGTCATTTTTTTCTCTAATTAAAACACAGTATATCATTAAACACCATACAGGACACAATGAAATCCACTGTGGGCTAATTTAAGATACTACAAAGTGACATAAGCCCTCTCATGGGGCACATGTCTTTTCAAGCTCATGCTTATTAGAGGAAAGATTAGCACCCTGGATTGAGCCAAGTCAGTGGAGTGAAACTGGATTCTTGCAGATAAACTCTCCTTACAGAATTATGTTAAAAAGAAAATCATCCCATTTCATCTCTCCACACAATTGCACATTTTTTCTTGTTGTTGAATTGAACTCTTACATGCAATTACAGATCGTAAAAGAGAAAAATCATCATCAGGAATTTTCAAGAAACTTACTATAAAGGCTACATTTACACCTTATTGTGCAGGCTTTTTTTTAGCTACACTAGGGATGCCTTGTACCAAATATGTGCCTTTTTTGCATAGTAGGCGCCATAGTCAAAGATATAAGCACATATGGTGCATATATTTGAACTAGCCCATAGAAAACAAAGGTCAGCGTTTTCTCTGCTTTGTGACAGAGTTGCACAACGCAAAGAAAGCAGATGGTTGTGCACATTCTGTAGCCTAAAACGAAACAAAGGCAGCCAGATCTCCAAATGTAAGACTAGCTTGTCTACCTCATTACGGTTAGTCATTCAGCAAGCGCTTACGCTGCATCCCTAAAACAGTCAATTCTGCCTTCATAGCACTAGGACAAGAAACCCTGTGCCAAAAGTGATAGCTATTTCATGATATAGAAGCAATTATAACTATGGCAAAAAGTAAACTGTTCTGATTAGTGAACTACAAACCAGATTTATAATAATGTTATTAAGGTTGAAATCTGTAGGAGTTGTCTGAACCTACGATTGAGCTTATAATTTGCTGAGCCATCATTAGCAGAAGACATGTTAGCAGATGCTTCTAAAAGGGTGCACTTTGGGTCAGTTGTATGGTTCACTGGCAAGATCAGCAGAGAAGCAGCTGTAGGTGAAATTTCCAGCTGGCCTTATTGCCATTTTGGAACAGTTGAGCGATACCCATCACATTCCAGGAATCTGTGGATGTTTGGTTTACACCTATAAAACAAGTCTATAGCACCACAACATAAAAAAATAAGATGTGTATGCAAACAACATCCTACCCAAAATCCATTTTAACTTTTTGTATGGTTGAGGGGCACAGGGGCAGTATAGTAAGCTAGCCAGATTGCTGCAATCCGCCGCCGTTTAGGTAGGGAGTTGCTTGCATGTAAAGCATAGGTGCCCAACCCCTCTCCTCAAGGGTCACCAACAGGTCATGTTTTGTGGATTTTTATATAGCTGTCTCTATAACGCTGCTGCTGCACTAAATATTTCACTTGTGCCTCTGTGTGGAGAGCTGCAAAACCTGGCCTGTTGGTGGCCCTTGAGAAGACCTGGGATAGATCCCAATAATTAGGCGAGCTTTGTTTTATTCTAAAATGATTGGATCCTCATTAAATATTAAAAATTCAGACAACATGTTGCTTGTTGCTGCAAGGGATGCTGGAAGATACTACTACTCTGTAAGATACTTCCAACTAATAGGATAGAAAGCATATTTGGATACTAATTGTACAGTGAAGTGAAACTGTAGTAAAAAAATATTTTAAAAACCGCAAGAAAAAGTTCACATTTGCACTAGTGAAGCCACGGTCTTTGCGTCCAATAATGCAATTCCTTAAAATTTAGCTTTTACTTGAATATTGTTAAAATCACAATATAGTCTAAAATTTGATGTCCTATTTTTGGAAAAATCCTGGACCTCTGACTGACTGATGGCTGTAATATCTTGAGCCACTCATAGAGCGCTAACCACTCGGGGCAGGGCAAAGGTGGTTAGAGAGAGTGGTCTACCCAGTGATTGGCCACCCTTACTGTGCTGTGCACAGAGGTGGGGCTTTACTGGGGGGGATCAGTAGGAAGAAAGGAGGCGCAGATGAGCCCTCCGCTTCGCCCTGACTAAGTTGCAGCTATGCAGATCTGATCAATGGGAACTGATGATGCTTCAGCCCCAGGAGATTGAGACCTCTCAAATGCCAAGCCATCAGTCTGAGGCTCGGCACTTAAAGTAGCACTATCGCGAAAAACACAATTCTGTGATACTCAAATGTAGAATTGTTTTTTCTGTTAATGCATTCCAGGCCGTCCCAATCATCACGATTGGGTAATTCCCTGCCCGAAGGGGCGTGACTGCAAGACAAATGCGTGGCTCCGCCTACCGGCCCATATCCTTCCGGCTGACTTGCTAGATTCCAGTTAATTAAAAATACAATTCTGTGAAATACTCACCTGTAGAATTGGTATTATACGCATACAGCACGTCCTGCTCCATCTATAATAATAACGCATGGGTAATACTCCGCCAGAGGGCGCTGTTCACTGCAGACATGCAAAAACAGGCTCCTCCCAGCCCTTCATATACCCAGGGACCTCCCACAAATCCCCAGTATTGAAAAGCAGTGAGAAAAGAAGCCGGGAGAAACCAACCACCAACTGGTAACAATAGTAATGATAACAATCACCATACAGGGGATCCAGAAAAATGTAAAACCAGGGTGGGGTGGAGCAGGACATGCTGTATGCATATAATACCAATTCTACAGGTGAGTATTTCACAGAATTGTATTATTCTAAGCATACAGCACGTCCTGCTCCATCTATAATAATAACACATGGGACATCCAATAGCAGTGTCCATAAAGTAGGGTGGGATCCCCAAAAACAAGGCACAGCGGACAGTAAAGGCGCTGTCACCTGCAAAACTTTGCAACCAGGTATGACATGAGCAGAGGCTCTAACGTCAATCTCCTTTGAAAGGTATGAACAGAGGCAAGCAACAGTCTAGTAACTTATTCAACAGAAAAAACCTGGTGCTGAAGGGCCAATGGTACCCAAACACCAATATAACGGAATAAAATGAAAAAGGGAGATTCTTCCCCCTTAAAGGAATAGGCCAGTGTAGCGACCCAACCAGCCCACAGGCAACAGAAGCCTTGTGGAAAACTTAGAACTCTCCCAAGGGGAATGAGAACTGGTCACCCGTCAAAAGGCGGGAATACTGACCCCTTCATTAGCAAGAAGCCGAAAGCTTTATTCAGGACCAGAAGGCATCCAAGTAAGATCAATCCAAAGGGCGCAGTGGCCCTGGAAGCAAGCGATATCAGGTGCATACATAAGGAGGCGCCCGCAGACCCCAAGGGCATCAGTCCCCCTAAGGGACAAGAAACCATCAGGAAAAATTGCAACACCTGTTGAGGGAATGTAGACCCTTAACATTAGCATTATTAAGAATAAGGTCCGTAGTTAGACTAAAAGGACTTAACAATGATCATAAAACACTACTGGGGCACAGAGGTCCGGCATAAGACGGAATACCACCACGGCATGGTGTGCATATAGATATATATATATATATATATATATCGAGCCAAGGCTAAGTAATCGGATCCACCTTCTCAGGCACACGTCTGACTGAGGCAGGAGCCCCCAGAGAAGCGACTTGGACTACAAAGCAGCTCAGTCAGCATCCAGCATAAGTCCCAAGGGAAAATCCGCAGGGCAAACAGAGTGAAAAATGGATCCCAACAGGAACCACAGAAACTACTTGGGAGATGCCAATGAGCAAACCCCAAGAGAATTCCTCACAAGGTTAGACAGAACCAGACTCCTACAGGAAGACAGCCAGGACAGAACATGGACCTTCAGAGTACCTAGATGGGGAGCCAACCGCAACATATGCTGTAAAGACTCTAGAACCCTGGGAACCAGGAATGTCCAACAGGTAAGAGACCAAAACTCATGCCAATCAGTATGGGTACACCATGAACCACAATAGACGGAGGAAGAGGAAGCTTGTTCCTAGCCCCCCATATACCAAGTCACCCAGAAGATAAGCCCGTCTCCAAGGGGTGAATGAATCAGCTGTCAAGCCCCAGACAAGAGTCTGTAGAGTGAGACGACAAAAGAAGGGGCCTGACAAGGGCAGAACCGCACTCCTGAGAGAGCGTACAGGTCAGCAGACCTCAGCAGAAGCATCTGCGAACCACAGTTCACAAGGCCACCCAGGCCATCAATCTCACGGGTCTCTCTATCAGCACAACTGTGCGCAGAACCCCACATAGTAGGGTGAACGAAGAGAAGGCATATAAAATAGAAAGTCTATGCATAATTTTACTAAGCCCCCATGACCAAAGTCAGAATATTCTGGGACAGTAAAAACAAGGGCGGAGCCCCTGTGGTATAAGCGAGACCCAATAGAGCCACCCTAGTTGGCTCTCAGAGCGCCACCAGGATAGCATAACCTGCCCCTGAAAGGCATCTATTGGAGCGAATACGGCTGAGGAGCAGGAGGCGTAGACCCCCGCCCAGATCGGGATCAGGAACCCTCCAGAGGGATCATCCTGCTTCAAGCTCCAGACCAATAATAAAACAGACCGTTGTCTTCCAACAGAACAAGAGTCCCCAAATAGACAGGTCCTAAAAGAGGAGAAGTCCAGCCGTATAGAGTCAACGGAAGGCTCACTGTTGCAACAACCAGTAGGTAAGATGGACCCTCTAAGGGACCCTACCTAGGAACCACAGGGGGCTTTGGAAGAAAGTCCCCCCCCCCGCCTACCTGCGAGACTTGGTACCAAAAGTGACCATTCACAGGAAGATGCAAGCAAAGAAGGGGGTGCCCCCTGACAGGTTCCTTGAATATGATCAGCTCAAGAGGAACCACCTTACCAAGGGGGAATGAGCACAGACCAAGCCCCAGGGGTACTGGAACCCCATGTAGGATCAATAACCTACTGTGCCGAAGAGCCCAAGGGCTCGGTATATAGGGGACATCATCTTATACGCCACCATGGGCCCACCAGCTGCAATCCTGCCTGGTGAAAGTAAGATGTCAGCAAAGGGGGGCAGAGCCCCCGTAACCAGGAGTCCACTTGTAGCCAAGGAAGAAGGCTCAAGCCTGAATCCAAGGAATGGAGATAGCACATAAGGGACCAAGAGGGATTGAGGTGACTGAGCACCCATCCAGTAACTCCCAGGGGACACCGCTGGCCGACCAATCCACTCGGCCTGACGTAGAGACTGGGGAGTAAGGAAAGACGACCCGGTAGGTCCTAATGCGGACGCCCCCCCCCCCCAGGCATGTCTGAGACATCACCCCCCTTCGCGCCATGGTGAGTAGCCTGGGAGCAAAGGGAGGCCACCAACAATGCCTCAAGCAGCAGGGTTGGTCCTGCCACACCGCCTAGCAGACACAGGGGGAACTAAGAAGATCTAGAACTCCACAGGAGGTCGGAAGCCCCCCTTTGCACAGGGCGCCTGTGTCCCAAGACAGAGATGTCATATAGGGACTACCTGTGAGAGTAGAATTGCCAGGCCTACCATAGGCCAGCGTGGCCCAGACTGCCTCATACTGTTGAGGGAAGGAGGAAGGTTAATATAGAGGCCATAGCCCCATACTGTTAAGGGCAACCTGTAAGTAAGCCCAAACTCTGTAGGCCCAGTACGGCCTGCACCAATTCCTGAGGGAAAAACAGGGGCTAGAAGCACCCTGACAACCACTGAGAGGGACCGCCCAGCAAAAGCTATCCTGTGTCCAGTGGGACTACCTCCTGGAACCATCAGAAGGAGAAGGTACATTCCTAGATGGGAGACAGCTGCTGCAGCAGTACCCTCGCCCCGAAGGGCAAGGGCGTCCCTTCATGCTTGGGAGGTCTTGGCAGATTTGGACTTAGTCCTGCCAAAGGGCCCAGGGCGTTGCCTGCCAACCCCATGGTGGAAATCCACACCGAACAGTTGGAAGCACACTTCAGGTTCGCGTTTGACACTAAAGTAGGGAGGTGGAGGGGTGACCCTGCCCCGGGGAGGCAGGAGCGGCCTTCTGCGCAGGGGTGCCTTACCCTTTTTCCCAAAACAGGCCCCAAATAGTCGCCATCCTCTGAAGGGAAGGCCAGTGAGAGCCTATTTTGTAGCATCGTCAGCACCCCACTGTCGCAGCCAGAACAGGTGGCGAATAGCCACCACAAGGGCAGAGGTTCTAGCACACATCTTAATGGTGTCATCCAGCGCTGAGAGGATGAACTTCACAAGCACATCACAGTCTGATAGCGCATTAAACACCCCCCAGGGGAGGTCCTGAGGCCGGTGGTCAAGTACTTTTCTAACAAGAGTCCTGGCGGCCACCGCAGTGATGGCCGCGGCACAGACCGGGCGCAGAGCCGTCCCTGCACACGAAAAGGCGTGGGAAGCCAGTCTGTCAAGGCGCTGGTCCTCAGCATCCCGAAGGGTACAGTAATAAGGAGCCGTCATGAAGGGGGGGTTAGTAACCCCTATAATCGGTGCATCCACCACAAGAGGTGCTGACCAAAAATTAACCACATCAGGAGGGAAAGGGTACTTCCAATCCCAGACCCCTGGGACCCCTTTAAGTTTAGAAGGCGATTCCCATTCTTGGGATATAAGATTCTGGAAATGCTCCTGTTCCAGGAACTCCAAGCACGGCGGCACTGTGTGGAAACTCTCCTTCTTAGGCTTGGGAGCCTCTCCAGGAGGGGAGATTGACAAAACCTCAAAGATCTTAATAAGAATTTCATCTTTGTCACACAGGCCCCAAGAACCGGGCCCAGAATCATCACAGCTCCCGGGCATCTCATCCGAGGAGCCCGAATCTGAGAATAGCTCACCTTCCTCAGAAGGATCAAAGTCCTGCATATCAGCAGAGTCATCGGTATCGTTAGGAACCGGAGAGCCAGGAGGCGTCAGGGACCGCTTCTTTCAAGGGCCCATACGCTCCGCCAATACAGACAGCACCTGCTCCACCGTAGGCAGCACGCGCGGCACGGCTTGCAGGTCATCCCCGCTCGAGTGAGACTCATCAGGAGTGAGGTTTAGGTCCAGGGAGACGGGTGTATTGAAGGGAGGTGCAGCCACTGGCAAACCTGATTGCAGGGTCAGTGCCTGTTCAGCACATGGTCCGCAGACCCGTGCTCTGTCAGCATCAGCATGGGGCTGACAACACACCGCACACAGCCGGTCACGTCCCAGAGGGACCCCGGGTACATAATTCTGAGATGCCTCCATATGGTGATTATCTGAGCAGTATGCCCACAGGGATTTACGCAATAGGCAACCCTGGATGCCCCAAGACCCGCTGGGAAGTAGGAGAATTTGTTATGTGGACCCGCTGTAATATATGTGAGGCCGGGAGAAGCCACCGAAGTCCTGGCGTTTGAAAGACATAGTGGGACAAGAGGGTTGGTGTCAGTGTCATGCGCAGCCGAATAAACACGTAGAACAATGCCGCCCCGGAGGGCACTTACATGACCAAGGGAGGAGGCGGATCGCACCACGCGCGAAGATTGTCAAAATGGTGCCAAGCGAACCTCGAGGGGCGACCTCGACCAGGCTGTGACGCAGAGCGCCTCATGCCGAGTCCCCGCCTCCCCCAAAGAGCGCGAAGCTCTAACCAACGGAAAAAAGAAAGACAGTAGTGGATAGAAAGCGCATACATTGCTGTCACGCTGGAAAATGATGCTGCCGTCTGGGCAGTACGCTAATGTTAATGAAAGGACAAACAGGCTCGCAACTGTGGAGCAAGGAGCGCGACATTGACACCCAAGTATAATAAAAGATCAAAGGCCTTAACGTGTTATATTGCACTAGGACTGCCACACATACCCCCCCCTTTCTTTTCCCCCGAGCTACGGGAGGAAGCGAGGGAGAAGCGGACCAGCGTCCAGGGACTAACTCTGTGAGGGGCACGGGCAACAATGCAGGAGGCTAGAGGCTCACCATCGGCCTAACCGCCTACCCTATGGTGGGGGACTGCGGTGGAGCATGGCTCCGTTAAGCACACAAGGTGCTGCCGACCAACGCAGCCCAGGCTGGGAGGCATATTCTTCACAAAGAGGACGGGTGGAAATAGTCCCACAGGGCCACGGGCTGTAAAGCCCAGCTCGCCTGCGAGAGCGTGATATCTTCATGTCTTCGCAGTTCAGCACTGCAGAGAAATCTGGGGATTTGTGGGAGGTCCCTGGGTATATGAAGGGCCGGGAGGAGCCTGTTTTTGCATGTCTGCAGTGAACAGCGCCCTCTGGCGGAGTATTACCCATGTGTTATTATTATAGATGGAGCAGGACGTGCTGTATGCTTAGAATAAGCAGTATAACCAGCCGCCCGGGAGGCATACCTATATCTCTTGGAGACAAAAAAGGCTGGAGACAACAAAGAAGACTCCTCTCTCTGATTATAAATAAGTACTATTCCTTTTTTTTTTTTTTCTTTTTTATCACTCCACAAGACTAGGCATCCAATAAATGGTTATATCAACCTAGCATGCTTTTCAAAGCAAAATATTGTTATCAACAAAGAGCACCATAAAAAGGGTATCAAGGATAGATCGTAACCTTCCTATATTCCCCCACAAGGGGCGGGCCGGACGGCCTGGAATGGATTAACAGAAAAACCAATTCTACAGGTGAGTATCACAGAATTGTGTTTTTTCTTCCACTCCATTCCAGGCCGTCCTAATTATCACGATTGGGACATCCAAAAGCAGTGCCTAAATATGGGCAGGATCCTCAACGTGGAACAGCAGGTAGTTATTTCACTACCTCCTGAAGAACTTTTCTACCAATACAGCGTCAGCTGAAGTACTTAACACCTACCTTGTAAATTTGGAAAAGGTATGAATCGAAACCCATGTGGCAGCTTTACAAACCTGTTCCACTGAGGCCTGATGCTGAACGGCCCAGGAAGCACCAATGGCCCTAGTGGAAAGAGCTCTCAGTAAAGTCACTACATCCAAACAGTGAAGAACTCCCTTCCTTATCAGACACTAGAGCAGGACATAAGGAAGGCAAAACCATCTCTTCATTAAAATGAAAAAGACACCTTTAGGAAGAATCCTAAAACACTCAAATAACGGGGCTTACTGATAAGCTGCTAATTCAGAAACCCACCTGCTGAAGTTTTTGCCCCTAAGAGATTACCATAAGCACCCTTAAAGTTAATGACACTTCTACCCTGGCTCAGAAGGGAGGACCCTGAAAAACAAGTTCAGGTCCCAAGCCGGCAGAAGTGGATTATGAGGAGGCCGCACATGAGCGACTCCTTGTAAAACAAGTTCTGATAAATTCATTCTCAGCTATAAGTTTCTGAAAAGAGGATAAATGGCAGATATTCAAGACTTCTGCAAAAATCAATATATTCTCTAACAGAACCGTACTACAAGCGAACCCCTGGATTTGCCGATAATTGCTTGCCCCACTCAATAATAGATCATCTGATAAAGATTTCTTCCTGGCCTGAATCATAGTCTGGATAACTCTGGCAGAAAAAACCCTTTCTGCCAAGATAAAGGATTCAATAGCCAGGCAGTCCAAGCCAGAAGCCTTAAAGTGGACCAACACCCAGGATTTTGACTATCCTGGGTCTTGGTCCACTTCGGTTGGGCACCCCCGATCGGGGTGCCCCGCTGTGTGAAACCCCCCCGAACCCCCCGAACTCACCTCTGTCCGCGGCGACGGACAAGCCGCGGACAAGCGGCTCCTCCGCCGCCTCCCGCGCGTCCCTGTTGACGCGCGCGTGCCCGCGCCGGCCATTCACAGACGGCCGGCGCGGGCGCGTGCACGACTAGAGGGGCGCGAGGGAGGCGGCGGCGGCCGGCTGCCGCCGAAACTAAGGTAAGGAGTTTGGGGGGTTTCACCCCGCGGGACATCCCGATCTCGGATGTCCCGCGGGGAGGGAGGTGATCGGCCCGGGAATCTTATAGATTCCCGGGCCGATCACCCGTGGGTGTTAGTCCACTTTAAAGGCCCCTGTGTGAGAAGATTTTGGATAGACACCTCCACAAGTTGCCCTCTGATATCCTTACTATGCCTGAGAACCAGCTTCTTCTTGGCCACAGAGGAGTCACCAGAATGGTTGGGACTTCCTTGTGAGCTAACCTTTATTAGTACACGACCCAGGAGTGAAATCGGAGGGAAATGCATAAAGAAGCTTGAATGCTGACCACTAAGAGTCAGGGCATCTGTTGCTATTGTTAGAGGATCCCTGGACCCAGACAAACTTCGGAACTTCTGACTGTGCCCTGATGCAAGATTTACATCTGGGATCCCCCAGCACATGCATAGGGATTACAAAATCCTCTGGCTAAGAGACCATTCCCTCTGATGCAGGACCGTTCTGCTGAGATGATCAGCCTGCAAGTTGTCCACTCCTGGTATGTGTACCAAATACATGGAACCAGTTTCTCGGCCCAAAGTAAAAACCCAGCTCACTCCATCAGGACTTTACTGCTTCTGGTGCCCTTATGGAGGCTGATATATACCACCGCCGTCTGATTGTCTGTTTGAATCCGGACGGGATGCCCCTTCAGATGGTATGTTCAATGTCTGAATACAATAGAATCACTCTCAGTTCCAGGATATTTATGGAGAGTCTGCTCTCCTTCAGACTCCATTGTCACTGAATCATTTGTGACTCCATGACACTCCCCCAACCAGATAGACTGGCATCCGTGGTGATGATCTTCCACTGTACTGGAAGAAAGAATTTGCGAATCTGAAGAGGCTGAGGACCAGGCTAGAGACCGCCTTGCTCACTGTGTCATGTAAAAAGAGTGATCCAGAGTGTGTGGGTCCCGATCCCAGATTGTGAGCAATTCCATCTGCAGGGGTCTTGTGTGAACCAGTGCAAAAGATACTGCCACAAAGCAAGATACCATCAGGCCCAAAAGACATATTCCTTGATGAATCGTCGAGTGAGGACAAGACAAGAGACCTTGTACCATGGCCTGAAGTAAGAGTCACTTCTGTGTTGGAAAAACACTTCTGCCTGAGTCGTGTCTAATGACAGTCCCAGAAAAGAATAACTCTTCAACCTATGATATGATATTTGACTTAAGAATCAACCTGATAGTCAATTAATTGGTTTGACCCAGCTCATACGCCAGACTCCTATTCGTGGACTTCTCGTCCGCCTTCAACACTATTGATCCCCAAATTCTGCATGGGAAACTGCTCTCACTGGGCATCTCAACGGGTCTTTCTGGCTGGATCACCAACTTCCTCACAAATAGAACTCAGAGAGTCAAACTGGGCCTCTTTACCTCCTCATCCAGATCTACCAATATAGGCGCACCACAAGGTTGTGTTCTGTCCCCCCTCCTCTTCTCCATATACACAAACGACTTCAAGTCCACAGACCCATCAATCAAAATCATCAAGTTTGCGGATGATACCACTCTGGTAGGCCTCATCAACAACACTGACGAGTCTCCCTACCGTACACAAGTAAAAAACCTGGTAACCTGGTGCGAAGAGAACAACCTCATCCTGAACACCCAGAAAACGGTCGAGATGATTGTCGACTTCAGGCGGTCCCACCCAGCGCACCGTTCTATCTCCATTGGTAAGGATGAGGTTATCGCTACCAGCGCAAAATTCCTCGGCATGGTGATAACAGATGACTTGAAGTGGAGTAGGCAAGCCACTGTTGTTCTAAAGAAGGCCCAACAGAGACTATATTTCCTATGACAACTTGCAAAATATGGAATGTCTAAAAGGATCCTGAAGACCTTCTACATCGCTGCAGTAGACTCACTCCTAACCTCCTCCTTCACTGCCTGGTACTGTGGGATCACAGCCAAAGACAAGAGCAGGCTGAAGAGGATCACCAGGACTGCTGAACGGATCATAGGATGTTCCCTACCTGACCTAGAGGAACAATTCAGGGGAAGGATCCTTTCAAAAGCAAAAAGAATAGTTGAGGACCCCACTCACCCAGGCCACCCCTTCCTCAAACTCCTACCCTCTGGACGGAGATACCGGGCTATCTCGTCCAGGACCTCTCGATATAAAAACACTTTTTTCCCTCTAGCAGTTAAAGCGCATAATAATCAATTCTAGGAATCCTGCAAGAACTTTCGGTCCCCGGCGTATCACCAGTTAGTAGAATGTAACTAAGGCCCAAGTGTATAATATGTATGACTAGCAAACGTTTAAGCTCCAATGGTGTGTGTAATATGCATGACTAGCAATTGTTAATCTCTATGGGTGAACCTCCCTTCCAAAAAGTATTCCTTGTATGTATTCTGTATCTACTTGGCGACCAATAAAATATTCGTATTCGTATTATCCAATGTCGATCAGACAGTCTGTGTATTCTTCTGGGCCCCCTGACATGATGGGGCCCATATTATCAGATAGTCTAAGTAAGGGATAATATGTATACCCTGACTTCTAGAGAAAACATGAGACCTGCCAACACCTTGGTAAACACCCTTGGTGCTGAAGATAGACCGAAGGGTAACGCCACAAACTGAAGATGTAGGCCACCTACAGCAATGTAGGTATGTATCCTTATATATACACTGCCCAGCTGGAGTAACTTCACTGAGGATCAACAATTCCAATCTCTAAAAAGGCGAGATACGGCAGATCTCAATGCTTCTGCTTACTGCGGAATTCGGGATACCCCTGACCAAGAGAATCTCCAAGGGGTCTGGCTCCTAATTTGATCTTGTAACCTGAGGATACAACTTCCTGTATCCAAATATCTGTTAAAGTGGACCAACACCCTGAGGTGATCGGCCCGGGAATCTATAAGATTCCCGGGCCGATCACCTCACACACCGCGGGACATCCAAGATCGGGATGTCCCGCGGGGTGTAAACCCCCCAAAACCCCCACCTCTCCAGCCGCTGCTTCCGCCACCTCACTCGCGCTCCTCTAGACGTGCGCGCGCCCCGGCCGTCTCTGAATGGCCGGCGCGGGCGTGCATACGTCAAGAGTGATGCGCGGGAGCCGCCGACGGGCAAGCTGCTTGTCCGTCGCTGTCAATCAGCTTGTCCGTCGGCGCCGATTGGACGGCGCGGCCACGTGGGAGCGGGGAGAGGTGAGTTTTGGGGGCTTTCTGGGGGGTTTCACACAGCGGGGCACCCCCGATCGGGGTGCCCCGGGGAAGTGGACCAGTACCCAGGATAGTCAAAATCCTGGGTGTTGGTCCACTTTAATGAAGCCTCCAAATATGAGCAAAATGCAGAAGTGGTCCCCCCACACCTGCAAGTGCGGGGGCGTCCCTTCATGCCTGAACAGGCTTTGAAGGGGGTCTGGCTTTATTCTGCCAGACACCTGTTGCCTTAATTTGGAACTTTGTCTTATTCCAAAAATCTATTCGGTATCCCAAAGAGGCCGAACCTCTAAACGGAATCCCGGAGTATTTTGAGGCCCCGTGGAAGCAGTATTAGACTTCGGTTTCTGTGCCAGATTAAATGACTTACCACTAGTAGCATGCTTTACCAAGTCAACCAAGCACTCCCCAAACAGATGCCGCACTTTAAAAAGGGGAGTCCCGTCATATTCCTTTTTAGAGGCTAAGCCATAAAGCACGCCTTAAGGCGACCACCAGAGCTAGGCCTCTGGCCCACAACCAGATCAAACCTCCATAGCCTGGATCACATACCTGTTAGAGCCAACTGGCTCTGATCAACTGGGAGCATGGCTTCCGTGAATGAGCCATACAGAGTCCAGTTGCTTTAACAACCTCCTGCTCACAAAAAAATGCTATGGATGTAGCACAGGCCGGCCGCAAGGTCGGTCCCATATGACATGCCAGCTGATCCACGCACTTCTCCGCTGGATCCTCTGGAGAAGCACTATCAGAGGATGGCATGACCAAAATCTTAAAGAGACCTGGCCCCAGAGCGTCCACCACAGGAGGGTGAGACCATAATTCAATCTGATCTGGAGGAAAATGATACATAGTATCTAGTACTTTAGGAATGGTCGGAAGACACCCTGACATCTGCCATTCCCTATATCAGAATATCATACAAATGCTCCGCAACATCCTCCAGAAATGGAGAAAATCAACCATCCATCCATCCAACTTCTCCATAACCGGACATCCCATGTGTAGAGGGCTCTCCAACAGATAACTTCCTGGGAGACTATGGCAGACAATATCCTCTTCCACTCCGAGGAAAACAATTTTTTCTTTTAAAATTTTTTTTTTTTTTCAGTAGCCAATACTGTTATTATTATGACCACTTGAGGGCTGCCGACAGTTCTGAGTAGGGGCCTATGGCAGCTACAATATCCTCTTCAATATACTCAGAGGATTTATTTATTTATTTATTTATTTTTAAATATATATAATACTTACAATTGGGACATCCAATAGCAGTGTCCATAGAACAGGGTGGGATCCCCAACAAAGAAGGCAACAGCAGACAGTTGAAAGCACTGTCACCTGCAACACCTCACTACCAAGAGCGACACGAGCAAAAGCTCTAACGTCAACATTAAAACAACCCTAGAAAGGTACGAACAAGAAAAAACAAGTAGCGTTCAAGCAACCTGTTCACAAGACTTGGTGCCGAAAGGCCCAAAGATACCAAGGCACCAGTGTAATCAGAATATAATGAGAAGAACTCTTCCCCTTAAGGAAAAGGCTTGAGTGGAAGCCTAACAAGAGCCAAAACTAAAAGTAGCCCAGGAAGAAGCCAAGCTTTCCCCAGGACCAGAAGGGATATCTTTTCCAAGTAAAGGCTAGGCCCAAGGCCGCTTAACCCCTAGAGGCAGACGAGATCAGGCACATCCAGATGTAGGTGCCCACGACCCCAAGGAGCAACAGTCCCCTAAGGGACAAGAGACAAACCGGAAAGAAAATTCCCGCACCTATTGAGGGAAATAGGTTCCCTTGCCTCAGCATTACAAGGAACGAATCCCAAAGAAGGATAATGTCTTAATACCTGAGCCTAAGACACCAGCTTAGGCCGAAGAACCGACGTAAGGCAGAACACCGCCTCATCTCGGTGGATATACAGTAAGGAAACGAGGGCTAGCTAGACAGAGCCACTCACTCAGGCACACAGCCGACTGAGGTAACAGCCCCATAAGGGCAACCTTAAAGTGGACCAACACCCACGGGTGATCGGCCCGGGAATCTATAAGATTCCCAGGCCGATCACCTCCCTCCACCTCCCTCCCGCGGGGTGAAACCCCCCCAAACACCCCAAACTCCTTACCTTATCTTCGCGCCCCTCTAGACGTGCGTGCGCCCGCGCCGGCCGTCTGTGAATGGCCGGCGCGGGCACGCGCGCGTCAAGAGGGAGGAGGCGGCGGAGGAGCCGCTTGTCCGCGGCTTGTCCGCCGGCGCTAGGAGCGGGGAGAGGTGAGTTGGTCGGGGGGGTTTCACACAGCGGGGCATCCCGATCGGGGGTGCTCCACCGAAGTGGACCAAGACCCAGGATAGTCAAAATCCTGGGTGTTGGTCCACTTTAAGGATAAGAACAGCCAGACAGCAACCAGAGTAGAGCCAAAGAGGAACACTCCACAAGGCAAAACTAATAGAAATCAATCCCAACAAGGACCCTAGACTTACGAGGGGGATGTCACTGAGCAATCCCTGAAGGAAAAGTCAACCCAGGCAAGGGACTGAGTAAAGACTTCTGCAGAAGACGGACAGGGCAGAACCTGAACCACCAGGGCACCGAGTAGGAGAGCCAACTCCAACCCATGCTGTAATAACTTAAAAACCCTGGAAACAGAGCTCGCCAACAGGGGAGAGCCAAAAACTCAACCCCATCAATATGGGTAAACAATACCCCACAGTAGACGGAAGAAGAGGCAAAAGAAGCCAAAACCCCGTCTTCCAAAAGTCACCGACACTCAAAAGGTACACCCACTTCCATCAAGGTGGGTGAATCAACCGTCAGACCATCCAGACCAGAGTCTGAACAGGTCCGCTGTCCACAGAACCACATCTGCACACTCCACTAGGCCACCCAAGGGCCGTCAGTATCACAGGTTCCCCCTTCCAGAGCAACATGCACCGAAACCTGTCAAGCAGGGTGAAGGAAGGTAAGACATATGGAACAGAATGTTCAGCATGAAGTTATGAAGCCTCGAGACCAAGGTCAGAACAATCTGAGACAGGGAAACAAGGGCCTAGGACCAAAAATAGGGACGGGCCCAGAAAAGATCCACACTAGACGGATCACATGGAGACCCAAAAACAAGCACATCCTATCGCAGAAGGACCTCCAAGGAGTGAATATCTTAGATATGCAGGGAACGCTGTCCTACACCAGATCAGGATCAGATACCCTCCAGGGGGATCATCCTGCTTCCTAGCCCACACAGATAATTAATACAGGCCACTGTCGTCAGACAGACCAAGGGGCCCCCAAATAGCCTGATCCCGAAAGGGAGGAGTCCAGCAATATAGAGCCAACCTGAAGGCCTGCTGCTTCAAATTAGACAGGTGGATGAGCCCCTAAAGGTCCCACCTCCCCCTGAACCACAGGGGGATTTAGAAGAAAAAAGTCCCCCCTTCCTTCAACCTGAAATTTGATATCCAAATGCAGGAAGACGCAATGGAAGGGGGCACCCCCTGACTGGTACACCTAGCACAACAGTCTCAGGGGAAACCACCATGCCAAGGTGGAAGGGTACACAGATCCATCTCCATTTATAATAAGAGTAGCAGAAGAGCCCAAGGGCTCTGAGCACAAGGGACAACCTTGGAACAGCCACCAACGGGCACACCCACTGCAATCCAGCCTGGTAAATAGACGGAGGGACCGAGCCCATGGAACCAGATCGTCCAAGTATAGGCAAGGAGGCAGGTTCCTGTCTGAACCGAATCCAGGTCCAACCCTAGGAACGGAGATACCCCTAGGGGAAAAGGAGGAATTGAGGTGATGAGGCACCCATCCAAAGATTCCCAAAGGACACCACCAACCGAGTAACAACTCGGTCTGACGCAGGCGAGGCGATCACTCCGGGAGCAGAACCAAGGCCAAATAATAAGGCCACCGCAGCAGTGTTGGAGCGCCAACAACTAAACTGTAAGGTCCTTGGAGCCCGGAAGGCACAATGGCCATGAGATAAGCGTTTTAGGTCCCTACCGACGGCAAGAGGTCCCTGGACACAGGGCACTGGCGGCCCAACGCAGAGGAACCATGCAGTAAACCGCCTGTGAATGTAAGTTGCCTCACCTATGGAAGGCCATAATGGACAGAGTGTCTCATCCGTTTGGAGGAATATGGAAAGGTTAGTGTAGAGGCCCCTGCCTCTGTCTGTTAAGGGCAACCAGCAGGTGACCCCAGACCTCGCAGATCGCGCGTGACCTGCTCCAACACAAGAAGAGAGGCAGGGACCAGAAGCATCCTGAATATCTCGGGAAGGGGCCGCCCAGCAGACATTATCCTGCATCCAGAGGAAACTTCCTCCTGACTCCATCAGAATAAGGCATGCAGCCTCCTGATAGGGTCAAGGTGCTGCGGCCATCCCCCCATCATGCTTGGGGGGTTTTGATTACAGGCTTGGACTTAGTCCAGCCGTAGGGACCAGGGCATTGTCTGCCACTCCTGGGGCAGGGATCTATACCAAAAAGCTGGAAGAACACCACTGGTTCTGGTTTGATGCTAACATAGTGGGGTGGAGGGGTGCCCCTGCCTCGAGAAGGCCGGGGCCGCCTTCTGTAAAGGGGTGTTTTGCCCTTTTTTCCAAACAGGTCCAGACGGGCCCCGAATAGGCTTCTAAAGGGAAGCCCAGTAAGAATCTTTCTCGTAGCATAATCAACACCCCACTGTCGCAGCCAGACCAGTCGGCGTATAGCTACGGCAAGGGCGGAAGTTCTAGCGCACATGCTGATGGTGTCATCCAGCGCCAAAAGGATAAATCTTACAAATACATCACAACTGGAGAGTGCATTAAACACCTCCCAGGGAAGATCCTCCGGTTGATGATCAATCAGCTTTCTGATGAGGGTCCTAGTGGCCACTGCAGCAATGGCCGCGGCACAGACCGTGCGCAGAGTCGTCCCTGCACAAGAAAAAGCGTGGGAAGCCAGTCTATCAATGCGCCGGTCCTCAGCATCCCGAAGGGTACGATAACTAGGGGCCGCAATAAAGGGGGGGGTTAAGAACCCCAATGATCGGTGCATCCACCACAGGAGGTGATGACCAGCCGTTAACCACCTCGGGGGAAAAGGGTATTTCCAATCCCAGCCCCCTGGAAGTTTGCTAGGGCATTGCCATTCTTTGAGTACAACAGCCTGGAAGTGATCCTGCTCCAGAAATTCCAAACGCGGCGGCGCTGTATGGAAACTCTCCCTTCTAGGCCTAGAGGCCTCACCAGGGATAGAAATAGACAAGACCTCGAAGATCTTTATCAGTAATTCATCGGTGTCACACAGGCCCCAAGAACCGGGGCCCGGATCATCATGACTCCTCAGCCCCTCGTCCGAGGAGCCCGAGTCAGAGAATAGCCGACCTTCATCATAAAGAGCAAAACCCTGCTCAGTAGTGAACTCTTCAGATTCAGAAGGAATGGGCGAAACTGGAGGCATCAGGGACCGCTTCTTACCAGGGCCCAAGCGCTCTGCCAACCTCGAAATCACCTGCTCAGCCGTAGGCAGTCTGCGCGGCACGACTTGCTGTTCATTCCCGCTCGAGTGCGACTCATCAGGAGTGAGATTTAAGCACGGGGAGAGAGGTGTATTGAAACGAGGCGCAGCCACTGGCAACCCTGATTGCAGGGCCAGTGCTTGTTCAGCACATGGTCCACAGACCCGTGCTCTGTCCGCATCAGCATGGGGCAGTCCACACGCTGCACACAGCCGGTCTTGTCCCGGAGGGACCCCGGTCACATAATTCTGAGATGCCTCCATATGGTGATTGTTAATGTAATATACCAGTAGGGATTTACGCAATAGGCCACCCTGGACCCAAGACCCGCTAGGCTAATGTGGGAGAATTTGTAAGCCCGCTACAATATATGTTAGGCTGGGAGAAGCCACCGGAATCTTCAAGGTCTGAAAGACATAAGGGGAACAAGGGGTGTCAGGGCCATGCGCCACAAAAAGAGTACTAATAATGAAAACGCCCGCGAGGGCACTCACCGACCTGGGGAGGGGAGGGAGACCGCCAACACACGCGCACGCGGGGATAACAAAATGGCGGCAACCGAACCTCGGAGGCCGGGTCTAAACTGGGCGTGACGCGGAGCGCACCACGCCGGGTCCCCGCCTCCCCCAAAGAGCGCGAAACTCTGAAGCAGCCGTGTAAAGGCTCGGCAAGCTAAGCATAGAGTGTGCCAATAAGGACATCTGCTAGTGATACTCATGAAGTCTCAATACACCGCCACCATTCTAACGCCCGTAGGCGTACGAAAAATCCTGCTCAAGATGTAGCATAATAACGCAGGACGTGCGGTAGACTATTGCAAGTAAAATTGAGAGGGTCAAACTAGAAAGGCAGCGCGGCTCTGACACCCAGTTGTCGATCAGGGGCAAAGGTATGGCCATAAGCGTGACAATACTGTACACTGAGACCGCCAACGGACTACACACACACACCACTTCTTTCCCCTGAAGTAAGGGGGGAAACGAGGGAGGCCGGCGACCCTGTACACAGGGTCCACCGCTCCACGGGCATGGGAGAAGAATGCGGGAGGGACATCCACTATAAGGCTCACCATCAGCCTAAACCGCCTACCCTATGGTGGGGGACTGCAGTGGAGCATGGTTCCGTTAAGCACACATGGTGCTGCCTACCTTCACCCGACCAGCGCAGCCCAGGCTGGGAGGCACATCAACAAGGAGGACGGGTGGGAATAGTCCAACAGGGCCGCAGGCTGTAATAGCTCCACTCACCTGCGAGAGAGTGATACTTCATGTCTTCGCAGTCAGCACTGTAGAGAAATCTGGGGATTTGTGGGAGGTCCCTGGGTATATGAAGGGCCGGGAGGAGCCTGTTTTTTGCATGTCTGCAGTGCACGGCGCCCTCTGGCGGAGGATTACCCAATTGTAAGTATTATATCTGGAGCAGGACGTACTGTATACTTATATATAAATTTACTGGATGGCAGGAGGAAGGGTCACTTATACACCCCGAGTCAAGAAATATCCAACCAGGCTTGTTTTTCATTCATTTAATGGAAGGAAAAGGACATCCGGGGTGAAAAACACAATTCTGTGATACGCACCTGTAGAATTGTTTTTTCTGTTAATTCATTCCAGGCCGTCCTAATTCAATTTGATTGGGTAATTCCCTGCCCGAAGGGGCATGACGGCAAGACAAAAGCGTGGCTTCGCCTCCCGGCCTATATCCTTCCAGCTGACTTGCTAGATTCCAGTTAATTAAAAAGCAGTATAACCAGCCGCCCGGGAGGCATACCTATATCTCTTGGAGACAAAAAAGGCTGGAGACAACAAAGAAGACTCCTCTCTCGGATTATAAATAAGTACTACTTTTTTTTTTTTTTTTTTTTTTATCACTCCACAAGACTAGGCATTCAAGACATGGATATATCAACCTAGCATTCTTTTCAATGCGAAATATTGCTATAAACAAAGAACACCATAAAAAGGGTATCAAGGATAGATCGTAACTTCCTATATCCCCCCAAAAGAGGCGGGTCGGACGGCCTGGAATGTATTAACAGAAAAAACTATTCTACAGGTGAGTATCACAGAATTGTGTTTTTCTTCCAATCCATTCCAGGCCGTCCTAATTCAATACAATTGGGATATCCAAAAGCAGTGCCAGAACAGCAGGTAGTTCCTTTCACTACTGCCTAAAAAAACTTTTCGACCAAATACAGCGTCAGCTGAGGCCCTAACACTTACCTTGTAAAATTTGATAAATGTATGAACCGAAGACCAGGTGGCAGCTTTACAAACCTGTTTCACCGAGGCCTGATGCTGAAAAGCCCTGGAAGCACCAATGGCCCCAGTGGAAAGAGCTGTGATCCAAAACAAGGGGCTCCTTCCCCTTGGCAGAATCTTACCACTGTCTGTCTAATCCCCCGACTGATGGCAGACTTAGCTGGTGGAATACCTTTACGTGGACCCTCAGGTATGACATAAGAAGTCCAAACTATGGAAAGATTGTGTAGTAGTGAGATAACACTTTAGTGCTCTCACTACATCCAACAGTGAAGAACACCCCTTCCTTATTAGACACTGGAACGGGACATAAGGAAGGCAAAACCATCTCTTCATTAAACTGAAAAGATACCTTTAGGAAGAAATCCTAAAACACTCAAATAATGAGGCTTACTGATAAGCTGCTAATTCAGAAAACCACCTGCTGAGGTTATTGCCACAAAGAGATAACTATAAGCGCCCTTAGACTTAATGACACATCTACCATGGTTCAAAAAGGAGGACCCGTAAAACAAGTTCTGATAAAAACATTCTCAGCTATGAGTTTCTGAAAGAAGATAGATAGCAGATATTTGTCCTCAATTGAAGACCTTCATCAAGACCTCTGCAAAAAAACGATATATTCTGTAAAACAGAACAGCACTACAAGCGAACCCCTGGTTTCACCGACAGTTGCTTGCAACACTCAATAATAGATCATTTGATAAAGATTTCTTCCTGGCCTGAATCATAGTCTGGATAACTCTGGCAGAAAAAAAACCCTTCTGCCAAGATAAAGGATTCAATAGCCAGGCAGTCCAAGCCAGAACTGTGAATTGGGATGCCTCAGAGGCCCTTGTGAGAGAAGATCTGGATCGTCGCCTCCAAAAGTTGCCCTCTGACATCCTTACTATGTCTGAGAACCAGCTTCTTCTTGGCCACAGAGGAGTCACCAGAATGGTTGGGACTTCCTTGTGAGCTAAACTTTTTTAGTACACGACCCAGGAGTGAAATCGGAGGGGAATGCATAAAGAAGCTTGAATGCTGACCACTAAAGAGTCAGGGCATCTGTTGCTATTGTTAGAGGATCCCTGGACTGGGACAGACTTCGGATCTTCCGACTGTGCCCTGATGCAAGAACTACGTTTGGGATCCCCCAGCACATGCATAGGGATTAAAAAATCCTCTGGCTAAGAGACCATTCCCTCTGATGCAGGACGGTTCTGCTGAGATGATCGGCCTACAAGTTGTCCACTCCAGGTATGTGTACCACTAAAAGAAAAGTAAAAAAAACCCAGCTCACTTCCATCAGGGCTTTACTGCTTCTGATGACCTCATGGTGGTTGATATATTCCACCGCAGTCTAATTGTCTGTTTGAATCTGGACGGGATGCCCCATCAGATGTGATGTCCAATGTCTGAATACAATAGAATAGCTCTCAGTTTCAGGATCTTTATGGAGATTCTGCTCTCCTTCGTACTCCACTGTCCCTGGATCCTTTGTGACTCCATGACACTCCCCCAACCATATAGACTGGCATCCGTGGTGATGATCTTCCACTGTACTGGAAGAAAGAATTTGCCAATCTGAAGAGGCTGAGGACCAGGCTAGAGACCGCCTTGCTCACTGTGTCATGTAAAAAGAGTGATCCAGAGTGTGTGGGTCCCGATCCCAGATTGTGAGCAATTCCATCTGCAGGGGTCTTGTGTGAAACAGTGCAAAAGATACTGACTCAAAGCAAGATACCATCAGGCCCAACAGACATATTCCTTGACGAATCGTCGAGTAAGGACAAGACAAGAAACGCTCTACCCAGGCCTGAAGTAAGAGTCACTTCTGTGTTGGAAAAACACTTCTGCCTGAGACGTGTCTAATGACAGTCCCAGAAAAGAATAACTCTTCAAGCTATGAAATGATGTCTGACTTAAGAATTCAACTGGATAGACACTATATCCTTCTGGGCCCCTGATATGAGGGGGCCAATATCAGCCGATAGACTCAGTAAGGGATTACATGTATCCCTGACTTCTTAGAGAAAATCATGAGACCTGCCAACACCTTGGTAAACACCCTGGGGCGCCACAACCTGAAGAAGTAGGGCCACCTACTAAAATGTAGGTATGCATCCTTATATATACACTGTGGTTATAAAAACTCCAATCTCTAAAAATGTGAGAACGGCAGATCTCAATGCTTCTGCTTTCTGCTGAATTCGGGATACCCCTGACCAGAGATCTCTGATGGGGTCTGGTTCCTAAAATGATTTTGTAACCTGCGGATACCCTTCCTGTATCCAAATATCTGTTACATGAAGCCTGCAAAAATGAGCCAAATGCCGAAGCTCCCCCCCCCCCACACCTCAAGGGCGGGGGCATCCCTTCCTGCCTGAGTCGGCTTCGAATGGGATCTGGATTTGTTCTGCCAGACACCTGTTGCCTTAATTTGGAACTTTGGGATACCGAAGAGAATTTATTTCTTTTTTTTTTTTTTGGAATAAGACAAAGAGGCCGAACCTCTAGCCGAAACCCCGCAGTATTAGAGGCCCTGCGTAAGCAGAATTAGACTTCGGTCTTAGTAGCAGATTAGATCACTTACCACTAGTAGCATGCTTTACCATGTCAACCAAGCCTTCCAACAGACGCCCCCCTTAAAAAGGAGTCCTTTCATATTCCTTTTAGAGGCTATGTCAGCTGGCCATTGCTTAAGCCATAAAGCACACCTTAAGGCGACCCCCAGAGCTAGGCCTCTGGCACTAAACCACATCAAATCCTCCATAGCCAGGAACACTACCTGTTGGAGTCAAACTGATCTTGAACAACTGGGAGCATGGCTTCCAAGAATGACCCAAGAGTCATAGAGACCAGATGCTCCCAAAATTCTATAAATGTAACACTTGCCGGCCCCAAGGTCGACCTTATAATAGATAAGCATGACATGCCACCTGATCCACGCATTTATCTGCTGGATACTTTGGAGAAGCACTATCAGAGGATGGTAAAACGAAAATCTTAAAGAGACCTGGCACCAGAGCGTCCACCACAGGAGGGTAAGACCATAATTCAATCTGATCTGGAGGAAAGAGATACATAGTATCTAGTACTTTAGGAATGGTCGGAAGACACTCTGACTTCTGCCATTCCCTATTGATCAGATTATAATAATACAAATGCTCCGCAACATCCTCCAGAAATGGATAAAATCAAACATCCATTTTCTCCTTAACCGGACACCCCATGTGTAAAGAACAGATAACTTCCTGGGAGACTATGGTCGACAATATCCTCTTCCACTCAGAGGAAAAAAATATTTTCTTTTAAAATTTCTTTTTTTTTGTTTCAGTAGCCAATACTCCATTATGACACTCTAAAGGTTTAGGACCACTTGAGGGCTGCTGACAGAGATTAAAGACTCAGAAGGAGCCTATGGCAGCCACAATATCCTCTTCAAATCAGAGGAAAAAATATTTTCTTTTAAAAAATTTTCAGTAGCCAATACTCCACGATGACTCTATAGGTTTAGGACCACTTGAGGGCTGCCGACAGTTTACAGACTCAGAAGGGGCCTATGGCAGCTACAATATCCTCTTCAATAAACTCAGAGGATTTCTTATTTTTTTTTTTTTTTTCAAAAAACCTTCTTAGTAACCGGTACGATTCACATCACGGTCCGCATGAAAACTGCCAAGGGGTTTCTCAGAAAGCACCGGTGATAGGGGTCAGAGCCCCTTCAGGGAGGAGACAACTGTCTCCCTATCCACTACAACCGTAGCATAATCCCTGCGCACCGTGCTATCCTTATCCAGTGCCACTGCATGCCACTGGATATGGGGTAAATCTGATAAAGACCAGATGACTAGCCCAGATGCCTCTGCCATGGTGAAATTAATAATACTAGTCTATGACCCTGGGGATCTGAGACTAAGTATATATAGGTTCTCGACAATCACCTACTGCGAGTCCTCTGAGGGTAGACCACCATATAATTATATATTACAATATAAATTATATATTTCCTTGCCCTTTCCCAATCAATAAAGATAAAAAATGTATTAAATAAAAAATAAGCTACCAAAAGGTTTAGGTCCACTTGAGGGTAGCCGTGCAGCGGCTTAGAGAAGTCCTTTTGCGATCTCTGGGGATGCTAGGCATCTTGCCTAGCCGAAAATGTTTGAGCTTGGTCGGCGAGAAAACCGTACCCCATCGCGGAGGAGAACCGGTCACTTCAGCGGAGCTGGTGACTTCACTAAGCCGAAAATCTTCCAGCTTCCCCGGTTAGAGAAAACGCGCAGTACCGCTGAAAAGAACCGGAGATTTCAGCGGAGCTAGCTGCTACGCTAAGCCGAAAATCTTTACACAGAGGCGGACGGAGGAAGCGCTCTGCACTCGGTACTCGGAACTTCGCCAAGCCGAAAATCTTTCCACAGAGGAGGATGGAGGAAGCGCTCTACGCCCGGTACTTTGTACTTCGCCAAGCCGAAAATCTTTCCACAGAGGCGGACGGAGGAATCGCTCTGCGCCCGGTACTCGGAACTCCGCCAAGTCGAAAATCTTTCCACAGAGGCGGACGGAGGAAGCGCTCTGCGCCCGGTACTCAGTACTTTGCCAAGCCGAAAAATTTTCCATGGCGATGGACTATTTCCTCGTTGCAACATTAGCTCCGCCCCCTAAAAAAGGCGCAACTTTTGCATTTTTCAACCAGAGAACAAAGAAACACATGGGAAAGAGCAATAAAAAACAATAAGAGAGGGAAAACCATTCCCTTGGTAACCCCGCAATCAGGCTCACCAGACAAAAACCTGTGGCCGCTTATACTTTTCCATGAAAGCCTTCAGCCAGAGTGCCAAAGCACTACAAAGCGCACACTGGACCCTGCGCTTACCTTACCATCCTGATCGATACAGTTTTACGGAACTTCGCCAAGCCAAAAACTGAGGAGGCCTAATGGGTCAATCCAGATCAGAGCAGCACAAGGGACCTAGGAAGACAGACAGGGTCTTGCCCCCGCTTCAAAGGTATAATCTGAGAAACAAAAAAAAGTAAATGGAAGAGGAGTCTAGAGAGCAGTCATCCCAACTGCAAGAATGAAACTGGAATCTAGCAAGTCAGCCGGAAGGATATAGGCCGGGAGCCACGCTTTTGTCTTGCAGTCATGCCCAATCGTATTGAATAAGGACGGCCTGGAATGGATTGAAAGCTCTGTCACCCCAATAGACTAAACCTGTCACCCCTGGATTTCATACCTACCATGAGAGAATAAACCACAAGCTTGGTGGGAGTTTTATTCAGTTGGGGTGTATAAGTGACCCCCCTCTCATTAGCCAACATGTTTATATGTATTTATAATATTACACAACTTTGCTATAGTGCTCCTTTGGAGGAGTCTAGAGAGCAGTCATCCCAACTGCAAGAATGAAACTGGAATCTAGCAAGTCAGCCGGAAGGATATAGGCCGGGAGCCACGCTTTTGTCTTGCAGTCACGCCCAATCGTATTGAATAAGGACGGCCTGGAATGGATTGAAAGCTCTGTCACCCCAATAGACTAAACCTGTCACCCCTGGATTTCATACCTACCATGAGAGAATAAACCACAAGCTTGGTGGGAGTTTTATTCAGTTGGGGTGTATAAGTGACCCCCCTCTCATTAGCCAACATGTTTATATGTATTTATAATATTACACAACTTTGCTATAGTGCTCCTTTGGACCTTGTGACAATAGATCTGTTATTTGTGGAAGCAACCAGGGTGGATTCATCAGAATTCCCTTCAAGAGAGGATTCCATACTTTTTTTGGCCAATCCGGACACACAAAAATAGCTTCCGCTAGGTCCTGCCGAATTTTCCTCAAGATCCTTGAAATCAAAGGGACCGGAGGAAAATACCATTTTGTGAATACTCACCTGTAAAATGGGTATTATAAGTATGTCACACACCCTGCTTCAAGACATTCATTACACTTGGGTATACTGACCTGTAGATGGCGATCTTGCAGAGATGATAACAAAAAAAGGTCAGACCCTCCCGGCCCATAAATACTTGGGACCTCCCACTCATTCCCCAGTATTAAAGATAGCAGTAAGATAAAGATAGCAGTAAGATAAAGGGACCAGGAAAGCCAATAAAAACTAACAAAGGTTCACCATATAAAGGATCCAGAATACAAAAGGGCAGGGTGAAGCGGGGTGTGTGACATACTTATAATACCCATTTTACAGGTGAGTATTCACAAAATGGTATTATTCTAAGTATGTCACACACCCCGCTTCAAGACATTCATTACACTTGGAACATCCAATAGCAGTGTCCATAAAGGGCGGGGATCCAAAAAACAAGGCACAAACTTAAACCACTGCAGCTTGCAGAACTTTGCGGCCAAAAACAGCAACCGCTGAGGCCCGAACATCAACCTTGTAAAACTTGGAAAAAGTGTGAACCGAAGACCAAGTAGCAGCCTTACAAACCTGCTCAACAGAAGCCTGGTGCTGGAAGGCCCAGGACGCCCCAACAGCATGAGTAGAATGAGCAGTAACAGGAAAAGGGGGAATCTTCCCCTTAGCAGAATAGGCCCCAACAATGGCCTGGCGAATCCAGTTACTAATGGAAGACTTGGCGGGAGCCAAACCTTTCCTAGGCCCAGAGGGCACCACAAAAAGGGCGTCAGTCCTAAGAAAAGGAGAAGTAGCCACCAAATAGTACTTAACACAGCGAACCACATCCAAAGAATGCAAAACCCTCTCCTTGTCATTGCTGGGCTTAGGACACAAGGAGGGAAGAACAATATCCTGATTCAAATGAAAAGCAGAGACCACCTTAGGAAGGAAATCTGGTTTGAAGCGGAAAACAACCTTGTCCTGATGCCTCTCAAAGTAAGGAGCCGAAATAGACAAGGCTGCCAACTCCGAAACACGTAGAACGGAAGTGATGGCAACCACAAAAACAACCTTCTGAGTAAGCGTAGAAAGTGCAATATCATGCAAAGGTTCAAAAGGAGGACCCTGCAAGGCAGACAAAACCAAATTCAAATCCCAAACTGGGAGCAAAGGCTTCCTAGGAGGCCGCACATGCGTAACCCCCTGGAAAAAGGTCTTAACCAGAGGATGAAGAGCAAAAGACTTTTGAAAGAAAACCGCCAGGGCAGAAACCTGCCCCTTTAGCGTACTAAGCTGCAAACCTTGGTCCAGACCATGTTGCAGAAATTCCAAAACCCTAGGGATAGAAAACGCCCTGCAAGGCAAGGCCCTGACCTAACACCAATCAACATAAGACCTCCAAGTCCTATAATAGATGGCAGAGGAAGACTGCTTCCTAGCCCTAACCAGAGTCTGAACGTCAGCATCAGAAAGACCTTCCTCCCTCAAGATTGAGGTTTCAGCAACCACGCCGTCAAAGCCAGCGTTGGTAAATTGGGGTAGAGTAGTGGACCCTGAGTGAGCAGATCTGGCAGAAGGGGCAGGTCTAACTGATCCTCTGCCAACCTTACTATGTCTGCGAACCAAACCTGTCTTGGCCACCTTGGAGCCACCAGGATTGCTGACGCGTCCTCTAGGGCTAGCTTGCGCACCACTCTGCCCACCATGGGAAACGGAGGGAACAGGTACAGAAACCCCAGATCCCTCCAGTTCAGAGACATGGCATCCGCTGCCAGAGCCAGCGGATCCCATGAGAAAGACACAAATGCTGGAAGCTTGTGATTGTGACGAGAGGCAAAGAGGTCCACCTCCGGAGTCCCCCACCGGTGGCAAAACGACCGAAAGACCTTGGGGCTGAGCGACCATTCCCCCCGGCGAGACGACCCCCTGCTCAGGGAGTCCGCCTCCGTGTTCTCCACTCCTGGAATGTACACCGCCGAGATGCATGGGACATTGCGCTCTGCCCAATCCAGGATCAAAGACACTTCCCTGAGGGCACGCCTGCTGCGAGTCCCTCCCTGGTGATTGATGTAGGCGACCGCCGTCCGATTATCCGACCGAACTTGAACCGGTAGGCCCCGCAACTGATGAGTCAAGTGAGCCAGAACCAACCTGATGGCTCTCAACTCCAGAACATTGATGGGATCGTGAGCCTCCAGAGGCCCCCACAGACCCTGAAACTGAAGATCCTTCCAAAATCCCCCCCAACCTGACAGGCTGGCGTCCGTGGTGACCGTCTCCCAACGTGGGGTCAGAAAGGATCTGCCCCTCATCAGATTGCTTGGTTTCAGCCCCCACCGAAGGGAACGCCGCACCCTGGGGGACATCAGAAAAGACTGATCCAATGACAGCGGGGACCCATCCCAAGCCGCCAAGCTGGAGCGTCCTTGTATGAAACTGTGCAAAGGGAACCGCCTCCAACGACGCCACCATCAATCCCACCAGTCGCATCCCTAGCCGGATGGACGGGCGGGGGATGGATAGGAGACGCTGAGTCAATTCCTGAATCAGAAGAACCTTGGCTCGGGGGAGAAACACTCTGGCCTGAGAAGTAGCCAGCGACATTCCCAGGAACTCCACCACCCTGGAGGGAGTGAGGCAGTCCTTGGGATAGTTGATCACCCAACCGAAACTCTCCAGAGTGGACACCACAGTCCTGGTATCCATCTGCGCTTGACTTAGGGAAGACGCCATGACGAGCAGATCGTTCAGATAGGGCACGATGCGGATACCCCTGGCTCTGAGGATGGCCAAAATTCCTGCCAACACCTTGGTAAAAACCCTTGGAGCCGAGGTAAGGCCAAACGGAAGAGCCACAAACTGAAAATGCCGATTGTCCACGACAAACCTGAGGAATCTCTGGTGTGCCAGAAATATTGGAATATGCAGGTAAGCATCTTTGATGTCTATGGACGTCATGAAGTCCCCCTGACGAAGTGAATGGATGGCTGAGCGCAGAGTTTCCATACGGAACTTCCGGGGACGGACAAACCTGTTGAGCAACTTCAGATCCAGAATAGGATGAACGGAACCATCCTTCTTGGGCATCATGAACAAATTGGAATAGAAGCCCAGGCCCTGGTCTGAAAGGGTCACCGGACAGATGACAACCATGTCCGCGAGACTTGCTACTGCCGCCCGAATCCCTTGGGCAGCCAGAGGATCTGACGGCACCCGGGACCTGAAGAATCTGGGAGGGGGCCGGAGCTCGAACTCCAGCTTGTAACCGGAAGACACCACTTCCTGAATCCACCTGTCCGAGATCTCCTGGACCCAGACCTGGGAGAAGAGTTGCAACCGTCCCCCCACCCGCAAGGTTGAGGGTGCCCCCTCATTGTTGAGCCGACTTGGCAGCGGCTCTAGGCTTGGAGCCCCAACTGTGTCCTGGACGGGCCCGACCCATGCCCCTAGGCCAGGAATCACCTCTGGACGAAGGGAAGGCCGATCCCCTGCCAACTCTAGCCCCACGAAAGGACTCTCTACACATCCCCTGCTACACATCCCCAATGTGTCATCCAGGGCGGACAGCACGAAGGACAAAAAAAACTAACTCACAGCGCTTAAGGTCGACAAACTCCTCACTAGCCGGGTCAAGCCCGGAAGAGGTCAATAATCCTCTAACAACTGACCTGGCAGCTACCAATACAAGCGCAGAAGCACAAACCGGGCGCAAGGCCGATCCAACACTGGCAAAACCATGACAAGCCATCTGGTCAATGCGTTTATACTCACCATCCTTGAGGGTAGTGCACTCCGGAGAATGGAGGACTGAGGAGCTGGACAACCCCAAAACAGGAGCATCCACCTCGGGGGGAGACGACCAGTGCTTCACTGCATCCGCCGGAAAGGGATATTTCTTGTCCCAACTCGGTGGAACACCCGGGAGCCGCGCCGGCCTCTCCCATTCCTTGCGAATGATACCATTAAAATGCTTTTCATAAGGAAATTCCAAGCGGAGCTTCGTCTCTTCAAAGAACTCCCCCTTCAGCGGAGGAGCCGCCTCGGGGGGAGAAATAGCCAGGACCTCAAACACCTGAGCCAGGACCCTGGATGTATCCGAGGAATCCCCCTGGCCCTGCTCGGTATCGGCGCCCACAAACTGCTGATCGTCAGTCATCAGACCCCTCATACTGCTCCCCTTCCTCACGCGGGGAGCAATCAGACCAATCCAGGGAGTCAAAGTCCTCCGCAGCCGAATACAAATGTTTTCTCTTTGCTGTGGCCTTTTTGGCGACGGCACTAGAAAACAATTTTTCAAGATTGGCCAATCTGGCACACACCTCAGATCGCGACTCCCCGCTAATGACCACATCACATGCACGTGTCAGGCGAGGGGGAGACCGGGGAGGAGACCGGCGGAGCAGAACCAGACGCCTGAGATCCAGTCTGCCGCGTAATAGACCGCTGCGCACAGGGTACACATAGAAATACATCACCCCCCAAAAAGGATACCCCACACCCCAAACACAGCCTGGATTGCCCCGAGGGGGGCACAAGCCCAGTATCCGGGGAAGCCTCCATATGGTGATTTTTTAGTACTATATATAGTATATACAATAAAATGTGTACAATGCTCTTTTTACTTTTGGGAATTATGCAATAATGCAACCCGGGATGCCCCTTTAAGTCCCGAGTGGGAGGATTTTAAGCCAGCTAAAAATTAACCAGGGACCTGGACCGGGAGAACCCCCCTTTAATATGATCAATGGTACACCTGGAACACAAGAACACAAGCACACACTCAGACCATGCTAAATGTATAGAAGATAATAACAAATGACAGTGATGGCCATCAGGCCCCTCACCCGACCTTCGGTACCACAGGTAACGACGCGCAGTGTGCAGTAGGAGGAGGGAGGGCGGGCCGGCGCGCTCTCAGCACGGGAGCGGGCCGTAGGCGTGCGCGAGCGCCCGCCCCCCCCCCCCCCCGGAGGAGAAGAAGCCCTCATGGGCTCGCCGCCACCATTGCGGGCAGCACTCTTAGCGTGCCGGAGGCCGGCGCCATGAAAGTGGATGTAAAGCACACACATGAAAAACACACACACGCACACACACATAAAAGACAGGAATCCATAAGGGACCGCCCCCCCTCTCTAAGGGTACCTGGGAGAGGGGGAATTCATGCCAGGGAAGGGCCAAGGGACGGGGCATCCCAAACCGGGATCACCAACCCGGATAGCCGCCTACCCCTTGTTATGGGGACTCACGGCTCCTAAGCACCAGGGGTGCCAGCTACCTTTGCCCAGACCAGCAACCTAGGCTGGGAGGCAGGGAATATTAAACAAGGGGATCAGGGCAGAAATAGAAGAATAAAAAGTGGCCGGGAGTCATCCCGGCTACCTGCAAGGAGGAGACATCATCTGACTTGCTCGCCTCTGCAGAGATGGAAAACTGGGGAATGAGTGGGAGGTCCCAGGTATTTATGGGCCGGGAGGGTCTGACCTTTTTTTTGTTATCTCTGCAAGATCGCCATCTACAGGTCAGTATACCCAAGTGTAATGAATGTCTTGAAGCGGGGTGTGTGACATACTTAGAATAAATGTACAATAGGCCCCTTCCTGTACAGGACAGGGGCTCATCTGGAGCTTTAGTGATACCCTTAAGAGACTAATTTAAAACAATCATTATTTTGTCACATAGACAGGTTTGGAGGCGGCAGGGGAGGAAGCAGAATTGAAGCAAAGGAGAGAGGCTACACACGCGAAAGGGGCAAGCATAATAGCAATGGGTGTCTATCTGTCTAGAAACCAAGAATCCTCATTGCACGATATGTGCAATGAGGGGAGGTCATGGCGGCTGGGGTTTAGCATAGCCTAATCACTTCCGTGCTCAACACACAGAACTGCATATTGTTGGAGAGGATGCAGCGAAGATAAGGCTAGGCTCTAGTTTTTGTTGTTTGCCTGAAAAAAAAAAACATTAAAAATTTGGTGAAGGTGTCAAGAATTCCTTTCAAAACACTGTACATTTTACAAGACTCCACATTTATCCTTTAGACCAGTGCTTTCCAACTGGTCACAAATTGCAGACATGGAAGCTCCATAGCTCTGTCTGAGCACTTCAGCCGTGCATCTGTGTGGAGATCCACAAAACATGGCCTATTGGTGGACCTTGTTGCTAGGGTTGGGGATCATTGCTTTAGACCAGGGATGACAAATACATTTTCACCAAGGGCCACACCAGAATTCTTGCCTTTCAAGGCCTGGGTAACAGACAGACAAAAAACTAAATGCAAACCCAAACATTGAAATGTATGTATACACATAAAAACGACCACATAAAAAGGCTTGGGGGCTGCATTCAGCCCCCAGGCCTTGAGTTTGACATGTGCTTTAGACTGCAAGATAAGGGCAGCGCTCTCTCCTCTGTTGTATCCTGTTTTCATAGCATTTACTTTGACCTTTGTAGCACCATGCTTGTAATATTCCTGTACTATGTATATATAATGTTTCACCCTGTCTCTGATTACTCAATATAACAATATGGATGAACGTCACAATATAAGTTAATATTATTAGGAAAAGTATATTATTTAATTCTGTGTTTCAACAACATTTAATTGTTCTCTGTGTATGCCGATTAATAAACACATTTCCACGTGACAAGCCTTCAGGAAAAGGTGACACACATCCTAACTAAACTACAATATTAAAAAGGCAAATAAGCAATAATAGGCAATAAGTTCAAATGTGTCCATTATTCAAAGCATTCCAATAAACTATAAATAATATAAACCCGTAGAAATATAAAACAGTATTGCAGAGACCGCTAACAAGATAAACTACAATAATATTATACATGCAATACAAAAAAAAAAAAAAAACACAGCAAACCAAACCCTACTGAAGATTTCATATAATCCGGCCTCAGTATGAATCTATTTCGGCAGAGCGATAGAAACATGTATTCGTTTTTGCAGGCTTTTGATCATTTCTCATACTGATGGAAAAAACTTTACATTCAAACACAGCTGCCAAATAGTTGTAAATTCTCATTATAACAAGGCACAACAGGTTTGTGGTTTCAGGCTATGGCTGAAAACACAGACTGATGTTGTATCGACCATATTAGGAAAATTTCAGGGCATGCATTCTGTATGGATATCCAGTTAAAGGCTTCAGTTATGCTCTAAAACACTGTTTCTCAGCCTGTGGTACAAGTAACCCAGGGGTACTCAGTGATGTTCAAGGGTGCACCAACAAAGGGAGTCTAACGGGCCTGGTATATTATTTTAACTGTAAAACATTATTCTTTCTTGTGTCAATGTGTGCTACAAGGCCCAAGACTTACTTATATTGGGAACATTGGTAATTGATCTTCTCCTTGGGGGTACTTGATGGTAATTGCTTGACAACCAGTATGATTTCATCTTCATTCATTCATCCCCATCATATTAATCATTGTTGTATGTGCGTCTAACAACCAATTTAAAATGTTGCCCTAAGGATTAAGTAGGGAAACAAAGATCTCCTAGAGGGGCAAAGGGCTTGTAATAGAACACTGAAAACTGTCCCCATAAATATTTAACAGCAAGTTTTCAAACCCAAATTAACAAAGAACACATTAGTTCAGCAACAGGTGCAAAAAGTGCTCTACAAAAAAAAGTTTCATTATCTGCCCAGTGGGAGATTCATCACCAGGTGTAAAAATAGCATTTCCATTTTATTTTTTACCTTTATACTTTTTAAAAACACATTTTGCACCTGCCGCTGAACCCTATAAACCATAAATATCTACTTTTGTCTACTCACAACTAAATACCATGGCTTACTTTATGGTATTGTCTACTGGACTATAGAGTTATATACATCTTTCTGGGGAAAAAAAAGCTATTTATATTAAAAGTTATTAAAAGTTCTTCAAAACCTTAACCATACCAGGTTTCAAATGTCTCCCAACACACCAAAATAAACATTTAAACTAAACTTGTCATATGTGAGGTTTTACAGCTCTCTTATACTTCATTGGGTGCAAATTTCAGGAACAGATATTCCCAATGCCCCCCCAATATTAGTAGCTTGAGTAACTGGAAGATAATCCAACTCCCTGGAAGTGGAATTGGTCAATTGGTCTGTGAGTTTGCCAACACTAATTGGCAAACATAACAGTATAGCTTTATATGTAATATTTTCTTCATAGTTTTCTATTACAGTTATAAACATGGTTTAGAATACGGGTATACTGTGGCAAATCTATTTTTAGCTAACCTCCTGTTGGGTACAATATTTCACAGTTCAGTGGAATAGAAGCTAACATGAGAGTAGCACAAAGTCAATTACAGTGGTAACTGGCATTTTACAAACCTACTTACTCCTTATACAGTGAAATTTAATGCAACATAAATAAATAACAGTCAAGTGGGTGCCCGATGCGCCATGGGACCACGGACATAGCCAAGTAAAAAGGCCCGGGGAATGGACCAGGATGGACCAGAATGCAGTGCAGGGCATAACACAATCAAAGGCACCCCCGCACCTAGCCTAGTTTAGAGGAACTACGTACAGCTGAGTGTTCTTTCTCCTTAACAAGTACATTTTCCAATACATTGACCTGCTTCAAGGCAAGTAATGCATCTTATGCTTCCAGGATGACATTAGAAACACTGGACCAAAGAAAAATTAGTCTAGTCCGATAATTACAACCTCACCAGGAACAAGCTTTATCACGTGTTGGGGATGTGAAAGGGGAGAGGTGACAATTAATGAAGCAAGAAGTGATTACTAATGAGGCAAGTATTGCCTGCACACAATGACAGGTCACCTCTCCCAGCGATCAGGCAAGGTGCACTGGCTCAACTCAGCATTAAAAGTAATCAAGCGACAGGTGAATATTTCTAACGGTGGAGATTTAGTTAAAAAGTTCTTGATGCATTAAACCGATTATAAATAGCTAGATATACTGTATGAGTGGACTATATTGTGATAAACAATGCAGATAGGTTACATTTTTACAACAGGACTTTGAGGTCTGGAGAGCACTCTACACTGTAGCAGTTATATTAAATATTTCCATCATTTTGTGAGGATAATTTGTAATTTGTTCCAACAAAATGTTAATATACATTAGAATGATAAAAATAAAACTAGGAACATGGGTTAAATGGGTTAATTATATTTTTAAAGACTTGTTTTATATAACAGTATAAATTATCAAGTGTGAAAAAAACTGAGAAAGCCTCTTAGGTGATAATGATTTCAATTTAAATTATGCCACAGCATTCTCGTGCTGTTGATTTTAGAGTACTTACAATATTTGTAAAGTGATAGCGTAAATCCAGTAGACTCACAAAAGGTTCTTCCTGTAGCCACTTATAATATTGTAAGTTTGTTGCTATGAAATGTGTTGAAAGCACCAGTTTATATTTAACAGTTTAAAATAAATAGAATTATAGGATACATGATTATATAAATAACGTGTTTCCACTCCCTGGTTTAGGAAAATGTTAACCTTCCCATTTAAGGGAGAAGTCAACAGAGAGCTAGCTTAGCTGGTCAAGTTACCCCCTAACCCTTGCAAATATCCACTGCTCCATCATTGGTTCTCACGTGACCATACATTTTGGCAAAGCAGATTGTATGCTGGACACTGATAAAAGGTAGCCATTCTAAGTTTAGATAAGGGGGAAGAATCAATTAATATATATTGTAAACATGTAAAAAAAATCCATAAGCAAAATGTGATTTGCGATGTCTGTTCACAATACTACTCACCGATCGACAGGATACCTGGAGGTGGAGCACAGGGTTTGCTTTAATATCCAATTTAAAGTCCAGTTAAAGTTCAGCACCTGCAATGCAAGCCTACTGAAGTTTGAAGTTATCAGCATGCTGCTGCAAAATGCTGAGAGTAGTCCGAACAACCCAGCATTTTTAAGTCTGCCTAATAATTATCAGCACTTCAGACACACAAAACAGGCTTCCGGTATTTACAATACGATAAAGCTACAATTCATCATCATACTTTGCCAGAATTCTGCACCAACAAGCACCACCCTGCTGGTGAAATTAAATATGTTCCCAAACTCAGTCTCTTAACGTTCTAAAAAAAACCCTCAATTGTTATGTGTGCCCAATAAGGCTGTTAAGGCCTTAAAATGGAACAATTACAGACATAAAGTGTGAAAACCCCTACAATGGCATCCCTCCGGCTGGGGCGTGTGCCCACACCAGGCATATCTGAATGGCTAGCATAGGTACACACAGCCAGAGGGAAGTGGCTGCGGGGATGCTAGCCAAACCCCTTCCTTTCAGCATTCAATACTATTCATTAATATCCACGGCATAAAATGCTGATTGCAGGAGAGCCTGCTCATGAGCCGTGGGTTCACTGGAAAGGTAAGCACATCAGGAGGAGCACACTGTAGGGCATCCCAAATCCAGATGCCCCTAGGACGAGGCAGAAAACCCAGGACAGTCAAAAATCACAGATTTTAAACTAGGCCTATATGAAAAGACTGCATATTTGCTCCCTAGAGGGCATCCAGGTTGGAGATGCCCTGCCTGCTACAGAAGCAGCGTTCTTAAATGCAAGCATATCGTGCCATTCAATGCACACAGCAGGGCACCTGTGCAATACCATTATGAGTTTTTTTTTATTTAAAGTAAGCTGTAATTCTACAAAGATGCATTCCAGATGCACCATTAAAACGTGTAAATGATCAGAGAAGAGGCATCCCTGCCCCCACCAACCTGCTCATTGCCACCAGAAAGCAAATCAAGCTTAAAAAGAAGATGCTGCATCTCTGCAGCCTTCAACTGCTGACACTGAAATGCAGAAGAGAGCCAATAGAGAGGATGTGTACTGGACCTAAAGTCTAAGTCATGGGACCCCAATATTTCGTACTGAGAGCCAAATTTGCCACTGAAAGATGATCAGGAGCCGCATTCATTGTAAATAGATAGTGGAAGCAAGAAAGCCCTTATAGAACTGGAAATGGTTCCAAATACGCAAAGTGCTTGAAAGCATTGAAGTTGATACATTTCCCTAACCGGTACAAAAGAAAATCCCAGTCAGTATTAGCAAGATATAAATGTATATATTTTACTGAAAAAATGACATGGTATAAGCTTTAATTTGTTGACTTGGGTTTTATAGGAAGTGTATTATTTCTTATGCTAAATTGAATTCTCTATGATTGAGAAACCTGTCATTAAAATATTGGGAAAGATGTGTACCTATATTTATACCGTGTTGAATTAGGTCTACCTATGATTAATGAAACCTTAAGGTCTGCTTTTCTGCAGTCTTTGTATTAGTCATGTTTGTTAATGTCAAGCTTTGAAGTCTATCCATTGTTAGCCTATTTAAGGTTTATACTATATATCTCAGACAATGGGTCTCAACTAACTTGTTTACCGAGACGCGTTTGATATCCTGTTTAATGAGGCTTATCTACTGCCAACCAGTGTGATTAGTACTATCTTGTTGAATATGAAGTTTAATCATAACATAAGACTTGTAAGTTGTACTCCAAAGTTGATTATTATCCAATCATTAAGATGGAAGACCTGCTTAGACCTGGGTTTGGGTAATAATTAAAAGAAAGCATG